>CM029012.1:191298976-191873447 GCA_016801055.1 Panax notoginseng
GGATAAAAACCTCAACATTAACTCCTTCATTTTTTAACCACAAAAATATATCCCTCATTTATATCCACATAAAATAAATATTTCCTTATCATATGAATCAATAATTAATTATTCACAAATAATATTACAGAATCACATTTATGACAACCAGGCCGTTCCCAGGAAAGAGGGGGCTTTCCAATAAGGATTTCTCCTTACTGGCGCGCAATTAGATGACCAAACCTCTCCTTAGACAGAACTTTCTAGACATTGCCAATAATGTTATCTAATAATATTATTCAAATAATATGAATTATTGATCTGATAATGGAAAATACTGTGCAGCAACAATTATTGAACAACAATAATATAAAATTTCAACGTAGCAATTATTGAATCAATAAAATAAAATATTGAACAGTAATTACTGTAACAATTATTGAGTAGTGCCTTCTTACGTAAGAATCAATAATTTCAAAAATACTATGCAATACCGTGTGCTACTGTGCAATAACGCGTATTACTGTATTTTAACCACCGGGTATTCCAACAGTGTTAACGGTAACAACTACGCCGTTATTTGTAAAAACTCAAATTTGTCGTTTTCTTCACCCGACAGTTATTCTGTTATGGGGCCCACAAATAGCTGCGCCGTCGTACGAATATTCTCCGACAGAAAGAATATTCCACGACCAAACGAATATTCCCCGACAACAATGATTATTTTATAACCACTTGCTTATTTTGAAAAAAATTCATATTTCACCCATAACTTTAAAATTTTATCAATTTAACCATTTACTGAATAGAAAAATTGAATACTTTTATTTCATAAAATTCGGGGTCTTACAATCTCCCCTCCTTATGAAATTTCGTCCTCGAAATTTACGTACCTGGTATTTCAAAGAGTTGAGAATACCTTGCTTTCATTTCAGATTCCATCTTCCTTATCATCATGATTTCTCCATTGCTCATCTCCTGTATTTCAGATATCTTTCTAGAATACAGCTTCAAAACAAGGGTTAATTTAACAAATTAACATATCACATAATATCTCGATATTATGACTGACCAACAAATAAGCTTAGGTAGGACACACTAGCGAAGGATTTACTCATCTCTCCCCTCCTAGTTATATTCCCCGATCTCCGCCAGAGATCATATCCCTAAGCTCTGATACCAAATGTAACAACCCCAAAATAGGTCCATTCCATCCAACCCATTCTGAGTCGTCAAATACATGGTACAGAAAATAACTACAACTTTATTACAACAATTGTCGTGCAAAATACAACAACACATATGCTGTGAGTTTGGATACAAATATATACCAAATGTGACTCATGTCCCAACCGTGGACAGCACCTCACAATGACACCTTACATAAAGGTATAGTCAAAAACTGTTTTAGAAATTAGAATCTTTGGGAAGTGCTCAAGGAAACCTTCGTACATGGGAGGCCACGCGTCTAGGTTATGATAGATATCATATGGCCACAGAATTATCCTTGGTTGACCCAATAGACCCCAAAGAAAAACGAGAAGATTACTATCATATTCTTCCCAATGGTGAGTCTTCTCTTGACTTATCATTATCTCTACTGTCTCTAATTGAGAATTATACTTTAAACAAACACCAAGATTATATAGGTAGTGCTCGTATATATACTCAGCAAGTGGATGAGCACAACCCTGTCCTATGATGACACGAGGTTGTATGTCGTTAGACATCTTGTATGATAGTGGTAAACCACCCTTCCAACGTTGGGTACACCTTACCCTATTGGATTTACCAAATATAACTACTAAATGAACTTTTCTATACTGCTTCGGGAGAACATCCACAGCTAGAGACCACCGTTCTATTTTCCCGTTACCCTCGCTCGACCCAGCTACACTCTTATTACCTGAAAGGAATTGTGAAGCAAAAGGGTGAGCACAACTAGCTCAGTAAAGAATATCATGACTAAAGATAATTAAATTATCAATAGCCTTCATCAATAATAAATCAGAGATTTAGAACATATGGTAAATGATAAAAATTTCAACCATAGTTGCAGCGGAACGAGCAATCCATTAGAAGAGTCAAATAGACTATAAAGTCTATTATCTTCTCCATGTTAAAAATCCACCAACAATGTTTTATCCATGTAACATCACTCAACAGTTCCTTTCCACAATCATATGAATAACTCATAATCATAATTGTGACTATAAATTTTTCTTCGCACCCAGGACGAAGAATATTTTTATCACCTGTCTTTACCTGAAACATCAAAGATCATGGTTATACCAAATCACAGTTCCTGTTTATAATCATACTAACAAATCCATCTTTGCACTACGGGCCAAAGATATTCATCAACAAACCATCTTTGCACTACGGGCCAAAGATATTCAACAACAGTTCATCTTTGCACTACAGGCCAAAGATATTCAACAACATATCATCTTTGCACTACAGGCCAAAGATATTCATCAACAGTTCATATTTGCACTACAGGCCAAATATATTCATCAACAGTTCATATTTGCACTACATGCCAAATATATTAATATCTCAAAGAATTATAATCATTTTATAATTTATATAAACAATAATTATAACCATGTTGATCAATTCACCTTTGCACTTAAGTTTAAGATATTCAATTATAAATTCAATGGTCATGATCATACCAGTCACAATTCAACTTTGCACTACAGGCCAAAGAGAACCCTAGTCATGATCATACCAATAATCTACCCATCTTTACACTTCAGTGAAAGAGAATTTCAACATCAAGGTTATAAAAATGTTATATATAATAGTAAAATCAATATAATCAAAACATCTAGATTTAATCTCAAGAGTAATATTCATAAATCAACTATAATTTGGTTAGAAAAAGAAACCAATTTTTGTCGTGAATAGTAACTCGTGAATAGTAACTCATGAATAGTAACTCGTGAATAGTAACTCGTGAATAGTAACCTCGACTCAAAAAGGTAGAAATTCCACAATAAAATCTATACCAATATTTCGGTATAATGATATTGAAAGAATAACATTTCTTAAGCTTATAAACAATTTATTTAAATTGTTTACCCTTTACTAATTAATGCATTTAATCATCATAAAATGCCAGCTCTTACAATTTCATCATCAATAACCAAAACCCTCATCAAAAATCTGCATATACCTCATATAGGATTCTCAAGCCATAAAATCCTATTTTTCAATTTTCTTTCTTCACAAAACATATTTAATTCATTTACTCATAGCTAGACTATTTTCATGAAAAATACCAAATCAGTTCCAAAAATATTTCTTTTCTGGAATTTAGCATAATATAGTCCCATAGTGAACATATATTTTTCTCAGAATTTTTAAAAGTCATTTACTATTTTTCATATGGTCAAAACAGCCGAATATTTAGACATTTATCAAAAATTGTACTTTTGTCCAAAAATTATGAAATTAACAGAGTATACTTCCATCATATACATGTACTCCCAATAAAAATTTCATCAATTTTGGAGTTAACCACAAGAAATTATAAGCAGTTACTTTTAAAATAGTCTTTTCTCATAAAATTCATAACTCTCAATCTATACATCCAAAAATCACCATTTTTGGACACAATCAATAAAACTCATCAAAATATCATTTCAAATTTTTCTAGAATTTTTGAAGTTCAGAAAAATTACGAAACTGAAAATCATAACAACCCTTAAAATCCCTTACTATCCCTTACTATCCCTTACTATCCCTTACCTCAAAAGAGCAGTACTTCTGACCGATATGCAAAGCCGAAGGAAACTTGCACTGAATAGCAACTCTCAAAGTATCTAAATACTCACAAAATATGCTTCATAATATAGAGAGAGAAAGAGAGAAAGCTTATGTTTCTGGTGTGATTTTCAATTCTAACTTAGCCCTCTATTTATAGGAAAATTTTGGTAGGTTTGACCTGCAACCTGATGGCTTTACCTGCTACTATTCCCACCCACCACATTTGAAATATAATTCAGCACATTTCTTCACCAACCACAAGTGGGGCCCACCAATTCTAGAATTTTCCACCAAAATGATAAACTCCAAAAATTCAACAATTTCTGAACCAGTCATCTCGTAAAATTCATAATAAATCATACGTTCATTTTTAACGGTTCAAAATTTGTGGACATATACTCAACTTATATATGTATAACATATCCAAAAATTACCACGATCCAACGGTCGGATTAAAAATTATAACCCCCGCAAAATATCTCAAAAACCCTGATTTTTAATACCTCCATTCCGACAAAAATACGGATAAAAACCTCAACATTAACTCCTTCATTTTTTTAACCACAAAAATATATCCCTCATTTATATCCACATAAAATAAATATTTCCTTATCATATGAATCAATAATTAATTATTCACAAATAATATTACAGAATCACATTTATGACAACCAGGTCGTTCCCAGGAAAGAGGGGGCTTTCCAATAAGGATTTCTCCTTACTGGCGCGTAATTAGATGACCAAACCTCTCCTTAGACAGAACTTTCTAGACATTGCCAATAATGTTATCTAATAATACTATTCAAATAATATGAATTATTGATCTGATAATGGAAAATACTGTGCAGCAACAATTATTGAACAACAATAATACAAAATTTCAACGTAGCAATTATTGAATCAATAAAATAAAATATTGAACAGTAATTACTGTAACAATTATTGAGTAGTGCCTTCTTACGTAAGAATCAATAATTTCAAAAATACTATGCAATACCGTGTGCTACTGTGCAATAACGCGTGTTACTGTATTTTAACCACCGGGTATTCCAACAGTGTTAACGGTAACAACTACGCCGTTATTTGTAAAAACTCAAATTTGTCGTTTTCTTCATCCGACAGTTATTCTGTTATGGGGCCCACAAATGGCTGCGCCGTCGTACGAATATTCCCCGACAGAAAGAATATTCCACGACCAAACGAATATTCCCCGACAACAATGATTATTTTATAACCACTTGCTTATTTTGAAAAAAAATCATATTTCACCCATAACTTTAAAATTTTATCAATTTAACCATTTACTGAATAGAAAAATTGAATACTTTTATTTCATAAAATTCGGGGTCTTACACAACTTATATATGTATAACATATCCAAAAATTACCACGATCCAACGGTCGGATTAAAAATTATAACCCCCGCAAAATATCTCAAAAATCCTGATTTTTAATACCTTCATTCCGATAAAAATACGGATAAAAATCTCAACATTAACTCCTTCATTTTTTAACCACAAAAATATATCCCTCATTTATATCCACATAAAATAAATATTTCCTTATCATATGAATCAATAATTAATTATTCACAAATAATATTACAGAATCACATTTATGACAACCAGGCCGTTCCTAGGAAAGAGGGGGCTTTCCAATAAGAATTTCTCCTTACTGGCGCGCAATTAGATGACCAAACCTCTCCTTAGACAGAACTTTCTAGACATTGACAATAATGTTATCTAATAATATTATTCAAATAATATAAATTATTGATCTGATAAAGGAAAATACTGTGCAGCAACAATTATTGAAACAACAATAATATAAAATATCAACGCAACAATTATTGAATCAATAAAATAAAATATTGAACAGAAATTACTGTAACAATTATTGAGTAGTGCCTTCTTACGTAAGAATCAATAATTTCAAAAATACTATGCAATACCGTGTGCTACTGTGCAATAACGCGTATTACTGTATTTTAACCACCGGGTATTTCAACAGTGTTAACGGTAACAACTATGCCGTTATTTATAAAAACTCAAATTTGTCGTTTCTTCACCCGATAGTTATTCGTTATGGGGCCCACAAATAGCTGCGTCGTCGTACGAATATTTCCCGACAGAAAGAATATTCCACGACCAAACGATTATTCCCCGACAAAATAAATATTTTATAACCTCTTGCGTATTTTTGAAAAAAAATTCATATATCACCCTTTTATCAATTTAACCATTTACTGAATAGAAAAATTGAATACTTTTATTTCATAAAATTCGGGGTCTTACAATAGTTATGGGTAGTATTTATAAATTTTGCAAAGTATGCAAGTTGTCATATTATATTCGATTGGTCGGAGAATATTCTTTTTGTCGGGGAATATCCGTACGACGGTACAATTATTGGTGGACCCCACAACAGAATTATTGTCGGATTGAGAAAACGACAAAAATACTTTATGAAAATAACGGCGGAAGTTTTACCGTTGATACTGTTGAACTACTCGGTAGTAAAAGTACAGTAATACGTGTGGTTGCATAGTAGCACACGGTATTAATTATTAATGCTTATGTGAGAAGTCACTCAGTTTGATTCCATTATTGTCAGTTAATAATATGAATTATTTAGCGATAATGACGTTTTGTTTTATTCGTATTATTAACGTAATAAAACAAAAACATCTTTTTATATAAAACAGAATACTTTATTAAAGTTATTCTATAAATAGAATATATTATATTTTATTTAAAAGATTTTTCTTTAAATATGGACCGTCAGATTAAAGTAATCAATCTGGACCGTTCATGGATTAGTTACTATGCATTCCATTTTCCTATAAATAGAAGCTCATTCCTTCATTATTTTCTTACGAATTCACTGAACTCTAGAGAGATAAACTATAGAGAGAGACTATATAGAGATAGAAGAAAAGTTTTCTGCTACTTCACTACTCTTATATCTAGTTCTTTTACGGTAAGTGGTGTTATTCTTTCTTATTCATGAAGAAAACTGTTGTTATTCCATTTCTTATTATTCTGTTGGAATAACCTGTATACGCGGTCTATCCTATACTTGGTGACATTCTTCTATTATTCTGTTGGAACATCCTGTCTGTGTGTTTTACACCGGACCTGGTTCCGTTTTTATTATTATTCTGTTGGAACATCCTGTCTGTGTGTTTTACACCGGACCTGGTTCCGTTTTTATTATTATTCTGTTGGAACATCCTGTCTGTGTGTTTTACACCGGACCTGGTTCCGTCTTATTATTATTCTGTTGGAACATCTTGTCCGTGTGTTTTACACCGGACCTGGTTCCATTATTTATTATTCTGTCGGAATATCCTGTCTGTGCGTTTACGTCGGACCTGGTTCCATTATTTATTATTCTGTTGGAATAACCTGTCTGTGCGGTCTATTGCATGCATGGTGATTTCTTTTGTTATTCCATTCTTTGTTATACTCAGTTGGTTAAGTTTTGACTTCTATACTCCATGAAATTTGTGGAATATCCTTGATAATTGCGGTTCATCTAGTATCTTTTCATGAAAATATTTTTTAAGTATTCTTGAATTTTACTCCACAATGCAGTATCATGTTGACAATTTGGACGTTGTTAATTCTTGGATAAATTAATTCTTGAACTTATTTTATTGAATTCTTATATCATTGTCATCATCCTCGTGTTTATAAAATGTTGAAAGTCATCTGTGGCCTGTAGTGCATAGATGGACTTGGTATGATTATGACCAGGGATTATTCGGTATAATCATGACCGTAATGTTACAAATGATGTGGTAAAAGTCATCTGTGGCCTGTAGTGCATAGATGGACTTGGTATGATTATGACCAGGGATTATTCGGTATAATCATGACCGTAATGTTACAAATGATGTGGTAAAAGTCCTCATTGGCCCGTAGTGCGTTGATGGACAGTTGTTGGCATGATCATGACCATTAATGAATACACGAATATCCTTGGCCGTAGTGCAGGGGTGATTCGATGATGTGGATTGTTTTATTAAGCTGAGTCTCAGCGATAGCAGTGTTGAAAAACCTTTTAAATCATAAAAGATAGTAGAGTTTATTTTCTACTTGACTCTTTTAATGGATTGCTTGTTCCACTGCAATTAAACTTGATGTCTATTATATTTTATCAGTTTAACATTGTTGAAGGCTAATGATAATTTATTCTGCATTATCTTAGTCATAATATTTCTTACTGGGCTAGTTGAGCTCACCCTTTCTTTCACTGTTCTCTTCAGGAAATGAGAACGTAGCTGGGACAAGTCGGGAAACGGAGTGATGGTTCGAATGATAGTATTAGTTAGTAGTCCTCACTATTCTATGTAATAGTGTGTTAATAAATGTAATGAGGACTCCTTTTGAGTATGAATACTCTCTAGAAGATAATATTTGTATTCAAACTCACAGTTTATGTTTTGTCGTATTGTACACGACAGTTGTATTAGTAAGTTGTATTTGTATTCTGTACTTTGCATCTGACGACCCAAGATGGGTGATGTATACCTAATTTTGGGGGCATCACAAGATGGGATTCGCTTCTAGAGCGTGAATTTGAGCTGCTGCTGAAGCCATATCTGGTTATCAACTATAAACCTAACCCTAATTGGTCTTTGTATATATGAAAACCAATCTATAAAGAGAGAAAATTGGTAATTTTTGGAGTCTATATTATTTAATTCAATTAAAGTTGGGATCTGGGTTTAAATTGTTAACTTACAAATTTTGAGCTTCAATCTTCATTTTCCTCTGTCCATCTTTCTCTGTGTAATAACAAAAAATCGTTAAAACTCAACATATAAACATAAAAAAAAAATAGAAACTCAAATATCAAATTACACTACTACTTCTGTATCTCCATCTCGATAATCCATTTGGCGCTGCCGCCATACTAGTTGCAGCTCGTTTAGCTTCTCTGTTTCTGTCTATCACTAACTTCAATCTATATTCAGATTGAAAACTATCCGATTATAAGGACGATTATATCTCAACAGAGTTCAAGGTTGTTCTGATCTTAGCATAATTCACCGGCTAACCTTCCGAAAATGGCAAGAGCTACAGTCGTCTTCGGTGAATTCTAAGACTGAAAAATCTTTTTGACAAAAATATGTTCTTAATTTCATATTTTAATGAGCGAGGTCTCTCTTTCTCGTTCTTCTATTCTCATCTTTTCTCTTTCTCTAGATCTATCCTTGTTACTTTCATTTTAATTTTCATATTTTATAATTTTTTGTTTGATTGTTGTTTTGGTTTGTTTAAATATTATTATTTGATTTTTAGTAATAACTAATATGTTTTATTACTGTTTTATCCTTTAATTAACATAAAATGATAAAAGAAAAGTTGTAGAATGACTCATTTTTAGAACATAAGCATTAAAAATGCCATGTGTCAAGCCACGTCAGCTATTTCTGACGTGATAGACCCAATTGAATGAAATTGGAAAAAAAAATAATAGTTCACTCATCTAATTGACAAAATTGAAACGTGGATCACTGAAATGAAATATGACATATAGTTTAATGTACTAATTTATATTTAAGCCTTCATACTATTAACGTATTTGATAATTATTTATTTTTTAATTTATAAGTTGAGTTTTAAGTAAAAAAAAAGAAAGAAATTATTTGTGACTTAAATATAAACTAAGTAACTTATTTTGTGACTTATAATTTGACTAAATATAATATTTATTTTGGTTATCTTCTATTTTACTCATCTTTTTATTAATATATTTTTTTATAATAATCTTTACATTTATTTTAATTTATAAATCCGAACACCTTTGTAATTTATTTTAATTTAATTTTTAATTTACAAATCAAAATGATACTCCTACCGAAAACCTTTTATTTATAAATCAGAACTTAAATATCTTATAAATCCTTATAATCCCGACATGAATAATATTCGTTCAGCCCACTATATTCAACAGGCCGTTATTTGAATTCAAAATTGTGTTTCCGCTCTCGTGTCTTGAGAGAGAGAGAAAAATGGAGATGAAAAGTCCCCCGCCATGCCCAAACACGGTGACCGTCCGTCGGAATCCGCCACGCCGGGCTCGGCCAACTCCGTCTTCCCACATCCCTCTACCATTACCCCTTTCTTCAACTCCATCTTCAATTTCAAAAAACGTTCCCTGTTTTCCTATTGAAGATATACTCTCAATGGAAGTCCCTAAAAACCCTAGTAAACCGGAAGAAGAACTCGCCGAGAATCTCAAGGTTTTCCTGAGGATCCGACCCCTATCAACGAATCAAAGCTTAGGAAAAAATACTTTAGCCGGGGCTCGCAAAAATGCTTGGCCTCAAAACCCTTCCACAAAGAATGCCTCAAAACCTAAACCCAAAAGGAAGACTGAAATTTGTCTCAAAGAGAACGATTCACACTCCGTCACACTTTGCCCACCGCAAAATTTGCAAGACCAGAAACGAAACAAGTCAGAAGTGTATGAGGGGTTTTCACATGTTTTTTCTGCCGACTCCTCTCAGGTTATTATACTATTTTTTTATCTGAAAGTTATTTAATTTGAATATGTTTTAGGCTTTTAGGATTAAGTTTTTTATAATTTTTGATTGAGATTTTAGGAATTAATTTGGATATGTTTAGCAGGTAGGTATTTTCTAATTGTTTGATTGTGATTTCAGGGATTCACTTTGAATACGATTTAGTAGGATTAGGTGTTTCTAATTTTTGTCTGTTTGTAGGATGAAGTCTATGAAAAAATGGTGAATCCGTTAGTTGAAGATTTTCTTAGGGGAAAGAGTGGAATGTTGGCTGCATTGGGTCCTAGTGGATCTGGAAAGACGCATACTATATTTGGGACCACTAGGCTACCTGGTATGATTCCTCTTGCTCTTCATCGGATATTGTCAGGAACTGAGGGCAGTGGAGCTAAATCATCTCGGTAATTAGATTAATTTGAGTTCTGTCATATATTTCCAGTTCCTTTTGGATTATTTTTTGAAATGGAAAAAAACATTTGGTTTATTATATTTTCTACTTTGACAATGAATGGCTACATGTGTTTCTTGGCCAACTAAATGCTTAGTGTGGCAATGGATTAATTAGAAATTTTTTATTTTGATTGAAATTTTGTTGGACCAACGAAAAGTAATTAAATTGGTATAATAAAATAAAGGGGAGTTGAAATCAGCCGCTAAAAAGTCACGTTTTCTTGTTTTTGATAAATTCAGCATCCGATTTCATAGTATTCTATGTGCAGGACATTCTATCTCTCAATGTTTGAGATTTGTTCAGAACGAGGAAAGTCAGAGAGGATGTTAGATTTATGTAAAGATGGAGGTGATATATGCGTGCAACAATCAACCATCAAAGGCCTCCAAGAGGTTTTTTCCATATATCTTTCATGTAGTGTTAACATGTTAGCAAATTATTTTTCATGTAGTGTTAGCATGTTGTGTTTCAAAACATGGAACACTATTGTTCTGAAACATTAAACCTACAGCATTCTATCAACCACTCTAAAATTTATAAGAACTCTGAAAAATATCAACTAGTGACCAAGTGAACATCTTGTGGGCGTTCAATAAGGATAACATTGTGTAGCCTGTCGAAAATGCGCATGTCACAACACTACCTTACTCTGTACCATGACATTTGATGTTTTTCATTCCATGTATTGTATCAAATTGCAATTGGGGTAATGTTGGTTTCATGTTTCCGTGTTAATGTTATTTCATCTATCTTCTTATTTCCTTATATTAGTTTGATTTTTTAAGCTCTTCTCTGTTTGCTTCGTGCAAACAGTCTATTGTTTGTGATGTTCAACAGGCTGAATCTTTGATTGCACTGGGTATGTTGAAACGTTCTACAGCCACGACAAACTCAAACAATCAGTCTAGGTGTGCCAACAGAATTACCATTTTTGATGTTTGAGTTATTATAATTATCAAGATATACTAAGACAGTAATGCTTTAATACATTTTTTTCCCTCGAGAGCTTTATAGCTATTTTTTGGCGCGAGAATTTCAGTATGATGTTATCTGTAAATGAACCTTTATTCAAATTCTTAGCATGTGTTAATTGTTAAGGAGTGGTAAATTTCTGCCTTTTTAGCCAACTTTTGGCTAGATATTAAATTAAAAAGTAGCATGTCTTCTGCATCATGTAAGTATATCATTCATCAGTATTCCTCTTCAATTTCATTTGAGTTGGTAACTTGGACAAATGCCTGAAAGTACAAGGGCAAAAGAAAACTTTGGGAAATATAACTGTTTATTTTTTATTTTAAAAATTCTGCAGCATATCTTTTGCAAGTGTTAAACAATGAATTTCATCATATTGTTGTGTGCCAGTTTGTCCTGCATCATTTCTTCGGAAAGTATTCAACTTGAGATTGCTACTAGAACATAGTAGCATTTTCCCACTTTCCCTTACATAAAAGAATTTGGCTTTCAAAATATTGTACCTGAACTTCTTCAAAAATTCAATATTGAAATTGAAATATATTATATTTAGTTACCCCATAATTATCTTGGCATGTGGACAATTTGTAGAATTTCTCACCAAGTAGAACAAACCAACACTGAGAATGTGATTTTATAGGTGGAATCAAGCTGCTTAAGTAGGTCTATCAAAACACAGGACAACTTTTTTTCCGTAAATCACAAAGCAAAAGTTGACACTAATAATCAACCTTTAGTTAGTGAAGTATAATAGAAGAGGTTGCTGATCACTATTTCATCACATTCCCTGCAGCATGATAAAAGTACAGATATGCGTGGTCTCTTTCTGTATCCTGTAGATGTAGTGAATCGTCTTTTCTCACATTCCTTTTTCTATGGCATTAAGATGCAGTCCTTTTTGAGTTTTTATAAGTTAAAGTATAAAGGTCATCCTCAGAACTTGGATATGATATGTTTTTTTGGCCCTTTTGGGTCTTGACTCTTGACCACATAAAATATTTAATCATTTACTCTTGGTTGAATATTTCACATTTTATGTCATGGCTGATGGCAAGTTATTTCTTTTTCACATTATTTGTAAAGGTTAAGCTTAATCACTTGTCACTTGTATTGTGTTAGTATTGTACTGCCATTATCCTTTTTAAAGAATGGCTTAAGTACTACTTTCACGCAAATTAAGAATGTCAAATTAGAGGAGATAGTTAGAATAAGTTCCTTCCTACTATACAAATACAATACTAGTGAACCCCATATAATTAGTACACAAGTACAGCCCTGTGAGGTACTATAGTCTTTTTCCCCATTATAGCTTTGACTTGTGTACTTGAGTCATTCTTTGACGGACAAATCATTTTTGTACTTTACACCATTCTTTGCGAATAAATGTAGTAATTATTATTGTTATATTTCAATTATGACATCTTTTATCATTGCAGCCGGTCCCAATGTATCATTAACATTCGGTGTGAGACTGATGGTAATGTTAACACTCAGTTACACAGTGCTGTCTTAACTATTGTTGACCTTGCTGGAGCTGAAAGAGAAAAGAGGACTGGAAATCAGGTCCCATTCTTTTTATATAACTAATGACCGTGTCCATATATAGATAGATAGAATGTAGAATATTTATGCATTTCTGCTACATGTGTAGGATTGAGACTGCCTTTAAGGTTCCATATAGTTCTACTGTTATTTGTACTCTATTTTGAGTTTCAATCAGCACACAAGTGTTTCTCCAAAATTGTATGAACTGTTAAAACTATACTGTAGATTCCCCGGATGAACTTTTGTTTCACCTAGTGTGCTGCTGTTTTGATGTTACTGGGGCCATGCGAAACAGCGAAAGTGATTATGAGTTAGTGTATCATATTTTTTTACGCAAGGGAAAATTAACACTACAATTCTTTAACACTTGAATTAGTAGTCACAAGATCATGTGGAACACTTTTGTGGTAATTAGTTACAATTTTGGAAGTGATATACTCCCTCTGTCCCCAAAAGGATGAATAAAGTATAATTTGCACACATATTAAGAAAAATAAAAATAGAGGAAAGAGAGTAAAAAAGTTCTAAATTTATTCTTAGTTGCCCCATAAGATTATATAAAGCGATGAATGATTTTAGCTTTTTATACTAACGTACCCCACTAAATGACATATTTACTTTTAACTTTATGTACTTTATCTCATCCTTTTGGGGACAAAAAAAATTGTACCTTTAGTCATTCTTTTGGGGACGAAGGGAGTAGTTATTAATCAGCTGTATCACAGCTTTTATTTTATATATACAATTCAGTGTTTTGATATTCCTGATGTTACGTATGATCTAACTGTATGCAGGGGGCTAGACTGCTTGAAAGTAATTTCATCAACAACACATCAATGGTTTTTGGTCTGTGCTTAAGGGTATGCAACATGACTTGGTTTTGCCGAATTTAACATATAGATGATATTTTACTTTTAATATTTATATTGTCTTCGTAGATTCTGCTCATCTTACACATGTTGTCGTCAATCATTGTAATTCTTCTATTCCACTTGCAGTCATTACTTGAGCACCAGAAGAACCGGAAGAAACCATTGCAGAAACACTTTCAAAACTCCTTGGTAATGCCTTTTTCCTTAGTACTTCTTACTTGTCATGTTGGTCCATTATGTGTTGGTTCTTCTACTTCTTTTTTACTTTTCCACTGCGTATTGCTACTTAATATTGTTAGCTTTGGGTTTATCTTCAAATTGTATTTTACTGAAATTGTTTTACAGCAATTTTATTCTAAAGCATTATTTTTGGGACTAGAACTGACAAGATTCTTACCATATGGCAGTTAACTAGATACCTACGAGATTATCTGGAAGGCAAGAAGCGAATGGCTTTGGTATATGATTCTTAGCTCCAACATGTATTCATGCTTAAGACATTATTTTCAGATAACTTATTTCTTGTGAGAGTGTATGAGTTGATTAATCTTAAATATTTGCGTTCTTATCTAAATTGCATTGTTTACTAAATATATTCTATCATTTTTTCCCCAGTTTCATTCTATTAGTTAATTAATTACTGTATTTGCAGATATTAACTGTAAAATCAGGAGAAGAAGACTATGTTGATGCTTCCTTTCTGCTAAGACAGGCTTCGCCTTATATGAAGATCAAGTATGACAACTTTTTTCTGGTTATAGTTATTATTATCTTTTTGTTTCTTTTTTTATTAGTTCATATGATCAACAAATATTTGTTTTTTCTTGTTTTTTCCCTCCTCTGGTTAAGTAACCTTTGACTGTTCAGTCTTCATAAACATTGTTCATGACTGTAGATTCACCAACTCTGAGGAACCTTCTGATTCAATTGGTAATAAGAGGCACTTTCAAACGTTTCTTAAATCAGAGCAGCTTAAAAGATTGAAGATTAGCACCATTGAAGCTTGTGTGGTACTTTATCTTACCCTTCATGATTCTTCTCTCTCTCTCTCTCTTTTGTTTAGTAGTCTATAGTCGAAATTAGTTGTGGTCCACATTGTCAGGACAGATAATGGTTAATGGTCTGTCGTGGTGCAACTTGTACCGACTCACAAAACGCTTTCTTATAGTCCTTGAAGTTGGTTTTTTTATATGCTCTGTGAAGTTATATGCTAGCTGTGGTCTTAGTATGACTTGTTTCAACATTTGAAAGGCATGTTGCTGTTGAACTAGAAATTGCTTCTCCCATTCATCTTAAAATCCCAGAGGATGTGACTTTTCATAGTGATTGACATAGTGGATAGGTTTAAGATTAGAAACTGATAGGTGCTTTATTACTCACATGAATTTTATTGCGCCGAGTGCATGCGGACCAACTTACATGCCTCGGAGAACATCTGTTTCAGGTCAACGAGGGGACGACTGATGGAGCTAAAATCGCACTTCATAAAGAAGGGTGTTCAAAAGGTAGTTGTATTTTCTGCTTTATTGTTTAGGTTGGACCACTTTGGGAGCATGTAGCATGCACAATCCTACTTTCAGTTTTGGGAAGATATGTGATTAACTTATCTGTGTGAGACAGAGGTTGCCACAAAGGAGGTTGATCCTACCAAAATTTTGGCTCAATCCCCAGAAACTATGAAGTCCAAAGTATTTGAAGATAAATCCTGCATGGACAGCATTAGTGAGTTGTCAAAGAGAGACAGAGAGAGTCAAATAATGATAGATTTTTCTAAAGCTATATGGAAAGTCTTGAAGCAATATAAAGAAAAACTTAAGGTAATGATGGTGGGAAGTGGCTAGATTTACCTAACTTGTGATTTCACATCATGAATTTTAAGCTTGAGGTTTGTTGAATGGTTTGTTTGATTTTCTCAATCAAGGTTTTTGTAGTAAATATATCAAGGAATTAAAGACTTTGCTTCAAAACAGGTGGCTGAAAAGGAAATATATTGCCTCGGAGAAACTCTTACCATGGAGAAGGCACGATCTTCTGAGTTGGAAAATGAACTGAATCATTTGAAGTCCTGCTATTCATGTGAGAAGAGGGTTTTAGCAGAGACGACTTTAGTTGAAGTTGTTGAATCTAGAGGGGAATCCTATGAGGTACCAAAGCATAAATTATCATGGAAACTTGTTCTGATATTGCTACCAGCTTTAGAAGTTACTCTTGACTGATTGCCTGCTTCTTTTTACTCTTTTTTTTTTTGTGTTTTATTGGTCACATCATACAATACTAATATGTGTTTTGGACTTTACTTTCATATCAACACAACTGTTGGATATTTTCAACTGTGACCTTCAGAATTTCTGTGAGATCTTTCTTGTGACATGACTCTGTTCTAGGACAATACCTAGATCGTTATTCTTTGGACTTTATACTACAGTTTTTTAGATGTATATTTCATCTTTTTCACTTTTGTTGGACTTTATCATGGAATATCATGTGCTTTTAAGTCCTTTAAAACTTTTAAGTAACTTCTTTAAAGTGGTATGGGAGAAAATTCTCTTTTGGGTTACACATTTATTGTTGGGTTTTAGAAAATGTGCAACCAAACTTTTAGGAACTGCAGCATGTTTTATACATATGCTATAATTAAAGTGCATCAGTTCATAGTTCTTTCTTATTTATGCTTTTGTAGAGTTTTATAATCACAAAATTGTATATCTCTATAGTACTATTTGTGGTGAGTTAAATACAGCACATTTTCATGTGTATTATTTTTGTGTTCAGGTAGCAGGGGCCTCTTCTGTAAACCGGAACGGATCCGAGTGCACGGAGAACATGCCAAACTCTGATCCCCCTGTAAGGCAGACTCCTTTTTTGCTTGTATGTTCTTAGAATTACTTCCCAGATTCCATCCACATATTGAAGATTCTTATTTAAATGATTAGGTGAGAAGTTCTGGTGTGGTTTGTAATTCATGCATTGATGAAGAGAACTTTGAGGGGCAAAGTTATCAGGTAAATATGAGATTTGAGGATCAGAGTCATTAGACATATTGTCTAGAGCTCAGGAACTAAAATGTATAATAATCAGAAATGTGACAACTCTCCTGGAAATGCTGACAATGCTGAAGATCTAGAGGATCTGAAAGGAAGAAAGTATACTTGTTGTGATAGTGAAGGAACTGATTTGACTACATGCTTGGATGCTGAAGAATTTGAAGTACAGGTTTATCAGGTAAATTATGTGATTTGAGGATCAGATTGGGATATTGTCCAGAGTTCAGAAACTAACATTTATATATTCTTCAGAAATGTGACAAGTCTCCTGGCAATGCTGAAGATTTAGAGGATAGTAAAGGAAGTGAGCATATTTGTTCTGATGGCAAAGGAACTGGTTTGACTTCATGCCTTGGTGCTGAAAACTTTGAAGAGCTGAGTTATCAGGTAAAATATGAGATTTGATATGGGGATACTGTTTGTAAGACATTGTCAAGAGTTCCGAAACTAACATATGTATTCATCAGAAATGTAATAATTCTCCTGGAAATGTTTACAATGCTGAAGCTCTAGAGGGTCACAAAGATACAGGAAGCGAGGATACTTCTTCCAGTGACAAAGAAACGGGTTTCACTTCACGCATTGGTGCTGAAAACTTGGAGGTGCAGAGTTATCAGGTAAATTATGAGATTTGAAGAGGGTTACTGATCACCAGACATTGTCTAGATTACAAAGACTGACGTATGTATACTCATCAGAAAGGTGATTACTCTACTGAAAATATCGACATTGCCAAAGCTGAGGATCATAAAGATATTGGAAGAGTGAATACTTGTTCCAGTGGTGAAGCAACAGGTTTGACAGCTTAATGGTGCTCATGTTACAAGCTCGAATAAGTACTTGTTTTCATATTATCTGGTTTGAAACGGGACTAGTGTTTTTGTCAATTAATCTAAAGGATTACAAGGTCCTATAATGGTGGTTTGTCTTCTATTAACCATTATTGTCCTGTCTCCTGTAATTACTTCATCTTGCAACCCTTTTTAGGAATACTTGCATATCGAAAATCTAGTTAGGCTGCTTGAAGCTACAAGCATGTCTCATATTCAAAGACTGGCTATAAAATCCAGTCTTTACGTATATCTCATAATTGTGTCTTAAGTGTTGTCATTAATTGGTATATAGCAAACCTATTTAAGAACTGCATTGGTGAATATATAATATCTGCAATAATTATATCTAGAGCAACTAACTTGTGCTTGTATAAGATATTGATTCTCTCAAGTTACCTTCTTTAGTGCTATTCTAACTTAAGATATTCATCTCACTTTGATGCTTACTATTGGCATCAGACTCTGTTATATTTCAAGATTGCTTCTTCTCTTTTCAGTTGCAGATACTGTAATTTTAGAAGATGTGGTCAGCTCTTCTGAACCAGTTGTTATAATAAGAGACAACAGCTCATTCTCTGTCGAGGGGGACCAATTGCAAAATGAAGCAGAAGAGGTTAAGTTGACCTTTGATGTCCTGAATGACTATTGTCACACACTATTGTTTGACGTTCTTTTTGTATCTCTTTTCTGTCTCTTGATTTCATGGATTGCTATACTATACTTGCACCAGCTTGTGTTTGTATCAGAGTCATGCGGAGCACATAATATATAATTAAATGCTAGATCTTTATATATCTTTTTTTGAGTATCTCCTTGATTTATACAAGCCTATTAATGGCTGCTTGTATTTATTTCACAATGGCACAAACACATGCTATATAATTTGATCTGCATGTAACAGCCATTATTTTGCCTTTGCTTTCCGCTATGTGCATGGAAGACATGTTTGAGATTTTTGTTACACCAAGAATAAAGGCAAGAGGCCCAATCCTTTCAAGATGATTTTGATTTTGCTTTATCTTTGTCTATGATTTATTGATCTATCTATGCGTTGTCTATCTTAACAAATTTATTCTCTAATGCAAGTTAGCTCTCCTAGTCCATTCATAGTGAGACATTCTGGAGAAAACTTGGCAGTTTATAATAGATTATGAATTGCAGCAGTAAGCATATACAGTAAGCTGAAATGTTACTTCTACTGTCTTTACCCTGGTTAATGGTTATGTATGAACTATGTCTTGCATCAAAGTAGTTCTGTACTTCTATGCGGGTATTATTGAATTCTCACAATAACAATAATGACTGTAGTTCTTCACACAACATGCAATTTGAGTTTTCAGAATAGTTTAATGAGTATGCTTCAAGTGCTCATTTATGTTGATTATTTATAAATTTTGGTTTGCTTGGGTACATTATCATCTTTCTACATATGTAACCACTTTGGTTCAGCCTAAGTTTCTAACTTATGAATACTATTTTTGCTCTGTTTTTTTTTTTTTTGAAATCAGAAATTGTTGGATCAACCAGGAACTCCCAAGGAAGACCTAACAAGAGATAAATTATGCAAAGCCTGTAATGCGCCTGAAAGTGCGATGAAAGTTGCTTCATGCCCCAAGCCTCTGAATGTAGAAAAACCTAAAAGGTCGGTTTGATTGTCTGATTTTCCATTTGGCTTCTAAACTATTTAGAATGATAAAATTCGAGCTTCATCATCGTTGTGTGTTATCAGGAGACTTCAACCAGCTTCATCCATATTGTTAAAGAATATCAGTGGTTTAGACGTTGAGGAAGAGAATGAGAAGCCAAAGGTAATCTTAATCAAGTGTTTGTAAACCTCTATTCTGTTTCTCCAGAACTGGTTTTTATTAACATTAAGCTTTAAAAGTAACTTTGCACCTGAATGTGAAGTTTTCTCAAGACCCTTGTAAATACATATAACCTTAATCCATAACAGATCAATTGGGAACCGTGTTTCAGGGGGGAGCTAGAGGAGAAAGGAAAATTGGGTTGGATGTTACCAAAAGAACTCAAGGTAGCATGTCTCTTCTTCGGTTGCTTAAGGACAATCTGTAATGCTAACAGAGCCTGTTTGGCTGTAGTAAGTAAATATATCATTGAATGTATACGCGGCCATCATTTCGCAGGGTAATGAAAAAAACTAACCCCCTTATCATTTCTCTGGGTATTTCAAACTTTTTGTAATGAAATGATGCTTCAAAGAAAGCAATGGTAATAATATTTTCTTCTGGCCTGGGTTGGTGATTACTGCAAGGTATTAGTAGTTTGTTTTCTAACCTTTGGCAAATCTTATTAGTCCAATTCTCTATGACTTGCGGTTGAGTCCAAATAACGCTCACTCCGATGGCTTGGCTGATTAAACCTTGTGCAAACTTTCTGCAACTATTTTTATTAATATCCTTGTGGTGTAAATTTGTTGTAATTTTCTATACTTTGAAAAAGTTTATTATTAAATTGATTATAATAAGTAATAAGAATAATATAGTATCTAATCAATCTACTCTTGGTCTTCATTTCAAATATTTGTAGCATTAGACGTGATAAATATAAAAATTTAAATACACATGTAGAGTATATAATACATTTTATTTATTTTTGAAAATTGGCACGGTGCACTAAACTAGGTTAAGAAAGTCGAAAAATTCATTCCTAAGAATTAGCCATGATGTATACAATGTTCTTCTGTTCTGGATTGCTACTGACATTGAAGAAAGCAATGGTAATATGGGGAAATAGGAGTTTGATGTACCCAAACTCCAACTTCACTGTTTGATGTTCTTGTCTATTAAACCTTTATTTGTTGGCAACACAGAAGAAGATGGGTAGCTAGCTATATTGATATACTCCGGTGATCAAACCCTGTTTAAATTATTCCCTATACTCTACACTCTACGCTCACTTCCCAATTCTTATCATTCATCTATTTTTCAAAAAAAAAAAAAAGAGCTCCTTATTTTATAGTAATTCTATAACAACGTATTCAATATTTTTATTAAAAAAAAATTAAATCAATTTCCGTGTAATCAAGTACTCATAATCTTACACCAACTAAACTTTTTAATTATTGGTTATGAATCACATCTACTAATTGAATTAAGTGAAGACTTTATCAGCCCGTAAACACAATAATTATCATCACGTGGTTCATCAAATCAGTGATCAAATGATTTTGTGAATAATAAGGGTGTAACACAAACGGACTCCAATCCCAATTCCCAAACATGATTTTTATAAAGAAAATATAGGCAGGTGTCCGGCACGTGAGAAGGATGAGGACACCAAGACAATGACAACGATGAGCTCCTCTCCTTTTGAATTGACAGTTTTTGGTACAACTGTACTGTCCTTTGCTCTACTTTCTCATGACAAATTCCAAAAAATGGAACAATCCCTTTAATATTTAAATGATTTTTCTGGACAAACCATGGGGAGGAGGAGGACCGACTGTTTATTGAGTTGAGAGAAGAAGAGGCTACATGAATATTTTATCAAATCATTTTGTATTTAAATTTATGATCTCACTTTTGTGTTAGAATATCTCAAAATATCATTTTTCTGGAAAAAACAAAGTGCGTGGGTCAACCCGGTCAGAACGAACCCGACTAAAAGCGGGTATAGAATACGGGCTACTTTTCTCTCCGGGGCACGTGCAAATACCCAGTTGAGAACTATGACTAGGAAAAGGAATGATGATCGAAGAAAAATAAATATACTCCAATTTCAAAAATAAAAAATAATAAAAAAAAGAAAGGGAAAAAGACGGAGCTGAGCATTGAAGAAGAAGAAGAAGAAAGAAACGTTACCCTCCCTGGTTCAGAATAGGCCACAAAGAAGACAAAGCGGGGGTTTTTATGAAGAGAGTGAGAGAATTTCATGCGCTTGGGGATATTGATATATAGGTAGAGAGAAATTGGAGCGGATATGTATTGTATTGAGATGAAATTCAGGACGTAGAAAGGGTTTTGTCAACAGTACGACCGCTGTTGGTTCAAAGTTCGTCTTTTTCTACCTCTAAAGCTTCATTTAGGGTTTCATTATTCTGAATAAGGTAAAATTTCAGCTCTATAACTATTAATTATAATAGTTTTGCATGTTACATTAGTTCAAACGCTTTAAATTTCTTTTCTTGCTGCATTAATTGACGTAATCGTGGTTAGTTATATCGTGTCTGTATCTTTCGCTCCTTGTGTATGCACCTTAGTCCGTGCTAGCTATTCCTCATTAGGGTTCTAATGAATTTGACTTTTTCCAATTTGAGTTTTAGGGTTCTGATTTTTTCTTCATTTGGTACCTCTACTCTTTTACCTGCTTTGTTGTTGTGAATTTTATTTTAATTTCTTGAAAACCCTAGATTACTTCCCTTTTTATGATGTTGTTTGGATTTTGCCTGTTCAATTTTCTGCACAGAGGCTTTAACCTAATTCAATTTCAATTTACCTTTTTTGGGCTTTGATGTCGAGGTTTTTTTGTTTGAATGTTAATATTGTACCTTATTTATTGTTTTTCAGGTTTGGTACATTGTTAATTGGCCGTCTTGATTGGGTTGGGAAAAGTTACAGGTTTAAATTATATTCGGCATTGAAGCAACTGGTAATTACTATTTTTAAACATTGTTTAGTATGCTTTTTGACCCGTGTTAGTGTGCTCTTCTCGTTTTTTAGTTCTGATAACATTTTGTTGTTAAAGTTTGTAACTGAATTCTTGTGCGTGATTAGTTTGTCCGAATTATAATTTACAAATGTTATCCTATCTTAGTCTTAAACTTTTATACATACGGAAAGACATAATTTTGGGACTTTTTACTGAAACTATTCCATTCTTTTGTTGATATAGTGGAGTATATTGTTAGTCTTAAACTATTCCATAGGCAAATTTTTTCCCTACTGGACTAGAATTTTTTCTTTCACCATTATGAATAGCAGCTATTTATCAGGAGCTAATTTGAATACCTTTTTTCTTACATCCTTATAAACTTTATTTCTCAGAGTATTAGATTATATTTTCTAGGTCTAATCATGTTCTATATGAAATTCGTTAGACTGTAATATCTCGATCTAATGCTACTAGTATAATGGTGGTGTTCTTTTGGTAGAGGAATTGTTTAACTAGATAGTGGGTGACCACATGATTTCTTACCTTTCATGTTTATTGAGAGTTCTTATAATACTGGAACTGTTAAACTGTCAATAAGCTCTTGTAACTAATTTTGAGCAACCATTGAAACTTTTCAGTCAATAATTTGTTTTGAAAGATGATTAATTGTCTTCGTCATAGGATGACAGTGTGCTTGCTTGTGGCTCGTTGTCTCTAGAAGAACCCATATCTCAGTATTGGCACGGCCTTCTTCATTTATCTGAAGTATATAAGAAATAAGAAATAATTAAAGTAGCAACCCCACTGGGGCCACATAGGATTCTGTTTGAGATTTGATGTGTTTGAAGTTTATGTGCTTTTCTTGCAAGTTATATTATGTTAGGCAACTCCATACACTTATACGGCTCCTGTTTCTGGAGACGTGTTAAAATTCAACGGACTCAATAACATGCAACTGCAATAATTTTTTTATAATTTCAAGGTTAATGATGTTGATCTCTTCCAAAGAGTAAGATTGGAGAGAATCACAAATAGTGGTTTCACTGGTAGTATAGTGATGGTCTTGGACTCTGGATATATGCTTTGTGTCTTGGACATTAACTACCCATTTCTAGGGGTCTTCTAGAGATTTACTGTTTTCATGTGTCACATCTTTTCATATTCTCAAACTCTCAATTTTCAAATTCATTTTCCTTATTTCACTTTCTCATAGTATCTATGACTAAAGTCATTACCATTTTCGTAGCATAGGTAATTAGGTATTGATTTGTACAATTTTATTTTGACATTATCAGCTAATTGAATACTTGTACAAAAAAAATAGGGTAAAAAAATGGAAAATATTCTCAGTTTTGTTGATTACTGTGACTTGTTTCATGGTCATTCAACTATCATTTGGGGCAAGGTGGCTTGCATCTGGATTCTTCATGTGTGATGTTATAACATAATACCACAGTACAATCTTCCATTTTTGGTGCAATAAACAGTTTTTTTGTTGTTGTTTCTAAAGTCGGTGCAGTAAAGATATAATTATTTGTTATTAGTAGTCAAACGATAATTTTCAAGCTCCCACGAAGTATGAACTTTGGGGACTTCCTGTGAACTTCTCCAAGAAATTCCTTTTGTTATCCGACATTTAACTCATTCTTCTTATGTTATGGACATTGTTCTAGTTAAATTAATGCTTTGATATAGGGGTATTTCAGTAATGAGAGTTTAACTAAAACTTTCATGGATGAAGGTTGATGCTAGTTAAATTTTCTATCGTACAGAGTAAAGATCTTAACATTCATTTTTTCCATCTTTCTATTCTGCCTTTATCAATGACTCATTTCTATACTTAATGAATGGGTTCCAGTTCTCATTTTAACATGCAGAAAAACAAGTTGTGTTGAACTCTCACTTTAAAACAGAAGTTACTGCTATTGGCTTCTTAACTTCAGACTAAGATATAACTGTAAATCCTAGGAGACTTCCATGCTAAGTACTTGTCAAAATAGAAAAAACAATAGTGATTTCTTAGTCAAGTTAGAACTTTCTCTGTTTGTTGGAGTCTTATTTTATGGGATCTAAGAAAGAATTGCTGACTTATCTTTCAGGTGTCTGGATTTCTCAATGTTTGTCTTTGTCATCTGCTTATGAGTTTTAAGAGCTCAAAATATTGATTCGCATGAAGTTTCTTTAAAAGTTTTAGAAAATATTTTCCTTTATGCGTTGTCTGAAATGGATATTCTTGATTTCCACATGAAAATTATTTCCTTTTTACCTTCTTAATCTATGTTAATATTTTTTTTAGAGATTGTTGCAATCACAGCATGTGCTGTTGTGTTCTTTTCTTTTTATCTGTTATTTACACATATAGATGCTGTAAATTACCATTTTGATTGAAATTTTGGTAAACTTCATATGGTCCCTTATTGCTCCCCTTCTTGGCCTAAAGTCTGTATCCTCGCATTGACAATGGAATAGATATAAAGAGCCAGAAAGGAAATATATTTTTGTTTGTGTAGTTGTTAGTTTGAATTAAAGCATGCCAGTTGTGATTATGTAATAGTTTGTACTTAAAATTATCAACTTGTATTCGTAAATTTTCTATAATTTTTTTAGCATAATAGAAGTCATCTCTAAATTAGAATATATCCCATTTTTCACATCTAGTACACATACTGTTCCATTTTACATGACATTTTTTGGGGTGTGTCGGCATGAATTTCAAGAGGGGTTGAAACATATTGTTTTGCTCCCTCCGGGCAAAAAAATTCTTCCCCCTATTAAGGGTTGCCTAGGGTGCAGATAAGTTTTTGACTATTATTATCTTAGAAAAAAATTACTTATTGGGAGAAATTATTGAAAAAAATATAGATTTTAACTTGTTACTATGCAAATCTAAATAATAAGAGTAAAGAAAAGGTCAACAAGTCAAATAGGAATCTCATTTTTGGAAGGGAGTATCATATCTTTTAAATAGTTATATTTTCAATATATTTGTATATTATGTTATTAACTACATCAAAGATAGTATAAAAGAATTTACTAAATATTGTATAAATATGATTTCAGTCTGTTTTAAATCCTTGCCGAACATGCTTCAAAAGTATCAGTTAAAATATTACAGAGAGAGGATGGCTCGGGATTTTAGATTTCTAGTTGGTGGGTCTTTAGAAGGGATAGCTCCACTTGTCATATACAGTTGCTTTTATCCTTTTCTAAATACTAGTTATTTTCTACTCCAATTTTCCTTGTAGTTCTGCTTGCATCACAAACTGACTATTACTAGTTTTATCGATTGCGTTTTAACCTTTTCCTTTTGAAAATGTGAAATAAGTTTGTTTGTTTTTATTATCCGTACTCGGGGCTTGCTTACGTGTTGTGGTTTTGCCATGTGGAAGAAATGTTTGTTCTTGTTCCTATTTCAATTGTTACAAAAGATATTCACTAGGAATTTGTAATACAGTTCAGAGTGAAATTTGTTGACATCTCAAAGGCACACACACACACACACACACACACACACATATATATATATATATATATGTATATACATTTTTCAGGAAGGGTTCATCAATTTGGAAAATACACCAAATTTCATTGTTTTAAAGCTTTCTAAAATGACTAAATTAAAGAGAAATTAGTTCTCAAAATACTTGGCTTCAACACAGGACAATATACTTGACCTAAACGCTTCATATGTCAATTTTAGACGTGCATTGATGTAGGATAATATTTGGAGAAGGATAATTACTGAAATAATTGGTAAAATTAGGGATAATTATCTTAGGCGGGGCTCCAAGCCTTACTATCTTTAGGATCTTTTACTTTGGGTGATGCTCCACGTAGCACTACTCCAAGGGCTTCTCAACCTCAGAAGAGAGTAAAATAGCTCAGAGTTCAATATCAATATTCAATAGCCTATCCCATAGTGTAATTAGCATGTGGGGACTACATCAATAAAAGTATTGAACAACTAAATAAATGTAAATATCAAGCCTTATAATTTATTTTTTGTTTTGTTATCAAGCCTTATTATTGTTATGTAGTTGTTGCATGCAAACAAATTGCATATAGCTGTTTACTTTTTCTCACTAGATACATTGGTTAAAAGACTTCCAGTTTTTATTATTGAACATGTACCCTGTTGAAAATGTGATTGTATTATATACGCAGAATATTTTTGAGTTTCAGTTTTATGTTGGAATGAGAATGTGTTATATGACCTTGTGAGTTGTGACTCTGCTATATGCTTGTATCCTACGAGTATTTTAAACAGTGTATCTTTCAAGGAAAATCATTTAGCAGAAACATGAACATTAGCTGATATATTTTCACATTGATAAAAATGAAAGTTTTATGTGGTTACTCTTGCATCACTTCTGTGTCTTTTCCCTGTCCATTTTTCCATTGGTTTGAGGCTGACGAGAATTTGCACTCTAATTGTATCTTTATCCTGAGATCGGGTGCGAGTACGGAATTTTGATACAGCCTTCTGGCTGTGCACAATATTTTATCTTCTGTATGTCCTTGCATTAGAGATCTTTCATGTAATTCATCTGTTGCTAGTACCATATTCTGTAACTAAAATTTATAACTATTAATGTGGTCTGTGCAGGAGAATGTGATGAAATTCATCTGCTGTTTATTTTTCTTAAATGAAAGAAACTGTGGTAGCACAGTGCATGGATTTCTTTGAATTCTGGAAATCCTGATTGTATAAAAGGCATTATGACACTCGAGGACTTCTTCACCCTGACTGAGATGAAAGATGGACTGACAGCTCCTGCTCGAGTGAAGGAGCTGGTTAACATAATGCAGAAAGAGAAATTCAATATTATGAAGAACATTGGTGACGCAACCAGGCAGTGGTCTACTGTTGCAAGCACTATAGCAGCCACTGAAAACAAGGACTGTCTTGATCTTTTTCTCCAGTTAGATGGACTCTGTTATTTTGATAGTTGGCTCAAGGATGCTCTGAAGTTTGGTAATGAAACAGGTGACAGCTTTGTGGATGAATCAATTACTGCATTATTAGGTGCAATTGAAAAGCTGCACATAGAAAATCAGAAGTCAGTTACTTCTGGAATCTTGATGACAGTCAAGAATCTCCTCTGTCACAGTAGTTCTGGAGTTAAGGATAAGGCTAGAGCTTTATTTGATAGCTGGCGGCAAAATAATGACAGTAATGTGGTTCCCCATGATGTTGAGAAACTTGAGGCAGTTTGTGAGGATCGGATGAACGTAAGGGAAAATCGTGGTGCAGAGCTTGAACGTCCAGAATGGTCTTCACATGATATTTCTCCTTCTAGAGGTAGTGATGCTAAAGAAAAAAATGTAGAACCTGCTAGATATGAAATGATGCCATCAGTATGCTCCAAAACTCTTCAACTTGAAGGAGTTGAGGCCATAAATACCCAAATATCTGACAAAACTTTGGACCTAGCATCCATGAAAGATGGACCGCCAGATCCTGTGTGCTCCCCAGATATGTTAAAGCCTGTTGGTGAAAACAATTCTATCCAGAACAACCCCCCAACATATCGATCAGATTTAAACACAGGAATTGGAAGTTGTGAATCTGCAGTTCCGAAAGAAGGGACTCTTGAAGGGCAGTTAGATGTTGCTAATGCAAATGAGCTTGATGATGCAAAGCAAACGCAGCAGATCAGAAACTGTGACAAATTAGGTGCAATGGACACTTCTTTTAGTGCTGATATTATAAATGCTGTGGAATCTGAAGTAGACCCTGACGTGAAAGAAGATGCTGATGCCAAAGAAGAAGACCCTTGTCCAAAGGTATTTCCCTCTGGTGATGTAAGTTCAGATTTATCTGAGGGGAAGAGCGGGATTGGTGATAGTAAATCTCTAAATCCTTGCATAAACATATTGGTGTCCAAGAGTACAGGTCAAAGTGATGAGTGTAATGTTGATGCTTTGCAGAATTCTTCTCTTAGTGAACATAACTTGGGACTTCGTGAGGATCTATCGAGGTTAAAAGCAATTGAAGAATCTAGTGAGCATGATAGTGATGAAGCTGAGGATGAATTGGGAAATGATTCTGATTGTTCCGGATCAGCTGTCAATGCCAAAGAACCAGATATGATTGACAAGAGGTCTGATATTGAACTTGATTATGGAACAGTTGATCCACTAGAGGTTGCTCGACTAGTCGCTATAGAAGTGGAGAGAGAAGTAGATTGCAGAGAACCAAGTTGTAGTGATTCTGAGAGAACATCTGGTGGTGGAGGAATCAGGCTGGCAGAAAGCCCAGACTCCATAAATGGGGAAAAAGTTCGAGTGATTCATGGCCCATCTAATGACGTGCCAAGTGGACCGAATCTTTCTGCTGTGTTGCGATATGGGGCCTCTATTAACACCGAAAACCTAATTGCTGAACAAGATAACTGCAAACATGATATGGATGTGTCTCGGGATTCTGATGCGGCTCAGAAAACAGACCCCAACACCGATAAACACATCTGTGGTTTCGATCTAAACAAAGAAATGTCATCTGATGATATGGATCCCCACATTAATCCAATTGCTGCTCCTATATCTGTTGTCTCTGCTTCAAGGGCAGCAGCAGCTAATGGATTGCCTATTGCCCCTTTGCAGTTTGAGGGAACTCTTGGATGGAAAGGATCTGCGGAAACTAGTGCCTTTCGCCCTGCTCCACCACGTCGAATTTCTGAAGGTGAGAAGTCTCTCTTAGCATCAGGCAGTCGCAACAGTTCAAGACAGAGGCAGGACAACCTTGATTTTGATCTGAATGTGGCTGAGAGTGAAGATGATAAAATCGCAGATTTGATGCTGGGAAAAGAAATGCCAAAACCCTATGGCCGTCCTTACGGGGAATTTTATGTAGAAGCGAGTTCAAAAAGATCAGATCGGCTTCAGTTGGATCTGAACCGTGTCAGTGATGGTGGTGATGTTCCATCATATTGGAGGAGGGATGGGCGGCTCCTACAGCATCGGAATGGTCATTGCAGTTCATCTCCTTCCTCCTCATCATCTTCAATGCAGCCTTCCTTGAGAAACATCGATTTGAATGACCAGCCATCTCTTTTTAATGATTTTTCTGATCCTGCTTTTTTGTGCAAGTCATCTCAAAATTTAAGTGCTTCTGGTGGGTTTAAACCAGATGATTCTGTAATTTCCATTATGGGTGCCAGAGTTGAGGTCAATCGAAAAGATTTTGTTCCTCAACCTATTCCCTTGCCGAACGGCAGGATATTAGACCTGGTAGTGGATGCTAGTTCCACAAGAACTGGGAGTGTTTTCGGGATGGGATCTACCCTGCCATATGCACATTCTCCTGTTTATGGGTACAATGGCCCTCCATCGGCGCCTACTGTGCCGTTTTCCTCCGCCATGTATGGACTTGGTGGCCATATGCCTTACATGATGGATTCAAGAGGATCCCCGGTTGTGCCTCAAATTTTGGGTTCTGCTTCAGCTCTCCCCCCTTCCTTCTCTCAACAGCCTTTTATAATGAGCATGACTGGTGCACCTTCTGGTTCGAATGGGGTTGTGCCTCTGCGGCATAATTTTGATCTGAATTCTGGCCTGATGATGGAGGGGGGAAACAGGGAGACCGGGGGTTTGAGGCAGTTTTTTAACTCTGGTCAAGGCAGATCAATAGATGAACATTCCAGGGCCAACTCACAACCCGCTTCTAGTTCTGGTGTTGGAGGAAAACGCAAAGAAACAGATGGTGGATGGGAGCCTTACTCGTTCAACTACAAACATCATCAGCCACCATGGAACTAGGATTTATTTATCTCTGCTCCCTCACTGCAATGAGTTTAGGAACAAAGGATATAGGCTAGTGCTTCTGTAGCCATAGATCCACAGAGCCAGGTGAGCAAACTAAATTTAGTGGGAAGGGCTGTTAGTATAACTGAATAAAGACTGGGGAATTATGGATGTAATGTGATTCATGAGATTAGTTGCTAAAGAAAAAAGAAATTAGGTTTATTGTTTCAAAATGATTTATTTCTTATTTTCCTTTTCTGTTTCATAGAGGGGTGTTGCTACATGGCAGAACTTGTGACATTTAGCTGTAATTTCTCTTCCATATATATCACAGAAAGTTGGCCTACCTCAACTAGTTTGGGATAGAAGGTGGTGTTGAGTTGAGGTGGAGAAATTTGTTGGTTTTCTGTTGGTAGAAGTGTTGTTCGCGGAAGAAATATTAAAGAATATTGCATAATTAAAAATAGTCACTTTATTATTCAAAATATATATATATATATATATATATATATATATATATGTGTGTGTGTGTGTGTGTGTGTGTGTGTGTCTAAGTTTGAATATATATTAAAGGGGGTATGTAAGCTATGTTGGATAAAGGGTATGTCTTTGAAATTGACTATATATATATATATATATATATATATATATATATATATATATATATATATATATAGTTTGGTTCTCTCCAGCGAACTGGAGGGAGAGAACTAAGAGCGAATCGGTTGTAGCGAGGTTTTTTTTGTCGTTATAGCATAAAAAATCGGTTTTTTATATTATAGCGACGAAAAAAATCGTCGCTATAGCCGATTCGTTATTAGTTCGATAATTCGCTCGAGAAACGAACTATATATATATATATAATTCTCAAAGGAAACGAGTATTAAAGTAGGGTGCTTATATCCTACTAATTTTCATTTGACTTTACTAATTCAGCAAATGATTTGTCTAAGAATCTAAATTAAAGTTTACACTCACATAATCTCCACATGTAGTTACAATTAACAACATATTTGACAATAAATAAAAGATTGCAGAAACATAATTAGAATTAGAATTAATAAACATAAACATATTTTTTATCTAAGTCTATTTATTGTTCATATAATTAATTAATTTACCCACACTCCCCCACGTCCCCTCCACTCTCCTCTCTACGGTGCTTAACCTAGATTACTAGCTAGTATAAAAGCAAAATTGGGGAGGTCACAGTGAGCCAAAATTCTCACTCTTGCTTTGACAACTTAATCTGATCATTGATAATAATTTTATTTACGACCCATTGTGGTTGTATGGCTGATGTTGCGGAAGCCTTAACCGGAGCTCAGAAGCCGGCGATTTGACGGCGACACCGTGCCAGCAGATGCCGCCTCCACACATTTCATGGCCGTGATCAGGTGTCAGTACATACGTGGCCTTACGGGACACATCCCACGTCAGTGTGACAATCAAGATGAAACCCAATACAGCTGTCGAAATTATGAGCACAAAAGCTCCGACGAAGCTCCGACCAGTTGCTAAACCATAGGCTTTGATCACCGCTATCATCGCCAAGTATAACGTCGTCAAGTTACCCACCACCGCGTCAGTAATTGCCATCCTCCCTCCTGTAATATCTGGAGCTTCAAATTGAGAAAATCTTTATTCTTAATTGGGAATGTTGGAAGAGGTTGCTGCTTTTTATTTAGTTATTTATTATTATTTACATCATCTTCTTTATTTTATTTTTTTGGTACTTGTACGAGGAGAAAGTGAAAGGTTCACCCACCAATTGTCGTATACAATCCTTGATTTGTAACTGTTCGGGAGTGTTTCATCGATCCTCTGTTGGGCTGAAGGCTTGGACCGGAACTAAGGAGGTCGAGCTCGTATGTTTGGATATATAAGATCGGGGTTGGTTACCCTAGCCCAATAGGCCGGGGTCCTGTTGCCATCGTGAGGGTCGAGATCAGGTCTTTGCGTCTTCTAGGCGAGGTCCAGACCGATGTTTATGCTTGGCTATTGGTTTGGGCCTGAACATGTGAGCAGCCCACATGCAGAGTTGGTGTGACAAAGAGTTTATGTGATTAAGGGTATTAACCCTAATCATACGCTAACAAGGCAACTCCAAAGGTAGTGGTGGAAAGTAATTTCACTTGCACCTTTTAAGGAGATTGTATTGGACCCAAATATGGTAACCAACATATTTAGGAGTCCTACTCTAATTCGGAGAAGGATACTAAAGTGGTGGGAGCTCTATAAATAGAAGGTCAAGGTTACAATTAACAGGTAATACCTACTTTGAGCACTAAACACATAACCTCCATTGTTAAACCTTGTAAACGGCCTGTACTTATTCTTACACCGGAGCTATCCCCCGGCGGCACGGCCGTCAAGCTTATGTGTGATCTGTTATTGTGCAGGTTTTAGCGCGTGGATTCTGTGATTGAACGCGCAGACGAAATTTGACGTTAACATTGGCGCTAGAAGGAGGGCTTTGATCTCCCAGAAGGATGAACATTTTACGAATACTATGGCGGCATAAGGTTGCAGGGGTTATAAGGTCGGACAAACGTCCTTCAGGAAGACTTTGATCTCCCGAAAGGATGAACATTCTACGAATATTATGGCGGCATAAGGTTGTAGGGGTTATAAGGTCGGACAAACGTCCTTCGGGAAGGCTTTGATCTCCCGAAAGGATGAGTATTCTACGGATATAAAAGTCCCGAGGATAAAAGTCCCGAGGATATAAATCCCGAGGATAAAAGTCCTGAGGATATAAATCCTGAGGATAAAAGTCCCGAGAATAAAAATTCCATGGAGACTTTTTGAATAGTCTCTTATAAATAAGTCTCTTAATTCTTATAAATAAGAGACTGGGGGGCAATGTTGGGATAAGGAGGTTTAATTAGGACTCCTATTCCTAATGGGATGCAGTAGTAATAAGGTTGGTTCGGTTGGTATAAGGTTGGGTCTTTATAACTTCGGTTGGTTCGGATGGTATAAGGTTGGTTCGGTTGGTATAAGGTTGGTTCTTTATCTTCGGTTGGTATAAGATTGGTTCGAATGGTATAAGGTTGGTTCAGTTGGTATAAGGTTGGTTCGGTTGTGATAAGGTTGGTTCGGGTTGTATAAGGTTGGTTCGGTTGTGATAAGGTTGGTTCGGTTATGATAAGGTTGGTTCGGTTGTGATAAGGTTGATTCTTTATATTTTCGGTTGTGATAAGGTTGGTTCTTTATATCTTCGGTTGTGATAAGGTTGGTTCGGTTGTGATAAGGTTGGTTCTTTATATCTTCGATTGTGATAATGTTGGTTCGGTTGTGATAAGGTTGGTTCTTTATACATTCGGTAGTGATAAGGGAAATTATTTATCTATCTTATGAGTGAACAAGAGGAGTGGGGCGACGATATTGGGAGCCAACAATTTTAGTTCGGCATATGAAGTTCGGGCGTGATGTTTTTGTTGGGATATATTTGTATAGTCTCTCATTTATAAATATCTTATAACAAGAGACTGGGGGCCAATGTTCGGGAGTGTTTCACCGATCCTCTGTTGGGCTGAAGGCCTGGACCGGAACCAAGGAGGTCGAGCTCGTATGTTCGGATATATAAGATCGAGGTCGGTTACCCAAGCCCAATAGGCCGGGGGCCCGTTGCCATCGTGAAGGTCGAGATCGGGTCTTTGCGTCTTCTAGGCCGAGGCCCAGACCGATGTTTATGTTTGGCTATTGGTTTGGGTCTGAACATGTGAGCAGCCCACATGCAGAGTTGGTGTGACAAGGAGTTTACGTGATTAAGGGTATTAACCCTAATCATACGCTAACAAGGCAACTCCAAAGGTAGTGGTGGAAAGGGATTTCACTTGCACCTTTTAAGGAGATTGTGTTGGACCCAAATATGGTAACTAACATATTTAGGAGTCCTACTCTAATTCGGAGAAGGATACCAAAGTGGTGGGAGCTCTATAAATACAAGGTCAATGTTACAATTAACAGGTAATACCTACTTTGAGCACTAAACACATAACCTCCATTGTTAAACCTTGTAAACGGTCTGTACTTATTCTCACACCGGAGCTATCCCCCCATTGTTAAACCTTGTAAACGGTCTGTACTTATTCTCACACCGGAGCTATCCCCCGGCGGCACGGCCGTCAAGCTTCTGTGTGATCGGTCATTGTGCAGGTTTTAGCGCGTGAATTCTGTGATTGGACGTGCAGACGAAACTTGGCGTTAACAGTAACCAATTAAAAAATAGTGAAGTATTTGGAGATTTTTAAAAGATAGTGGTCTCATTTATTTTTCTTTTATTTATCAAAATGTTATCTCGCGGCCCATTTATTTTTAAAAATAATTTTCAAAACGACGTAATTTTAATAAAAAAGTGTTATTTAAAAAGGAATGCTAGATAAAGAGAATACTCTTGATAAAATTATACTCTCTTGGATCCATAAAAATAATTTTATTTATAAAATTTATTAATATTAAGAATTTAATTTTATTTCATGTTTTCTCGTAAAAATAATAAATTGTTAATTTAGTTATGTTGGTGTGATAAGAAAATTGTGATGACTATTTTGACATTTTATTTTATTATTAAGAAAAAAAGAGCTCTTTTTTGTTGACAAATAAAATTATTTTTGTAAAATAAAGTAAGTATTAAAAAGATTTAGCGGTCCCTCTTTTTTCTTTAAAGATGAAAGTACATAGCTGATTACGTTCTCTAATTTTATTCTCTTTTTCTTTCTTTACAAACTAAATGCAAGATAAATCTATACATTTTCTACCCCCTATTCTCTCTCTTTTTCCCTACACTAAATTTAAACTTTGAACCAAATTTCAAAGAAAACAAGTAAGTTAATTTACATCTATTTACTTTAACTTAGTTAGGATAATTTTATCCTAAAAATTGAACCAAATTAAACAAGAATACTAAAAATAACTCTTTCTGTGTATGTATTTTTTAAAATGTTACTTATTCTCAATTATACTAAAATTTAATTATTTAGATTGAATAAACTAATCCAAACGCATCAAAAAATCCTTTTCATGATGTTAAAATTAATTATAAGGAATCAACCAACCAAACTTTGATAGATACCTCATTCCCAAATCAAAACATGTGAATTAAAATTATACTAATAGTATATGATGTTTTAACTTTATATCTAGATGAAATTTTATTTTGAAACAAGAAAGAAAGAAAAAAATAAAAAAATTCTAATAAAAATAAATTAAATTATATTAAGAAATAATTAAATTTATACTTTCAAAATAATTTTTCATTTCAAGTATAATGTTTAAATATAGTGTAATAAAAGGTCTAATAAATTTTTAGATTTAATTTCCATTTCTTTTTGCAGTGACACGGGAAAACACTCATCTCCCACACTGCACAGAAACACAGTCCGAGTCTTTCAAGTCGTCTCGTAGTAGTTTTTTCCACGTCGAGTGAGGCGACCAAACCCAATGAAACTTCGCCACGTCTTCACGATCATTCACTAACCGTTAGATCGTTCCACGCTGGTATAGCCTGGCCAATCAGATCGTTCTAACTCGTGGCAGTGGGGCACGTGAAGAATCTCAAGTCTCTTTGCTTTGCTTATTAAGCCCACTTCACTATAATAAGTTGATAACTATAAACCCAACCCAAACCAAACCGAGAGCTTAAACCCAAAAATAGCCGATTCACTAAGAGATCGCAATGAGGAAGTGGACGATCCCGTCCGTTCTGTTTCTCTTGTGTCTTCTTTTTCTTCTTCCAGATCAAGGTACACTAGGGTTTCTCTTTCCACTTTGGCTGTATATGTATCTATCGTTTTAGTACTACAGATCTCATGTAATTTTTTGTTTTTGTTCAAATCCATATTTAGATAGATGCATGTTTCTGATGTCGATTTGTTGATCCAGTGGATCTGGATAATTAATTACAACTTTATTTATTTTGTTTATATTAAATTTTAAGACTAGAATTTATGTTATGTGTTCAAGGCTTAAAAAAAATTAGTCATCGCTCTCATTTTGGAACAGAGGGAGTATGATGAGATGTGGTTGCTAGTACGTGGAAAGACAGACTGATAGATAGGACTGAATTTGTGTGAATTGACAGTGAGTTTCTATTCATTTGAATTCAGTTTTGTTTGTTATTACGTAGGGAGGAAGTTACAAGCTCATGCTGAAGGTGATTCAGAAGAATTAATAGATCCACCAAAGATTGAAGATAAGATTGGTGCTGTTCCTCATGGTTTATCAACTGATTCAGATGTCGCCAAGAGGTTCTAAATTCATAATTAATTTACTCTGTTTTTCAACCAGTTTACTTAATTCTCGTTGGATATTGAGGCGAAATGATGTATTACTTATTTCAGAGAAGCTGAATCAATGTCAAGAAAAACGCTCCGCAATAATGCTGAGAAGTTTGAGTTTCAGGCTGAGGTTTCCCGGCTTATGGACATTCTTATCAACTCTCTTTACAGTAACAAGGATATTTTCCTTAGGGAGTTGATCTCTAATGCCTCTGATGTAAGCATCCCCTTTCTCAGTGTTAATTTCAGTTTCCTCTTCCTTTTTTTGGTTGTTGGATAATCTAAGTTCTTTGGCCTTTATTAGCTGGATATATGTTTTTTGACACACATTTGTTATAATTCAGGCACTGGACAAGATTAGGTTTATATCACTCACCGACAAGGAGATTCTTGGTGAAGATGACACTGCTAAGCTTGAGATCCAGGTCAGTGCTTTCTAGTGGTTTTTGTACTTTATCAGTTCCAATGTTCAAATATGCAGACGTTGAGTTTTTTTTTCTGATACAATATGCAGATTAAATTAGACAAAGAAAAGAAAATTCTTTCAATTCGTGACAGAGGTATAGGCATGACAAAGGAGGACTTAATCAAGAACTTGGGAACCATAGCTAAATCTGGAACATCAGGTAAAAAAAGGTGGAGATATCGGAGTTACAAAATCAGTATTTCTATTGATGATATTATGAATTGATGATCTAATTAATTTAGTTTTTCTGTTCCAGCTTTTGTGGAGAAAATGCAGACAAGTGGAGACCTTAATTTGATTGGGCAGTTTGGTGTTGGGTTTTACTCAGTTTATCTTGTTGCGGACTATGTAGAAGTCATTAGCAAGCACAATGATGACAAACAGTATGATTTTTGGAGTTGTATTATGCTTTAATGTACTTTTCTTCATGGTTAAAAGCTTATTTATGCCGCGACCCTTACTTAAATTTCTTTTCCTTTTCAGGCATGTATGGGAGTCAAAGGCTGATGGGGCTTTCGCAATTTCGGAGGACACGTGGAATGAACCACTCGGGCGTGGGACTGAAGTCAGATTGCACCTGAGAGAAGAAGCCGGGGAATACTTGGAAGAATCCAAATTAAAGGTGCGTAAAGTTATTTGTATAATGATACATATCTATAAATTGCAAAATTAGCATTGACATTGTTCTTTATATCACACAGTTCTCATTGGTAAGAAAACTAACGAATTAAAGAAAAGTATTTTTTCTAGGTGTTTGTGGAAGTGGAATTATCATAGATCCATGTAAATGTACCTCTGTTTGTGTGCCTTTTGAATTAGATATCAATCTGCTTAAAAGAGAAGGGAATTATTGTATTTACAATAATGTATGCTATTGTATTTACAATATGCTAATGTATTGAATAGTAAATCTAATTAGCTGCTAAGTACATGCCAAGGGTGAGCATGTATCTTACGTAAATTGAATGCTTTCACATGCGCAATGATGTTTTAGGAGAAATTAGGATAATATAAATTAAGACGGTGTCCCTGTTCTGTTTTTCTTTGATTATTATTTGTAATCTGCTGTTCCACATCTTAAGAAACATAGATTTAATGAACTTACCAAACAAATAAATAAGGTCCGACTATGAAGTTCAAAAATCTGGAAGGGAAGATGTCGACACGGCCAATAGGTAAACACTTATTTCATGTGGAGAATTAAATCTTCAGCTTTGCTTATACAAACTTGCCTGATTAGTGTTGGGGCTACATTCTTCATCTTTAAGCTACATCTACTAACACACATTGAAATTCAAGTCCTTGTTACTTGTGTCTCCCATCTCGTATATGGATGGATATCAGAATCTCCTACAGATTTGATGACTTGTAATACTCCACCGACCTCCTCATTGTTTGATGGATGACCATGAGAAATTTTGTCTAATGGTTTTTTTTTTTCACTTCAGGAATTGGTGAAGAAATACTCTGAGTTCATCAACTTCCCCATACACCTTTGGGCAAGCAAAGAGGTTGATGTAGAGGTTCCTGCAGATGAAGATGATTCGGACGATGATGAGGAGAAAAGTACGAACAAACGAGCTACTTCCTAACTAGTTTTATGCTTTCATTACATTAGCCACTGATACAAAATATGCATGTATGTAAATTTCTTTTCAAGTTTGTCTTCTTATTGAATCTTGATGTTTAACTATTGTTTTCTCCGATGACGCGAATAGATGACACCTCTTCTGAGGAGGAAGTAGATGATGACGATTCCGAGAAAGGAGAAGATGAAAATAAATCCAAGACCAAGACAGTCAAAGAAACAACTTATGAGTGGGAGCTTTTGAACGATGTGAAAGCTATATGGCTACGAAGTCCAAAGGAGGTGACAGAAGAAGAGTATGCAAACTTCTACAAGTCTCTCGCTAAGGTAAGCTGACGTGTCTTTGTATTTACGTCAAATTCAATTGAAAACAAATCATTTCCAGCTGTTTTCTGTGTCTGATGTAATTTTTTTATTTGACAGGACTTTAGTGATGAGAAGCCTCTAGCATGGAGTCACTTTAATGCAGAAGGAGATGTTGAGTTCAAGGCTGTACTCTTTGTACCTCCCAAGGCTCCTCAGGATTTGTATGAGAGTTATTATAATGCAAATAAATCCAACTTGAAGTTATATGTTAGAAGGGTGTTCATATCAGATGAATTTGATGAACTTCTGCCAAAGTATCTGAGCTTCTTGAAGGTAATCTAGGTCTTTAAAACTTTCTAATTTGTCCTTTAAAAGTAATCAATACGTGGGCTTGGGCTTGGTTATTAATAGTTATTTCTTGGACTAGGGGCTTGTTGATTCCGACACATTGCCGCTTAATGTATCACGAGAAATGCTTCAGCAACACAGCAGTTTGAAAACAATCAAGAAAAAGCTCATCAGGAAGGCCCTTGATATGATCCGCAAGATTGCTGACGAGGATCCTGATGAATCTAATGACAAAGAGAAGAAAGGTATGTAAATAATACATATACCTTATTGTTGTCCACTTTATATAATGACAAATACGCGTAAGTGCACACGGTCAATCAAATAATAAAGAACTAAGAAGTGTCGAACTCACAAAGAACAATTTTTAACAATTAATCTAATTAACACGTTTTTATCAATTCAAATTCACTTAAACAGTCACTCCAATTGATTTGTGAAATTGTTTTGATTAATAGAAAATAAAAATCAATTAACTAACAATTATTGATCACCAGACGATAAAGACATAGGAGTACAATTTTTTCAATTGCTTCACAATAATCTCCTTTTCATATTTTCACTTGTTTAATTCAATGAGTTGCCAACTAGGATTGCCTATCAATATATTAACATTTGTCAATGATTAATAAAAAAATCTATTTCAATTATTTTGCTACTTTCGTACAAAACACTTAAAACAGATTCATTAAGCACAAACTCCTAACACAGTTACGCATGGCATACAAGTACTTTTGTCTCATACACTGTTATGTTATCCTTAACAAGAATCAACAAATTCATACGCTATTATATTCAGATATAATCTAAGATTTTCTCTTTCAGTTCTATCAAAGATATCAAATTAGTCTCTAGCTATACAATTAATAGATTAAGCACGAAATATAATAATCAACTCCATAGGATCAACAAGTGAAAATAATGATAATTAAATTATTGAATTGCAAAAGGTTCCATTGTACTCCTAATTGGTAAATTAGTTCATCATAATAAAGTCAAGAATATTAAAATTAAATAACATCTAAAGTACAGATAATGAAATTAAGAGAAAAAGAAAAACTCGGTCGAGGGATTTCTAGTCTCTAAGCTTCAATCTCCGCCTTGTGCGACTCCAATGATATCTCAAAGTCTCCAATAAAAGTGTCTCTCAATGAATTGTAGTCAAAAGTCTAGAAGTCGTCTATCAAATCCGAGTTATAATCAAGTATTTATAGTCCTAATAGAAACTTTAGCAAGTTAGGCAACTAACAATTCTATTCTAGCTCAAATTGGACAACATAACACCCAAATAAGCTCTCTCCCTGCCGTCCGGTGCGCCCAGCGCTGCCACTAGGCTAATTTGGGCGCGCCCCGCGCTACACTAGCAGAAAATCTGATAGTCCGACGCGTCCCGCGCTGTGCAAATTTTTGTTGTGACGTCCTTTGGTAAAACATGCATAACTTTTGATCCGCTAGAAGTTGCGGGGTCTGCCACCTATCAAATCGAAGATATCGACGAGATCTACAACTTTCATTCTTTGAGAATTGAGAGATACCAGTTGGATCAAGGTCGAAATCGGTCTTGAAGTGATTATTATGTAAATTGCAAGCTAGACAACTTTGAGCTTTAATCTTTGTTGATAAAAAGGCCATAACTCTTGCATCCGAACTCCGATTGGGACAATTCAAGATGTTTCGAAAAGCTAAGAAATAGATCTACAATGAAATCCAAGTTCCAAGCCAAGAAAACGAATCCAACTTGGTGTTAAAAGCCCTGCAATCTTCCCTTGTTGCATTTGCTTGCATATTTTAGTCCAAGAGATGTCCGAATTGTTTTTCCTTGCTTCTTCATGTCAATGTCGTGTCATAGCCTACAAATAACATAAAATGTATGAAATGCACACACAACACTTAAAAACCAACTAAAAGATTAAGCTCAAATGGATTTTTGGGTATAAAACCCACTCATCACTTATAGTTGTAGTTAAACTACTTGAGAGAAAATCAAGGAAATAACTATTGTTGTTATTGAATACGGTATATAACTAGTCAACGGCTATGTCATGAATTCAGTCAAATTATGTTAGTTATCAAGCGGACCAAGTGTTACCATCCTGCAGATTGAGTTTAATAATAGTGTGTGTGTTTCTGGTTTATTCTCTGGCTTTTTGTGTCTATCCTTTATCATGTTATTGGTGGTGGCTTGTTGATCTGTTTGCATTTCTATATTCTGATTCCTTTTATGTTAATCAAAATCATGCTGCAGATGTTGAAGAATCTGGTGACAACGATGAGAAGAAAGGTCAATTTGCAAAGTTCTGGAATGAGTTTGGGAAATCGATAAAACTTGGAATAATTGAGGATGCAGCTAACAGAAACCGCTTGGCGAAACTTCTTAGATTTGAGAGGTATATATGTTGTTAAAGTTTACATTTCTGACACAGTGATTTCTTTCTTGAGCTTGTTGCTAAGTGTCATTTTTGCTGCTTTTTACAGCACAAAGTCGGATGGAAAACTAACTTCACTCGACCAGTACATTAAGAGAATGAAATCGGGACAGAAGGACATCTTTTACATTACAGGAATGAGCAAGGAACAGTTGGAGAAGTCTCCATTCCTAGAAAGGCTTATTAAAAAAAATTACGAGGTAGATATACTTGGTATCTTTTTTTATTTTTTTTGCTTAAATTATATGTTTCCCATTCTGTTTCCTGTATGCTTTTGAATTGTCTGTTTATGTTAACTTGTCTGTCATTCATTTCTCATCTCTGAATCATATTCTGGCAGGTTATTCTCTTTACAGATCCTGTGGATGAATACCTCATGCAGTACCTGATGGATTATGAAGATAAGAAGTTCCAAAATGTGTCCAAGGAGGGTCTAAAAGTTGGGAAGGATTCCAAAGGCAAAGAACTTAAGGAGTCCTTCAAGGATTTGACCAAATGGTGGAAAAATATTCTTGCTAGTGAGAATGTTGATGACGTGAAGATAAGCAACCGTCTGGCCAACAGTCCTTGTGTGGTTGTGACATCTAAGTATGGCTGGAGTTCAAACATGGAGAGGATCATGCAGTCCCAGACTTTATCTGATGCTAGCAAACAAGCATACATGCGTGGGAAAAGGGTTCTCGAAATTAACCCAAGGCATCCAATCATCAAGGAGCTTCAGGAGAGAGTTGTGAAGGACCCTGAGGTACCTCTTTGATAAAAAGTGTTCGTCATATTACTCGCAATGACTTCATTCCTATCTTAAATCAACAAATGCACGAACAATGTTTTAGTTTCATTCAGTTTTTATATGTTGCGTCTGATATTGTTTACTTTCTCTTCAGGACGCAAGTGTAAAGCATACAGCAGAGCTCATGTACCAAACAGCGCTGATGGAGAGCGGCTTTGTTCTCAGTGACCCGAAGGATTTTGCTTCCCGTATATATGGCCAAGTGAAGAAGAGTCTAAACATCAGCCCTGATGCTGCAGCCGAGGAGGAAGATGACGTTGAAGAGACTGAGGCAGAATCTGGCACAAATGAAGGATCTGGTTCGGTGAAAGAGGAAGATACAGACGTCAAGGATGAGTTGTAGACTGCTAAAGCAGTGATCGTCCCTTTTTTCTTTCTTAATTTATGCAACAGGAATTTTATTTAGTGGAGTCACTTGTTATGTAAGAGTACCCAAAGAAGTTGCATACTGTGAGGAGGTTCTAGCTAGGAAAGGGAAGGTCAAGTCGATTAATGTAAACATAAGTTGCTGATTTTGTCTCCTTATTTGTAGTTTGTTAGACGCTGTAACTGAATGTGTTTCTTACGCAAAGCTAATTGGTGTTTACCTCGTGTTCCATTTTTGCTTTCTTGCTTGCTTGTTTTCTTTGGTATTGAAATGCTGATATCAATTCAACTTGTGGTTGCTGCAAGGCCCTGGGCTAGTCAATTGCTTCCTAGTGATGTCACAAGTCTAATACATCAGAACATGGCCAAAGCTGTTGTACAAATAACTAGCCGCCTCTTCTGTGCCACTTGTTTTTTTCTTTTTCTTTTTTGTGCAGTTAAAATTGTCAATCTTCAAACTAAATAAAGATATCGGATGAGTCTACAGTTGAAGTCAACGGTGAACTTGCTTAATTGATTTGTAATTCAAGCATCCATCCAATAGTTATATGGACTTTGCCTACTCCACCAACTCTATTTTGTTAGGCTGAAGTTGAATAGCAAATTATGCTTGCTTTTATTGCTCAATTCAGCATTGCAATTATTGGCACGTCATCACACAGGAGCTAGATTCGTTAATAATTTAGCTTAACCACCACTTCTGCAACTAGTAGGAGACCCATGAATAAACAAAAGACCACTTAACTAAATGGAGGGCCAAGAATAAACACTAAAAAGAAGAAGATTTCATTCTCTAGCGACAAAGCAAACTTAAATTAATCAGATTTATGTTTTGGTTATGCGATTGATTTTTAGCTGGGATTCTACGGTTACGTGTTGGTACGACTTGGCAATTTAATGGACCAAAAGCTAAAACATTTTCTTTTCCCGGTTTGTTTTACCTCAGTATAATTAAGGCTGCAACAAATCAGAATTTCAGTACGCAGGCACCAAAATATCTGACCTGGAATTTACAAATTGAACTTCAAAGAAAAACTGTTCTTCATATGAACTACGTACATTAACCATTCATGTTTTTGTTTTAAGAATTTGTGACAATCAAGAGTAGTAATTTTTGGTCAAGTCAGTTGGTTAATTTCTTTTTGGTTTGTCACGAGGCTGGCTAGTTTACACCACCTTGTTTTTTTTGGTCTTTCTATATCCCCTATATTTTTCTTCTTTCACTCGGTTTTTGAAAACTCTGTCGCACTAAATGATACTACGGTTGTATTTGAATGATTAGATTAGATTAGATTAGATTAGAGCATGGAAATTGTGGCAGACAGTATGATTCCATAGATATCTATTAACTACGTGCCAAGCTAGCTTGTAATTCCAGTAAAGTAACTATGTACAAGGCTTCCTTCCTTGACCCACCAAATCGTAAAGCAAACTCTACTTTATTCCTATTCCTATCAACAACGCTAGCTCATTTTTGCAAACTTAAAACACAAGATCATATATATATATATATATATATATATATATATATATATATATATATATGATCTTGTGTTTTAAGTTTGCAAAAATGAGCTATATATATATATATATACATACATATATATATATAGAGAGAGAGAGAGAGAGAGATCAAATAAAAAATAATGCATTGTTTGACTTCAATTCTTTTCTTTCTTTAATTATATCTCTATATATAGTACGTACATTGAAAAACAAGCCTTTATAAACTGGAATATTTCATCAGCCACGCAGCTAGCATGTGCACTGAGAGATTAAGTAATTCTAGACATTTTTTTTTTGTCACTTAATATAACCCATGAAAAGATATACGGAAGCAATTAGTGTAAATTGCATGGCAAAATCTGAACTACTCCTAGATGAATCTCCTGTGAAAATTTTTGGAAACAGTGAACTGTTCTCTGGCATTGGCTTCTCTTGGAACCCGGACCCGGATCTTGAACCATTATTTGTACCTGTAGTACTCATTGGCAATGACGAACCTCTCGAATTAGATTCCCGGCTGCATGAAAAGAATAAGAAAAATCGCTAAATAGGTAGATCGATCAATTCAATTTACATGCATGATGTTAACAATGGCTTGTAATTGTAATGTATAGGATAGAGAAACCTTTTAAATATATATATATATATATATATATATATATATATATATATATATATATATAAATGATCAAGTAAGGGATCCCTTACTTTCTTAAAATGAGGAATTTTTTTTTTTTTTTAAAACAACTAAAAAAAAGTTTAATATTTTATGGAACTGAAATTTTTTCATAATACAATGTTTTGGGTGTGATTTGGGTACGGATAACAAAACATGTATGTACAGTAAACTTTTTTTTAGTTGTTTTAAAAAAAAACAAAAAAAAAAGTCTCACATTTTAAGAAACTTAAAAGTAAGGGATCCTTACCTGATCCTGACCCTATATATATATATATCCATATAATTAATGCAATAATTAAAGAAACAGACGTGATAATTAAGTGAGTAGAATTAATATTATACCTTGTTGCTGAAGGGCAGAATGTAATGGTATAATCAGCTCCGGTACACGTAAACGTACTCGTAGCATCATCATAAGCGTAGCTATAGGACCTCGGACACGCCGACTTAAACATCTCCGAGTAAACCGACGGCCTACAAGTGGAAGGTGAAGCATACGCGCCGCTGCAACAGTACTCTGGACTACCAAACGCCTCACACGCACTTTTGCATGATTCACCCTCTGCCCACCGCAACTCTGTCGGGCACATCCGGTTCAAGTTAGTTATGCACCCGGTTGTTTGACAAACACCCGACCCGCCATGCGCTTCTACCGCCATTGGCAGGTTGTACCCATCAACCAGGCTAACATCATAGAAGTCCTGGATACTGGACTGGGTACTCGACCCGATTGTGAACTCGGCTAGAGTTGCTGGTGGGGTTGCTCCGGCACCATTGCACTCCATTTGGTTGGACCCGCAATCCCCCGTGGAACAACTTCCTTGACGGGTATTCGGGGCGAAAGTACAGCCCGTTCTGCCCCAAAACCGGCCTGACCAGCCAGGTGGAGCTTGGAAGCTCCTAGACCCGGCCGGCGTAAGTTCAAAACCGGTACTGTCTAATTTAATGGTACCCGCGTTGGCTAATATTCCAGGCCAAACTATATAGTCACACCGGTTTATTAAGGTAAATGTAGCTCCTGATATACCTTTGGAGGTTGCAAGAAAAATGAGAATGATGATATACAGAGAGCAAGATGTAGAGAAATTTTGTGGATCCATTGGGAATGATAAGAAAAATCGATGTAGAGTGATGATAATAAAGGGTACGTACCTGATTGGAATGATAAAAAAAATAAAATTAATGGGATTTGAGTTTTAGTTAATGCATGGTTAGTGTGTACTATACTACCCTGAAAACTATAAATGACACTCAAAATGAGATGAATTAAGTATATATATATATATATATATATATATATATATATATATATATCCTTCATCTAATACTAATTAATACTAATAGCTCCTTTGACACCTAATTATGATGATTTGATTAACTTGAGACCGGCTGATTTGACACCTATATATATATATATATATATAGGATTTTGAACATTTAATTAAAAATTTTGATTATAGGAATACTAAAAAAAAATGTATTCTCTTATATTTTGTTGTATTCAAATTTTTTCTATATTTTGTTGTAGTCGAAGTTCTCATATATTTTACTTTAGTTAAACTATTATGTTTTAATTTTCAAAAAGACACTTTTTTTAATATAATTTATTCTTTTATATATATATTTTTAATAAAAATAATATTTAGAAGGGATCTCATTTTTATTTTTCATCTTGAATAACTAAAATATCAAAAATCTCGAGAACGGCCGTGAAGGTCAAAGGATTCCACCCTAGCTAGTACGTAGAGAGAGAGAAATTGCTCAGATCACTGCCTTGCCTTGCCTAGTACGTACGCGTCTCTATTGAACACTTTGTTATGGAATTTGATTCTTAATTATCTGAATGGCCGAGATATATTAGTTTGTTGAACGATTACTTGTTTAATTCCAGGCACGCGTGTAGCGAGTTATTTTTTTTGATGCGTAAAGATTTTAAGATTCACTATCACCTTCAAAAGGATATTATATTATATATATATATATATATATATATATATATATATATATATATATATATATATTGTTTTGACTAAATTGCTGGTTATGGCAATATATTAATTAATTCAGCCAAATCAATAACATTTTGGTCATTTCAAAATTAAAGTACATCTCATTTTGATTTTCTAATGTTAATTCATTAAATTTTAATATGAATTTCACTTGATTTTAACTAACACACTCCAAATCATTCTTAATTAACTATTCAAAAAGTAATACTATTAATTACAGAATTTATATTTTCAAAACAATAAATTACATCAAATTTAAAAATTTAAGAGCCTACACTGATTTCAAATAATCAAAATGATACTATACTTTTTGTGGAACATTAAAAATATCTTTTGAGTTATTGATTTTTTGATCTATGATATAATTCTTTTTGCCGTTTGCTAAAAATATCAACATTTTTTTTTATTTTATTTTTGCTAATTTGAACATACTCACACACCCTACCTTGACATGTCAAGGCTCGAACTCTGAATTTTATTATTAATATGGGTTGGATAATATCACTCGGGCCGAAGACCTTAGGTTAAAACATCAAAATATTACTTCAGAGTAAAATATAAAATAACCATTTGTGACAACCCAAAATAGGTCCATTCCATCCAACCTATTCTGAGTCGCCAAATACATGGTACAGAAAACAACTGTAACTTTATTACAACAATTGTCGTGCAAAATACAACAACACATATGCTGTGAGTTTGGATACAAATATATACCAAATGTGACTCATGTTCCAACCGTGGACATCACCTCACAATGACACCTTACATAAAGGTATAGTCAAAAACTGTTTTAGAAATTAGAATCATTGGGAAGTGCTCAAGGAAACCTTCGTACATGGGAGGCCACGCGTCTAGGTTATGATAGATATCATATGGCCACAGAATTATCCTTGGTTGACCCAATAGACCCCAAAGAAAAACGAGAAGATTACTATCATATTCTTCCCAATGGTGAGTCTTCTCTTGACATATCATTATCTCTACTATCTCTAATTGAGAATTATACTTCAAACAAACACCAAGATTATATAGGTAGTGCTCGTATATATACTCAGCAAGTGGATGAGCACATCCCTGTCTTATGATGACACGAGGTTGTATGTCGTTAGACATCTTGTATGATAGTGGCAAACCACCCATCCAACGTTGGGTACACCTTACCCTATTGGATTCACCAAATATAATTACTAAATGAACTTTTCTATACTGCTTCGGGAGAACATCCACAGCTAGAGACCACCGTTCTATTTCCCCGTTACCCTCGCTCGACCCAGCTACACTCTTATTACCTGAAAGGAATTGTGAAGCAAAAGGGTGAGCACAACTAGCTCAGTAAAGAATATCATGACTAAAGATAATTAAATTATCAATAGCCTTCATCAATAATAAATCAGAGATTTAGAACATATGGTAAATGATAAAAATTTCAACCATAGTTGCAGCGGAACGAGCAATCCATTAGAAGAGTCAAATAGACTATAAAGTCTATTATCTTCTCCATGTTAAAAATCCACCAACAATGTTTTATCCATGTAACATCACTCAACAGTTCCTTTCCACAATCATATGAATAACTCATAATCATAATTGTGACTATAAATTTTTCTTCGCACCCAGGACGAATAATATTTTCATCACCTGTCTTTACCTGAAACATCAGAGATCATGGTTATACCAAATCACATTTCCTGTTCATAATCATACTAATAAATCCATCTTTGCACTACGACCAAAGATATTCATTTGTATCACCAGTTGGTCATGTTTATCTCAACATCTGTTCATCTTTGCACTACTGGCCAAAGATATTCAACAACATGTCATCTTTGCACTACGGGCCAAAGATATTCATCAACAATTCATCTTTGCACTACATGCCAAATATATTCATCAATATTTCATCTTTGTACTACAGGCCAAAGATATTAATATCTCAAAGAAATATATAATCATTTCAGAATTTTATATAAACAATAATTATAACCATGTTGATCAATTCACCTTTGCACTTAAGCTAAAGATATTCACTTATAAATTCAATGGTCATGATCATACCAGTCACAATTCAACTTTGCACTACAGGCCAAAGAGAACCCATAGTCATGATCATACCAATAATCTACTCATCTTTACACTCTAGTGAAAGAGAATTTCAACATCAGGGTTATAAAAATGTTATATATGATAATAAAATCAATATAATCAATACATAGTTTTAATCTCAAGAGTAATATTCATAACTCAACTATAATTTGGTTAGAAAAAGAAACCAATTTTTATCGTGAATAGTAACTCGTGAATAGTAACTCATGAATAGTAACTCGTGAATAGTAACTCCGACACAAAAAGGTAGAAATTCCACAATAAAATTCATACCAATACTTCGGTATAATGACATTGAAAGAATAACATTTCTTAAGCTTATAAACAATTTATTTTAATTGTTTACACTTTACTAATTAATGCATTTAATCATCATAAAATGTCAACTCTTAAAATTTCATCATCAATAGCCAAAACCCTCATCAAAAATCTGCATATACCTCATATAGGATTCTCAAGCCATAAAATCCTATTTTCCAATTTTCTTACTTCACATAACATATTTAATTTATTTTCTCATAACTTGTCTATTTTCATAAAAAATACCAAATCAGTTCCAAAAATATTTCTTTTCTGGGATTTAGCATAATATAGTCCCATATTGAACATATATTTTTCTCAGAATTTTTAAAACTCATTTACTATTTTTTATATGGCCAAAACCACCGAATATTTAGACATTTATCAAAAATTGTACTTTTATCCAAAAATTCTGAAATTTACAGAGTATACTTCTATCATACACATGTACTCCCAATAAAAATTTCATCACTTTTGGAGTTAACCACAAGAAATTATAAGCAGTTACTTTTAAAATAGTTTTTTCTCATAAAATTCATAACTCTCAATCTATACATCCAAAAATCACCATTTTTGGACACAATCAATAAAACTCATCAAAATATCATTTCAAATTTTTCCAGAATTTTTGAAGTTCAGAAAAATTACGAAACTGAAAATCATAACAACCCTTAAAATCCCTTACTATCCCTTACCTCAAAAGAGCAGTACTTCTGATCGGTATAAGGCTGAAGGAAACTTGCACTGATAAATAGCAACTCACCAAGTATCTAAATACTCACAAAATACACTCAATAATCTAGAGAGAGAAAGAGAGAAAGCTTATGTTTCTGGTGTGATTTTCAATTCTAACTTAGCCCTCTATTTATAGGAAAATTTTAGTAGGTTTGACCTGCAACCTGATGGCTTTACCTGCTACTATTCCCACCCACCACATTTGAAATATAATTCAGCACATTTCTTCACCAACCACAAGTGGGGCCCACCAATTCTAGAATTTTCCACCAAAAATGATTTATAACCTGATTTCCGAATCAGCCACCTCTTAAAATTCATAACAAATCATACGTTCATTTTTAACGGTTCAAAATTTATGGACATATACTCAACTTATATATGTATAACATATCCAAAAATTATCACGATCCAACGGTCGGATTAAAAATTATAACCCCCGCAAAATATCTCAAAAACCCTGATTTTTAATACCTCCATTCCGACAAAAATACTGGTAAAAACCTCAACATTAACTCCTTCATTTTTAACCACAAAAATATATCCCTCATTTATATCCACATAATATAAATATTTCCTTATCATATGAATCAATAATTAATTATTCACAAATAATATTACAGAATCACATTTATGACAACCAGGCCGTTCCCAGGAAAGAGTGGGCTTTCCAATAAGAATTTTTCCTTACTGGCGTGCAATTAGATGACCAAACCTCTCCTTAGACAGAACTTTCTAGACATTGACAATAATGTTATCGAATAATATTATTCAAATAATATGAATTATTGATCTGATAAAGGAAAATACTGTGCAGCAATAATTATTGAAACAACAATAATATAAAATATCAACGCAACAATTATTGAATCAATAAAATAAAATATTGAACAGTAACTACTGTAACAATTATTGAGTAGTGCCTTCTTACGTAAGAATCAATAATTTCAAAAATACTGTGCAATACCGTGTGCTACTGTGCAATAACGCGCATTACTGTATTTTAACCACCGGGTATTCCAACAGTGTTAACGGTAACAACTACGCCGTTATTTGTAAAAACTCAAATTTGTCATTTTCTTCACCCGACAGTTATTCTGTTATGGGGCCCACAAATGGTTGCGCCGTCGTACGAATATTCCCCGACAGAAAGAATATTTCACGACCAAACGAATATTTCCCGACAACAATGAATATTTTATAACCACTTGTGTATTTTGAAAAAAATTCATATATCACCCTTAACTTTAACATTTATCAATTTAACCATTTACTGAATAGTAATTATAAGAAAATTGAATACTTTTATTTCATAAAATTCGGGGTCTTACACCATTGTACTTTTAATATATTTGGATATAAACAAGACTAAAAAATCCGCTTCCGTCAAGATTTGAACTCAAAACCTCATCTTCATAATTTTAAGTAACCATCCAACTAAGCAACATGATATAATTATAAGTTTAACAACATAAATTTTATTTATACAAACTTCTACATTAAAAATTGAGTACGTTCAATTAACATTTTTATTGCAATTAAAAAAAAGGTTAATATTGAATATTTTAAGTAAACATTTTCAACTTTATTTGGCCAAAAATATCACTTTATTTTTTATAATAATTAAGATGTTTTAATAAAGGTGCGTCAAATAATATTCTCCAACTTAATGAATAAAAAGTGTTAACTAGACTAGTAAATAACTTAAAAATTGCATTATAATACTGTAACTTAATATACAAAATTTTAAAGTTGTTGAATTAAAACAAAGAATATGACAAATTCTTTTTTCTTTCCTATAGGCCTCTAGCTATATATCACTTTTAGTCTTAAAAAATTCTTTTCTTTGTGTCAATGGAAATACATATTATTAGGATAATTCTTAATCAATAAATAAATTAGATAAATATAGATTTAGTTGATGCGTCCCATGTTTTAGTATGTTAAGAAAGATCAAAATATACAGTTCATTATTATATTCAATAAATGCAATTAAGTTTTTTTTTTAAATCTTATGATTATCAAAATAAACTTAAATCTCCCCCTATAAATCAATATTAGACATACTTCCTTACCAACTTATTTATCTTTTCCTTTTTTGGTTTAAATGGAGAATCATGTATAAATAAAATTTATATTATTTTATTTATAATTATATCATGTAGCTAGGTTGGATTATTGGTTAAAATTATGAGATTGAGATTTTGAGTTCGAATCTTAACGGAATTGAATTTTTTAATCTTATTTTGGCTTATTTACATGTTATCGTTGCCACGGAGGATGGTCAATACTCAGCTGTCACATAAAAGTTTGTTATCCAAATTTTTATATGGTAGAAGGTTTATTTTGTATTGACCACCAAAAAAAAGTACAATATCCAAATATATTAAGAGTGCAATGGTCACTTTTGTATTTTACTCCAAAAGTTAAACTTGGACTTTGATATTCTTTCTAAATATTTTATAATCAATTTTTGTTTTAAAAAATATTTTTTAAGTGTATCCTAAGCAATTTAAAATCTAATTACTCAAACACGATTCTTTTATTAATTAATTTTATCTGTCATAGGGTTAGACAAAAACAAGTGAGGATACCATGACTCTATGAGTAATGTTAGGGACATCAACTATACATAAAAAAATTGTCCACACACAATAAAAAAATTAAAAAATAGGGAGCGAGACTTACAATTGAATATTTTACTTATTTTCATTAATAAGCAATACATGAATTATACTATAAGATTATGTTTATTTGCGATGATTATACTTGTGATAGAAATATTAAGCTCAACTTCTCAAGTGTCTTGTTTATTTTCAAATTTAGACTTGAGATTATTAGTTTAGAGATTATAAAATGACTTAATAATTTTAAAATTATAATTATAATCTTAGAATTATTAATCTTAGGCCCATATATTATAATTACACGATTATAATCCTTATAAACAAAACATAAGCTTAGTACATATTTTTTTTTTTTGCTTTTTGCATTTAACGTGACAAGCATATATGGAGAGAACATTGCGGTCCATGTTTAGTGTACGCTTTAGAAAATAGATATTGCAATCTGAAATCGTGGGCCGGTTAGAGCATCAGCCCAACTTAAATTGGTCCATGTTTTTGGGATCTTTAATTACTACAATGTTTTATTTTGTTTTCCTCCATACGCAATCCAGTGTGTTATAAATTCTCATGAGACTTGTATTTAAATTATGTGAGATTAAATAAATTTTTTATAAAACTTGTATAATTAAATAAAAAAATTAATATAAAAATAAAATAAAAAGTATCTTAAAACTTGAGGGACATTTTCAGAAAAAGTTTAAACGGGAGCCACCGACTTTAAATATTAGATGTTTCTTAGTACTCCCTCTATCCCATTATATCTGACGTTTAAGGGATTCTTATTTTTCCAAAATAATAGACGTTTTACAAGTCCAAAGCTAAATTGTCCACTTTTATTTCAATACTACCCTTTGAGTCGTCCACCGGACGACTCAAACACCTCGCGGTTAACTTTCATGCCACTTTGAACAATCAAAGCATCACAGAGCGAGATCTTCGTGCACAGCTCCTCAGGACTCAAGTTATACTAGCAATCGACGTTGGAGAATCTCCTCTTCTTGAAATGTCCATTCTTATTGTTTTGGCCCTGATTACCACCGAAGTGGTTACCATTTCTGGCCTGTTGATTCCCTCCACGCTTGTTGTCACCGCTTCGATGACTGCTCTCACTGGTATTATCATTTTGCCGGCTGCTCTCTTTTGGTTGCGTTATCTCGTTATCGCGCTCCACCAACTGAGCCCTATTTACAACATCTGAATACAAACACAGTTCATGAGAAACAAGATGTTGACGTATCTCCGGCTTCAAACCTCTTAAAAACATCCGCGTCATTCTTTCTTCATTATCCACCAGGTGGGACGCAAACCGGGATAACTCCGCAAATTTTGCCTCGTACTGCGACACGGTCATATTATTCTGCTCCAATTTGATGAACTCCACCTCCTTCATGTGACGAATACTCTCGGAAAAGTATTTGTCGTTAAACAGATCTTGGAACTTCTCCCAAGACATCTTCAGTGCGGCAGGTTGAGTACGCTTTATCGATTCCCACCAGTAATCTGCCTCTCCTCGCAACATAAAGGCGGCAAAGGGAACCTTTTGCTCCTCGGAGCAACTCAAGACATCAAATATCTTGGTGATCTGCTTTATCCATGTTTCAGCTACAAGTGGTTTGGGTTCTCCCTTAAACTCCGGTGGTCCCAGCTCCTTAAACTGTTTAGCGGTGACCGCCTGAGAGTTTCCAGTATTTCCACCTACGTTGTGGACAGGAGCCGCTTTCACCTGTTGTTGCATGAATTGCATAAAGCCTCTGAACATTTGATCATTCATCATTTGGTCAGTGTTGTTGTTTGCATGAGGATTGACACCTTCCTGATGCACATTATCCTGATTATTGATATGTGGTGAATCAACAGTCGTCTGTGCTCCATTGCTATTCTCAACATTCTCGGATGCCATTTTCAGATACTGCCACAAAATAAAAATTAATTGATATGTCATATATTATCCTTATATTATGACCGACCAATTAAATACCATGCAAATAAACTTAGGTATGTCATACTAGCGAAGGAATTCCCCGTCTCTCCCCTCCTAGTTCTATTCTCACATCTTAGCCAGGGATCATATCCCTAAGCTCTGATACCAACTGTGACGCCCCCAAAATTAGGTATACATCACCCATCTTGGGTCGTCAGATACATAGTACAGAATACAAATACAACTGATTAATACAACTGTCGTGTACAATACGACAAAACATAAACTGTGAGTTTGAATACAAATATTATCTTCTAGAGAGTATTCATACTCAAAAGGAGTCCTCATTACATTTATTAACACACCATTACATAGAATAGTGAGGACTACTAACTAATACTATCATTCGGACCATCACTCCGTTCCCCGACTTGCCCCAGCTACGTTCTCATTTCCTGAAGAGAACAGTGAAAGAAAGGGTGAGCTCAACTAGCCCAGTAAGAAATATTATGACTAAGATAATGCAGAATAAATTATCATTAGCCTTCAACAATGTTAAACTGATAAAATATAATAGACATCAAGTTTAACTGCAGCGGAACAAGCAATCCATTAAAAGAGTCAAGTAGAAAATAAACTCTACTATCTTTTATGATTTAAAAGGTTTTTCAACACTGCGATCGCTGAGACTCAGCTTAATAAAATAATCCACATCATCGAATCACCCCTGCACTACGGCCAAGGATATTCGTGTATTCATTAATGGTCATGATCATGCCAACAACTGTCCATCAATGCACTACGGGCCAATGAGGACTTTTACCACATCATTTGTAACATTACGGTCATGATTATACCGAATAATCCCTGGTCATAATCATACCAAGTCCATCTATGCACTACATGCCACAGATGACTTTCAACATTTTATAAACATGAGGATGATGACAATGATATAAGAATTCAATAAAACAAGTTCAAGAATTAATTTATCCAGGAATTAACAACGTCCAAATTGTCAACATGATACTGCATTGTGGAGTAAAATTCAAGAATGCTTAGAAGAATATTTTCTTGAAAAGATACTGGATGAAACGCAACTATCAAGGATATTCCACAAATTTCATGGAGTATAGAAGTCAAAACTTAACCAACTGAGTACAATAAAGAATGGAATAACAAAAGAAATCACCATGCATGCGATAGACCGCACAGGTAGGTTATTCCAATAGAATAATAAATAATGGAACCAGGTCCGGCGTAAACGCACAGACAGGATATTCCGACAGAATAATAAATAATGGAACCAGGTCCGGTGTAAAACACACAGACAGAATATTCCAACAGAATAATAATAAAACGGAACCAGGTCCGGTGTAAAACACACAGACAGGATGTTCCAACAGAATAATAAACGGAACCAGGTCCGGTGTAAAACACACAGACAGGATATTCCAACAGAATAATAATAAAACGGAACCAGGTCCGGTGTAAAACACACAGACAGGATGTTCCAACAGAATAATAAACGGAACCAGGTCCGGTGTAAAACACACAGACAGGATGTTCCAACAGAATAATAGAAGAATGTCACCAAGTATAGGGTAGACCGCGTATACTGGTTATTCCAACAGAATAATAACAAATGGAATAACAGAAGTTCTCTTCATGAATATAAAAGAAATAATATTCCCTACCTTAAAAGAACTGGATATTGGAAAAGTGATGTAGCAGAATACTTTTATTCTCTCTCTCTCTTATTCTCTCTATACTTTCTCTCTCTATAGCTTGAATGAATTCGTGAAAAATAATGAAGCCCTAGGCCTCTATTTATAGAAAAACTGAGGGTGGCTCTTGGTCTTAACGAAGGGTCAAATGACTCTTGGTCTTAACGAAGGGTCAAATGACTCTTGGTAATATTGAAGGGACAACTACTATTGACGAAAGTAATTACTATTGACCAAGGTAAATACTATTGACGAAGGTAATTACTATTGACCAAGGTAAATACTATTGACCAAGGTAAATAATATTGACGAAGGTAATTACTATTGACCAAGGTAAATACTATTGACCAAGGTAAATAATATTGACGAAGGTAATTACTATTGACGAAGAGACTCTTAGATGATGACATATGGCCCCCCATAAAATAACCAAACTTACCACAACGTCTCAATTATTGATTTAATAATATAACATATTATACAGATGATACTATGACAATAATTTAAGAGATATGATGCAGCAATTACTGTAGCAATAATTGAGTATAGCTGAGTGACTTCTCACGTAAGCATCAATAATCAATACCGTGTGCTACTATGCAACCACGCGTATTACTGTACTTTTACTACCGAGTAGTTCAACAGTTTTAACGGTTTTAACGGTAACACCTCAGCCGTTATTTTTATAGAAAGATAATTCTGTCGTTTTCTCAATCCGACAATAATTCCGTTGTGGGGTCCACCAATGATTGTGCCGTCGTACGAATATTCTCCGACCAAACGAATATTTTATAACAACTTGCTTACTTTGCAAAATTTATAAATATTACCCACAACTATAACATTATATCAAATTAACTCCATAATATTCAAAAATGATATTTATAGAAAATTCATCTTTATTTATAAAAGTTGGGGTCTTACAACCTCCCCTTCTTATGAAATTTCGCCCTCAAAATTAGGGTACGTACCTGGTATGTCGAAGAGGTAAGGATACCTTGATTTCATTTCTGATTCTAACTCCCAAGTCATTTCCTCAACATCGTGGTTTCTCCACAAAACTTTAACTTGAGGTATAACCTTGGAGCGTAGAATATGTTCCTTCTTATCCAAGATTTGAACAGGAACTTCTTCATACGTCAAATCCTCCGCTATTTCGTCCGGTTCTAACTCAATAATGTGGTTCGGGTCTTCCACATATTTGCGTAACATGGATATGTGGAAAACGTTATGAACACGAGACATACTTGGCGGTAAAGCGAGTCTATAAGCCACAGTTCCTACTCGATCGAGGATTAAAAATGGACCGATGAATCGAGGATTTAGCTTTCCTCTCTTTCCAAATCTCGTAACTCCTTTCCATGGAGCAACACGTAAGAACACATGATCTCCTACATCAAATTCCACGTCCTTTCGATGAAGATCAGCATAACTCTTTTGTCGATCTTGTGAGGTTTTTATACGTTGTCGGATCGTTTGAATCTTTTCTGTAGTCATACGTACCAACTCCGGTCCCAACAACGTTGCTTCGCCCACCTCATCCCAGCATACTGGAGAACGACATTTTCTTCCATACAATGCTTCGAATGGAGCCATGCCAATACTTGCTTGATAACTGTTGTTGTAGGAAAACTCCACCAATGGTAAGAACTTGTCCCAACTTCCCTTGAAGTCAAAGACACAGAGTCTTAATAGATCTTCAAGAGTTTGAATAGTCCTCTCTGATTGTCCGTCCGTCTGAGGATGATATGCTGAACTAAATCGTAACTCCGTGCCCATAGCTTTTTGTAAACTAACCCAAAATCGTGAAGTGAATCTTGGGTCTCGATCAGAAACTATGGATACTGGCATACCATGCAGTCTTACAATCTCGTTTATGTACATACGAGCAAGACGTTCAAGTGTATAAGTTTCTCGTATCGGTAAGAAATGAGCAGACTTGGTCAATCTATCAACAATGACCCAAATCGCATCAATACCTTGAGAAACCCTAGGAAGACCGGTAACGAAATCCATGGTAATGTGCTCCCACTTCCATTCTGGAATTTCAAGTGGTTGCAATGGACCTTTTGGTACTTGATGCTCCGCTTTGACTCGTTGACAAGTTAGACACCTTGAGATAAACAACGCTATCTCTCTCTTCATATTGCTCCACCAAAATGTATGACGAAGATCATGATACATTTTGGTACTTCCAGGATGGATTGCAAACGGTGTGTTGTGCGCCTCCATCATGATTTCATACTTTAAATCAGGGTTGTTAGGAACACAAAGTCTGGAGTTGACTCGAAGTATTCCTTCTTCATCGATTCTTGCTTCCGGCATAGAACCTTCTTGCACTTTCTTCCTCATACGCATCAGCTCCAGGTCTGTAGCTTGAGCAGCTTTAACTTTATCGATTAAAGTCGGTTCTACTCGTATATTCGCCATCATCACATGGGTCCCTGGAGTCTTTAACTCTATCTCCATCCTTTGCAAGTCACACAAAATGGGTCTTTGCGTTGTTAATATTGCACTTGTACCCGCATATGATCTTCTACTCAATGCGTCAGCTACCACGTTCGCTTTTCCAGGATGGTATTGAATGGTATGATCATAATCTTTCAACAGTTCAAGCCAACGTCGTTGTCGCATGTTGAGTTCCTTTTGAGTGAAGAAATATTTGAGGCTTTTATGATCCGTAAAGATCTCCACTTTCTCCCCATACAAGTAATGCCTCCAAATTTTAAGTGCAAAGACAACAGCTGCCAACTCTAGATCATGAGTAGGATAATTCCTCTCATATTCCTTGAGTTGTCTTGATGCATAGGCTATGACTTTTCCATGTTGCATGAGAACGCATCCCAACCCTTTGCTCGAAGCATCACTGTAGATGACAAATCCCTCCGAGCCAGATGGTATTGTTAGAACAGGTGCTGAAATGAGTCTCCTCTTGAGTTCTTGAAAACTCTGCTCACATTCTTCGCTCCAACCAAACTTTGTATCTTTCCGAGTCAGCTGAGTTAATGGAGTAGCGATTCGAGAAAATCCTTCCACGAATCTCCGATAATAACCAGCTAAACCAAGAAAGCTACGTACCTCGGTCACTGATTTAGGTTGCTCCCAGCTTTGAATAGCTTCAATCTTTGCCGGGTCAACCGATATTCCACGACTTGATACTACGTGCCCAAGGAATGCTACCTCCTCCAGCCAGAACTCGCATTTCTTCAACTTGGCATAAAGCTTGTATTCACGAAGCTTTTGGAGTACCAGCCTCAAGTGTTGCTCATGATCTTCACGGCTTTTGGAATAAATAAGGATGTCATCAATAAAGACGACCACAAAGTGATCCAAATATTCCTTGAATACCCGGTTCATCATATCCATGAAGGCAGCAGGAGCATTAGTCAATCCAAAGGACATGACTAGGAATTCATAATGCCCGTACCGAGTTCTAAAAGCCGTCTTTGGAATATCCTCAGTTCTAACCTTCAGCTGATGATATCCAGAACGAAGATCGATCTTTGAAAAGAATTGTGCTCCTTGCAACTGGTCAAACAGGTCATCAATACGTGGCAATGGGTACCTGTTTTTGATGGTGACATGATTCAACTCCCGATAATCAATACAAAGTCGCATACTTCCATCTTTCTTCTTCACGAATAGAACAGGAGCACCCCAAGGAGAAGTACTAGGACGAATAAAGCCAATGTCTAACAATTCCTGCAGTTGGATCTTTAACTCCTGAAGTTCAATAGGAGCCATTCGATATGGGGCTTTGGAAATGGGTTTTGTACCGGGTTCAAGGTCGATACAAAATTCAATTTCACGCTCTGGGGGTAGGCCAGGAAGTTCTTCAGGGAATACGTCAGGGAATTTATTAACAATAGAAATATCATTCAAAACTGACGTATTTTTGTTTAGATCTGTGACATGAGCTAAGAAAGCTTGACATCCGTTTTTCAATAAACGAATAGCTTTATGGCTTGAGATGACAGCGATTGATTTTAATGGTTTGGTTGCTTGAATTCGCATAATAGGTCGATTAGGAATATGAAAGCTAACAACCTTACGAAAACAATCAATTTTTGCATAATGAGTAGTTAACCAATCAATCCCTAGAATCACGTCAAATGCAAGTATTTTTAATGAAATCAGATCGATAGGTAATGTGTGGGTACCAACTTGAACCAAACAAGACTTATAAACAGTGGAGGTAATGAAGGTTTCTCCCAACGGAGTTTCCACAGATAAGTCAAAGTCTAATTTCTCCGGAATCAAATTTAATCGATGAGCGCAAGTAGGAGAAATAAAAGAATGGGTTGAACCGGTATCAAATAAAGTATAAACTTCTTTAGAGTTTATGATAAGCTTACCCGTGATGACCTCATTCGGGTTCCTTGCTCTCTGGGAGTTCACAACAAACGCTCTCCCTTGCACAACCGGTTTTGACTTTTCTGGGACGGCTTTTGGTGCCTCCATCCTAGCTGAATTTGTCTTCGGTAAACGACAAAATCGGGCTAAATGACCTTCTCTTCCACAATTATAACATGCTTTGGACGGCATCGCGCAGTTTGGACTGATGTGCCCCTCCCCTCCGCATTTGAAACATATGATAGGTGGTCGTTCTCCTTCCTTAACGACAGGTGCTGGTGCTGACGTCTTTCCATCATTGTTGAATCTCCTCTTCTTGAAATGTCCATTCTTATTGTTTTGGCCCTGATTACCACCGAAGTGGTTACCATTTCTGGCCTGTTGATTCCCTCCACGCTTGTTGTCACCGCTTCGATGACTGCTCTCACTGGTATTATCATTTTGCCGGCTGCTCTCTTTTGGTTGCGTTATCTCGTTATCGCGCTCCACCAACTGAGCCCTATTTACAACATCTGAATACAAACACAGTTTATGAGAAACAAGATGTTGACGTATCTCCGGCTTCAAACCTCTTAAAAACATCCGCGTCATTCTTTCTTCATTATCCACCAGGTGGGACGCAAACCGGGATAACTCCGCAAATTTTGCCTCGTACTGCGACACGGTCATATTATTCTGCTCCAATTTGATGAACTCCACCTCCTTCATGTGACGAATACTCTCGGGAAAGTATTTGTCGTTAAACAGATCTTGGAACTTCTCCCAAGACATCTTCAGTGCGGCAGGTTGAGTACGCTTTATCGATTCCCACCAGTAATCTGCCTCTCCTCGCAACATAAAGGCGGCAAAGGGAACCTTTTGCTCCTCGGAGCAACCCAAGACATCAAATATCTTGGTGATCTGCTTTATCCATGTTTCAGCTACAAGTGGTTTGGGTTCTCCCTTAAACTCCGGTGGTCCCAGCTCCTTAAACTGTTTAGCGGTGACCGCCTGAGAGTTTCCAGTATTTCCACCTACGTTGTGGACAGGAGCCGCTTTCACCTGTTGTTGCATGAATTGCATAAAGCCTCTGAACATTTGATCATTCATCATTTGGTCAGTGTTGTTGTTTGCATGAGGATTGACACCTTCCTGATGCACATTATCCTGATTATTGATATGTGGTGAATCAACAGTCGTCTGTGCTCCATTGCTATTCTCAACATTCTCAGATGCCATTTTCAGATACTGCCACAAAATAAAAATTAATTGATATGTCATATATTATCCTTATATTATGACCGACCAATTAAATACCATGCAAATAAACTTAGGTATGTCATACTAGCGAAGGAATTCCCCGTCTCTCCCCTCCTAGTTCTATTCTCACATCTTAGCCAGGGATCATATCCCTAAGCTCTGATACCAACTGTGACGCCCCCAAAATTAGGTATACATCACCCATCTTGGGTCGTCAGATACATAGTACAGAATACAAATACAACTGATTAATACAACTGTCGTGTACAATACGACAAAACATAAACTGTGAGTTTGAATACAAATATTATCTTCTAGAGAGTATTCATACTCAAAAGGAGTCCTCATTACATTTATTAACACACCATTACATAGAATAGTGAGGACTACTAACTAATACTATCATTCGGACCATCACTCCGTTCCCCGACTTGCCCCAGCTACGTTCTCATTTCCTGAAGAGAACAGTGAAAGAAAGGGTGAGCTCAACTAGCCCAGTAAGAAATATTATGACTAAGATAATGCAGAATAAATTATCATTAGCCTTCAACAATGTTAAACTGATAAAATATAATAGACATCAAGTTTAACTGCAGCGGAACAAGCAATCCATTAAAAGAGTCAAGTAGAAAATAAACTCTACTATCTTTTATGATTTAAAAGGTTTTTCAACACTGCGATCGCTGAGACTCAGCTTAATAAAATAATCCACATCATCGAATCACCCCTGCACTACGGCCAAGGATATTCGTGTATTCATTAATGGTCATGATCATGCCAACAACTGTCCATCAATGCACTACGGGCCAATGAGGACTTTTACCACATCATTTGTAACATTACGGTCATGATTATACCGAATAATCCCTGGTCATAATCATACCAAGTCCATCTATGCACTACATGCCACAGATGACTTTCAACATTTTATAAACATGAGGATGATGACAATGATATAAGAATTCAATAAAACAAGTTCAAGAATTAATTTATCCAGGAATTAACAACGTCCAAATTGTCAACATGATACTGCATTGTGGAGTAAAATTCAAGAATGCTTAGAAGAATATTTTCTTGAAAAGATACTGGATGAAACGCAACTATCAAGGATATTCCACAAATTTCATGGAGTATAGAAGTCAAAACTTAACCAACTGAGTACAATAAAGAATGGAATAACAAAAGAAATCACCATGCATGCGATAGACCGCACAGACAGGTTATTCCAATAGAATAATAAATAATGGAACCAGGTCCGGCGTAAACGCACAGACAGGATATTCCGACAGAATAATAAATAATGGAACCAGGTCCGGTGTAAAACACACAGACAGAATATTCCAACAGAATAATAATAAAACGGAACCAGGTCCGGTGTAAAACACACAGACAGGATGTTCCAACAGAATAATAAACGGAACCAGGTCCGGTGTAAAACACACAGACAGGATATTCCAACAGAATAATAATAAAACGGAACCAGGTCCGGTGTAAAACACACAGACAGGATGTTCCAACAGAATAATAAACGGAACCAGGTCTGGTGTAAAACACACAGACAGGATGTTCCAACAGAATAATAGAAGAATGTCACCAAGTATAGGGTAGACCGCGTATACTGGTTATTCCAACAGAATAATAACAAATGGAATAACAGAAGTTCTCTTCATGAATATAAAAGAAATAATATTCCCTACCTTAAAAGAACTGGATATTGGAAAAGTGATGTAGCAGAATACTTTTATTCTCTCTCTCTCTTATTCTCTCTATACTTTCTCTCTCTATAGCTTGAATGAATTCGTGAAAAATAATGAAGCCCTAGGCCTCTATTTATAGAAAAACTGAGGGTGGCTCTTGGTCTTAACGAAGGGTCAAATGACTCTTGGTCTTAACGAAGGGTCAAATGACTCTTGGTAATATTGAAGGGACAACTACTATTGACGAAAGTAATTACTATTGACCAAGGTAAATACTATTGACGAAGGTAATTACTATTGACCAAGGTAAATACTATTGACCAAGGTAAATAATATTGACGAAGGTAATTACTATTGACCAAGGTAAATACTATTGACCAAGGTAAATAATATTGACGAAGGTAATTACTATTGACGAAGAGACTCTTAGATGATGACATATGGCCCCCCATAAAATAACCAAACTTACCACAACGTCTCAATTATTGATTTAATAATATAACATATTATACAGATGATACTATGACAATAATTTAAGAGATATGATGCAGCAATTACTGTAACAATAATTGAGTATAGCTGAGTGACTTCTCACGTAAGCATCAATAATCAATACCGTGTGCTACTATGCAATCACGCGTATTACTGTACTTTTACTACCGAGTAGTTCAACAGTTTTAACGGTTTTAACGGTAACACCTCAGCCGTTATTTTTATAGAAAGATAATTCTGTCATTTTCTCAATCCGACAATAATTCCGTTGTGGGGTCCACCAATGATTGTGCCGTCGTACGAATATTCTCCGACCAAACGAATATTTTATAACAACTTGCTTACTTTGCAAAATTTATAAATATTACCCACAACTATAACATTATATCAAATTAACTCCATAATATTCAAAAATGATATTTATAGAAAATTAATCTTTATTTATAAAAGTTGGGGTCTTACATAGACTATATACATCGTATTTATAATTACTTTCATTCTAGATTTGATCATGCTATTCACTTGTCAATTTTATTTTATTTTCAAAAAATACTCCCAAATTTGCTTTGAGAAAAATACTTCTTTCTTATTTTATATTATTATTACTAGTTGAGTTGAGTGCCCTTTGCGAAGCACGAGATTATTATTCAAATAACATAATATTTAATTTCTTATTTATCTATGTATAATGATTCTAAAATAATTTTTAAAATTTTATTAATTACAGTAGAACCTCTATAAATTAATATTGTTAGGACTGAAATATTTTATTACTTTAGAGAGTTATTATTTAATTGATAAATTAATAATTTATTAATTTAAAGGGTATTTTTCTATTCGGTGAATATAAATTTAATTACATTAAAATTATTACATTTTATTGACGTTTATAACATATTTTTTTTTATGCAATGTATCATACTTTATTAAATTAATGTAATAATAGAATTCATTGTAAGTGATATTAATTATTTTTAATAATTAAATAATGTTCATTGTATCCACTTTTCAAATTATATTTATATTTTATTTCAAAAAAAAAATTATATTCACATTAAGTTTAATTAATTTGTATATATAAGTTTATTGTATTATAATTTAATACATTTCATATATGATGATAAAGAGAACTACTATATAAATATCAACAAAAATTCTTTAAATCATACTCAAGAATGGCTTCTCATCTAAAAGGTGTCTATAAATTCACCATGACATATCAAATACACAAGAATTATTAATTTATGATTTTGATGGGACCATATGTGACGCCCCCAAAATAGGTTCACACAATCCATTCTGAGTTGTCAAATACATGGTACAGAAATAACTACAAACTTCATTATTATAATTGTCATGCAAAATACGACAACACATATGTTGTGAGTTTAAATACAAATATTATTTTCTAGACAATATCCACACTCAAATAAGTTCTCATTATAATTATTGATACACTATTTTATTAAAATAGTGAGGACTGCTAAAACAACTGTCCTAAAATATTACTCCACACCCCCGACTAGTTTCCGCTATATTCTCGCCTCCTGAGAAGAAACATGGAATAAAAAGGAAAAGGGTGAACTCAATTAGCCCAGTAAAGAATATTATGACTAAGATAATGAACAATAAATTATCGTTAGCCTTCAATACATCAGATAAAATATAATGGATAATAAGTTTTAGATCAATATTCGTAGCGAAAATAACAATTCATTAAAAAAGTTAAGTAGAGAATGAAGTCTACTATTTCTTATGATTAAAAAGTCTATCATCAATATTTTATCCCTGTAACATTAATCAATATACATCTTGAACCAAATATTCATCTTTGCACTACGGGCCAAAGATATTTATTTGTATCACCAGTTGGTCATGTTCATCTCAACACCTGTCCATTTTGCACTATGGGCCAAAGATATTCATTAGTTAATCATTCATCTTTGCACTACAAGCCAAAGATATTCATCAAGTATTACCATTTAAGATGGAGGATGATAAAAAAATATCTTAAAGAAACGAATCTAGTGAGATAAAAGGACAAAGATTAGGGATTCGTACTTTGGTTTATCCAAGTTTAAAAATACTCCATAATAATCAACTGTGGAGCAAAATTCAAGAATGAAGATCAAAACATGAATACAATCAAAAGATAGTAACCAAAATAGACAATTTGGAGAAAGAAAAGAAAATTTAATTTTTCTGTAAATAGTGTCGTATTCGTGAATAGTGTCGTATACGTGAATAGTAATCTCGACACGAAAAGGTAAAAATTCTACAAGAAAAATCATACTTCGTCAATAGTACCGTATTCGTGAATAGTGTCGTATACGTGAATAGTGATGTATACGTGAATAGTAAATTCGATATAAAAATATAAAATTTTCATAATAAAACTCATACCAATATTTCGGTATAATGATATTGAAAGAAATAACATCATTTACGAAAAAAATAACATCCCTTACCTCAAAAGAACAGTACTTCTGACTGGAATATTGGATATAATGCCAGATCTAGAATATTGGATATAATACCGAAGAAAACTTGCACTGAAATAGTAACTCTCAAAGTATCTAAATACTCACAAAATACGCTTAATAATATAGAGAGAGAAAACTTATAATTCTGGTGTGATTTTCAATTCTAACTAAACACCCTATTTATAGAAAAATGCTAGAACGCCAAAGCAAACTAAAATTTAATAAAATAATATTTTATTACAAATATTCACTCCTACCACAATTGATTAAATTTCAGCACACCCCAGTGAGGCCCACCAAAAATTAGATTTTTTCACAACAACCAAAAGTGGAGCCCACATATTTTTAATAAAAATATTTATTTCTGAAACTTCAATAATTCATAACAAATAGCCCTTTTTCAGAAAAATACGGATTTATGTATTTTATATAGAAAATTTAATTCTCTACAATTTTGTAGAAGAAAATTTTTCTAAATTTCAAACAGAAAATGACCGAAATCCACATACGGATGATTTTTAATATCTCTACTCTGACAAAATACTGATAAAATACCTCAGCATTAATTTCTTCATTTATATCCGCATAAAAATAAATATTTTCTTATCATAAAAATTAATAATTAATTATGGGGACTTTTCAATAAGAATTTCTCCTTACTGGCGCGCAATTAGGTGACCAAACCTCTTTCCTAGACAGAACTTCCTTAGACATTATCAATAATGCTATTTAATAATATTATTCAAATAATATGAATTATTGATCTGATAATGAGAAATATTATGCAGTGACAATTATTGAAACAACAATAATATAAAATATCAACGTAGTAATTATTGAATCAATAAAATAAAATATTGAACAGTAATTACTATAACAATTATTGAGTAGTACCTTCTTACGTAAGAATTAATAATCCAAAAATACTGCGCAATACCGTGTGCTATTGTACAACTACGCGTATTACTGTACTTTAATCACCGGGTATTCCAACAGTGTTAACGGTAATAATTACGCCGTTATTTATAAAAAAATCAATATTTTTCATTTTTTTCATCCGATAGTTTTCCGTTATGGGGTTCACAAATGGCTGCGTCATCGTACGAATATTCTCCGACAGTAAGAATATTCCACGATCAAACGAAAATTCCCCGACAACAATGAATATTTTATAACCACTTGCTTACTTTGTAAAATTTTCACATTTTACCCATAACCAAAGCATTATATCAAATTAACACCTTATTATTCAAAATAATAATTAGAAGAAATTCAATTTTATTTATAAAAAGTTGGGGTCTTACAACCTCCCCTCCTTATGAAATTTCGTCCTCGAAATTGACGTACGTACCTGGTGTTTCGAAAATGTGAGGATATCTCATTTTCATTTCTGATTCCAACTCCTAAGTCATTTCTTTAATAGCATGGTTCCTCCATAAAATATTGACTTGTGGTATAACCTTTGTGCGTAGGACATGCTCCTTCCTATCTAAGATCTTGACTAATACCTCATCGTATGTTAAATCTTCGACTATCTCGCCTGGTTCTAACTCAATAATGTGGTTTGGGTCTTTCACATATTTACGAAGCATAGATATGTAAAAAATATTATGAACACGAGACATGCATAGAGGTAATGCGAGTCTATAGGCCACATTTCCTATTCGGTCAAGAATCTCAAATGGACCAACAAATCGTGAATTGAGCTTTCCTCTCTTCTCGGATCTTGTAACTCCCTTCCATGGAGCAACACGTAACAATACATGATCCCCAACATTAAATTTCACGTCATTTCGATGAACATTCGCATAACTCTTTTGTCGATCATGTGCCGTTTGTATACGTTGTCAGATCATTTGGATCTTCTCTGTAGTCATACGTACCAATTGTGGTCCCAATAACGTGCTTCACCCACCTCATCACAGCATATTAGAGAGCGACACTTTCGTCCATACATTATTTCGAATAGAGCCATGCCTATACTTACTTGATAAGTCTCCCTATCGGCAAGACGTTCAAGGGAATAAGTCTCCTTATCGGCAAGAAATGAGCAAACTTGGTTAATCTATTAACAATAACCCAAATCACATCTATGCCTTGAAAAACCTTGGGAAGACCCGTAACGAAATTCATGGTAATCCGTTTCCACTTCCATTTCAGAATCTCAAGTGGTTACAATGGACCCTTTAGCACTTGATGTTCCGCCTTTACACGTTGACAAGTTAAACACCTCGAGATAAACTCCGCGATCTCTCTCTTTATATTTTTTCACCAAAATGTATGTCGAAAATCATGATACATTTTGGTACTCACAGCATTTGCAAACGGTGTGTTGTGTGCCTCCATCATGATTCTATGCTTCAAGTCAGAATCGTTAGGAACACAAAGTCTAGAGTTGACTCAAAGTGTTCCTTCTTCATCGATTCTTGCTTCTAGAATAACACCTTTTTGTACTTTTTTCTTCATACGCATCAGCTCCAGGTCCGTAGCTTGAGCAGCTTTAACTTTATCGATTAAAGTCGGTTCTACTCGTATGTTTAATATCATCACGTGGGTACTTGGAGCCTTTAATTTTATCTCCATCCTTTGTAAGTCGTACGAAATGGGTTTTTGTGTTAACAACATCGCACTCGTATCCGCATATAATCTTTTACTCAATGCATCAGTTACCACATTTACTTTTTCACGTCAGTCGAAGAATGAAGTGACGGTCCGAGATGGTTGTTTTAGTAATCATCACTATTTAGTGTGATAATAAATGTAATGAGGATTGAATTTGAGTTTGGATATTGCCTATGAGACAATATTCGTGTAAAAACTCTCAGCTCATGTTGTATAATTAAGTTTGTATTTATATTCAGTACCATGTATTTGACGTCTCAAGATGGGTGATGTATACCTATTTTGGGGGCGTCACACCTAAAATATGGACTCCCTTTAATTAAGGATCATCTAACGAATGTACAATGAAGCAGTAATTTAATCACTCCTACTCCTAACCTAATACAATCCCTAATACTCAATTTCTCAAAAATAAAAAATATATTTATAAGAAAAATAAATTTGTACCATAATTTAGATACATTGAATTTAGTCTCTTTTGTTCCCTCTCCATGTAAGTTTCAATTTCCTAGTGACAATCAACTTCTCAAATAGATCTTCTAGATAAACTTTCTTTTATCTTGTTAGATTTGGCTTGCATATCAAGATTGTTCCACCTTTTTTCTTATGTTGTAGAATTTTCTTGAATATTCCTTATTAAATATCGCTTGATCACTAAGATTTTTACTTTATTACAACAAATATTAAATCCTACAAAATAAAATAAAACATATTAATTTAATAAACTAATATAATTAAAAGGACAAAATTAAGGATAATAAAATGTATAAATTATGTGTCTATCATTACTCTAAAAAATGTTAAAATTATAAATGGTGTTTTGATTCTAATTAAATTTTAGGTCTAAAAAAGTGTTTGTGTTAATAAAGTAAGATCAGAATGTTTTTAAAATATTTTAATATCAGTTACATCAATTATGAGACTAGAATTTAACTGATATTAAAATATTAATAAGAGTGTGGGCAGGTTGGCTAGATAAGAATGTAAACATATTATGTAGAAACTTGCATAACATGAAACTTTGAGCTTTATTTTACTATTAACTACTACCTTGAATGCTACATATAGCAAATACAATCATTTTTCGGACATTGGATGGAGTCCATGTATAATTATTTGTTTACTTCAATTAAAAACAACTTCAAGTCAGGATGGCCGAGTGGTCAAAGGCGCCAGACTCAAGTTCTGGTCTTCGTGAGAGGGCGTGGGTTCAAATCCCACTTCTGACATTATATTTAAAAAGTTGTTGCCCCCATAAAATTAAATTTTTTAAAAAAATAATTAAAAAGTCTGTTTTTCGTATGCGATTGAAGCAATATGTTTTTAAAAGTTGTTTCCACCATAAAAAATTAAAATAATCGCAAAGTCTGTTTTCGTATGTGATTAAAGCAAATATGTAAGAAGCCAGAATTGCTAATTAAGCTAAAATCTGGTTTCTATCCAAATATTTTGTATCCAATTAATTAACTTAGCTTAATTATTCACCATGACTCTAATCATGGGATCCGGTTAGTATGAAATTCATTTTTGGATAAATTGATCAATTGACCAATGGAATACTGACACACATAGAGCCTAGCCTGCGTGTCAGCACTCTATTGGCCAATTGACCAACTTACTCAAAAATGAACTTCATGCTAACCTCTTCCCTAATCATGTATGTTTTAAATTTCAATAAGTCTTGCCGGACAGGAAAAGAGGACAGGAAAATTGGACCGGTCCATTTTTTTTTTTTTAATTGTGACTCTCAAAAAATGTATAGTATTTATTCCAACAGGAATTTTTATAAAATATAGTATTTTAGGTGTAATTTGAATACACATAGGGTTATACAGACTTAACATTTCTTCAACCATTTCATTCTTCTAATCTAAACTTAACATAAAAGTCAATAGAAAAGCAATTTGTTTAGAGAGAAGATTTCAATGGGAAAGGTTGAGCTGCTAGTTGATGGTGCAAAAGATGGAGCAACTCTCTAAAGTTAAGTTAGTGCATGCAGAATTAACATGACGTACGTGCAAAGGATCGGAGGAATTGTCTACTCAGCAACACAACTACTACTCTTATTTAGATTCGGATTTTTTATGAGAATTTATCTGTAAAGATCTTGTAAGAATTTTATTATAGAGTCGACAACACATTAAAAAGGAGATCCAATAACTCACAATTCTTTTTTTGTCTGCGTATCAAAACGACGTCGTTTTAATAGATTTTTTTTTATAAGTTGATAAAAAATTGAAAACACCAAACGCCGTTTATTTATACCAAACAAACGAAGTAAAATAAAAAGAGTACATTTAAAATAGTATTTGAGTTGTGATGGTGATTGTCTCCGTTGAGCAGTGAATTAAGAGAGGTAAAGTAAAACGATTATTAATAATAAAAAAAAATAAAGGAATATGTAAATAATAATAATTGATAGGTCTAGAATATTTTCTTAGTTGACCCAGACGACCAAATAGTTAGAGTAAATATTAATAATATTTTCAATGGTGAGAGTAAACTTTTTTTATAGAACAGATAAATATAAATTATAATAATAATAATAATAAATAAACAAACAAAAACAATAATAAAAGAAAAATAATTAATGCCACATTGAAAACATTAACGATAATTATAACCGATATATTTATTCATTTTTTTTAGTCAAGTTTGTAGTTATCCTTATATTAATAGCAAGCTAAGTTATTAAATATAAAAAAAATCATATACAAAATAATCAATAAATTTAAAATAATTATATGTAAAAATATAGACCTGGCAAACGAGCCAGGCCTTTGGCAGACCGGGCCAAAACGATCTGAATTTTGGCAGGCAGAAAAATACAAGCCCAAAGCCCACTTTTTCGCGGCCGGGCCGGGCCAAAAAGGCCCAAGTTTATGTGGCAGAAAAAATACGGCCTAAAGTCCGCTTTTTGACGGGCTAGTCGGGCCAACCCCCGGGGTGTGGGCCCGTTTGTTAGGTCTATAAAAATAAACGGCGTTTGGTGGCTTCTAATTTTTTGTCAACTTATAAAAAAATTCCTATCAAAATGACGTCATTTTGATACAAAAAAAAAGTGTTGTGAGCTATTAGATCTCCTTTTTAATATGCTGTCAACCCCACAACAAAATCATCGCAAGATCCTAATAGAGAAATCCTCATAAAGGATCCAGATCCCTCTTACGAAAGCAAGCAAACAAGCATCTGATATGAGTAAGCTCATGCTAGTTGTGACGCCCCCAAAATTAGGTATACATCACCCATCTTGGGTCGTCAGATACAAAGTACAGAATACAAATACAACTTACTAATACAACTGTCGTGTACAATACGACAAAACATAAACTACGAGTTTGAATGCAAATATTATCTTCTAGAGAATATTCATACTCAAAAGAAGTCCTCATTACATTTATTAACACACTATTACATAGAATAGTGAGGACTACTAACTAATACTATCATTCGAACCATCACTCCGTTTCCCGACTTGGCCCGGCTACGTTCTCATTTCCTGAAGAGAACAGTGAAAGAAAGGGTGAGCTCAACTAGCCCAGTAAGAAATATTATGACTAAGATAATGCAGAATAAATTATCATTAGCCTTCAACAATGTTAAACTGATAAAATATAATAGACATCAAGTTTAACTGCAGCGGAACAAACAATCCATTAAAAGAGTCAAGTAGAAAATAAACTCTATTATCTTTTATGATTTAAAAGGTTTTTCAACACTGTGATTGTAAGACCCCAACTTTTATAAATAAAGATGAATTTTCTATAAATATCATTTTTGAATATTATGGAGTTAATTTGATATAATGTTATAGTTGTGGGTAATATTTATAAATTTTACAAAGTACGCAAGTTGTTATATAATATTCGATTGGTCGGGGAATATTCGTTTTAACAGAGAATATTCGTAAAACGACACAATCATTGGTGGACCCCACAACGGAATTATTGTCGGATTGAGAAAACGACAAAAATATTTTATTAAAAATAACTGCGGAAGTTTTACCATTGTTACTATTGAACTACTCGGTAGTAAAAGTACAGTAATACGTGTGGTTGCATAGTAGCACACGGTATTGATTATTAATGCTTATGTGAGAAGTCACTCAGTTTGATTCAATTATTGTCAGTTAATAATATGAATTATTTAGCGATAATGACGTTTTGTTTTATTCGTATTATTAACGTAATAAAACAGAAACATCTTTTTATATAAAACAGAATACTTTATTAAAGTTATTCTATAAATAGAATATATTATAGTTTATTTAAAAGATTTTTCTTTAATTATGGACCGTCAGATTAAAGTAATCAATCTGGACCGTTCATGGATTAGTTACTATGCATTCTATTTTTCTATAAATAGCAGCTCATTCCTTCATTATTTCTTACGAATTCACTGAACTCTAGAGAGAGAAACTATAGAGAGAAACTATAGAGAGAGAGAAGAAGAGTATTCTGCTACTTAACTACTTCCTTATTTCAGCTCTTCTTTAAAACGGTAAGGGGTGTTATTCTTTCTTATTCATGAAGAGAACTGTTGTTATTTCATTTCTTATTATTCTGTTGGAATAACCTGTATACGCGGTCTACCCTATACTTGGTGACATTCTTCTATTATTCTGTTGGAACATCCTGTCTGTGTGTTTTTTCAGTATTTCCACCTACGTTGTGGACAGGAGCCGCTTTCACCTGTTGTTGCATGAATTGCATAAAACCTCTGAACATTCCATCATTCATCATCTGGTCAGTGTTGTTGTTTGCATGAGGATTGTCACCTTCCTGATGAACCAGGTCCGGTGTAAAACACACGCACAGGATGTTCCAACAGAATAATAGAAGAATGTCACCAAGTATAGGGTAGACCGCGTATACAGGTTATTCCAACAGAATAATAAGAAATGGAATAACAACAGTTCTCTTCATGAATAAGAAAGAATAACACCCCTTACCGTTTTAAAGAAGAGCCGAAATAAGGAAGTAGTTAAGTAGAAGAATACTCTTCTTCTCTCTCTATAGTTTCTCTCTCTAGAGTTCAGTGAATTCGTAAGAAATAATGAAGGAATGAGCTGCTATTTATAGAAAAATAGAATGCATAGTAACTAATCCATGAACGGTCCAGATTGATTACTTTAATCTGACGGTCCATAATTAAAGAAAAATCTTTTAAATAAAATATAATATATTCTATTTATAGAATAACTTTAATAAAGTATTCTGTTTTATATAAAAAGATGTTTCTGTTTTATTACGTTAATAATACGAATAAAACAAAACGTCATTATCGCTAAATAATTCATATTATTAACTGACAATAATTGAATCAAACTGAGTGACTTCTCACATAAGCATTAATAATCAATACCGTGTGCTACTATGCAACCACACGTATTACTGTACTTTTACTACCGAGTAGTTCAACAGTAACAATGGTAAAACTTCCGCCGTTATTTTTAATAAAATATTTTTGTCGTTTTCTCAATCCGACAATAATTCCGTTGTGGGGTCCACCAATGATTGTGTCGTTGTACGAATATTCCTTGTTAAAACGAATATTTCCCGACCAATCGAATATTATATAACAACTTGCGTACTTTGTAAAATTTATAAATATTACCCACAACTATAACATTATATCAAATTAACTCCATAATATTCAAAAATGATATTTATAAAAAATTCATCTTTATTTATAAAAGTTGGGGTCTTACACTAGCTACCAGAGGCGGATGTCCAGTAATACTGACCCGAATTTTAACAAATTTTTTTTTTGTTAAAATTAAATAAAAAAAATTAAACTAATCATAATATTAACTAATTATAATAATATTTACAAATTATAATAATATCCTCTTAGATCCCATAACTTAAAAATGTTTTAAGATAATTTTATTATTAATAGTTTCAAATACATGTCATGAATGCCTAAATTAATCAAAATACAAGTATACAACAATCCCAAATAAACAATTATTTTATACAACATAAATAGAATTCTATAGTATACATCAAATAAATGATCATAATCCAAACTAAAAATAGAATTTTAAATTAGATATAATTTAGAAACTTACTTTGAATTGTCATAATTCAATTTGAATTATTCTCCAAATACTCAGTCACAAACCAAATTTATTTTTTATATTCAAACAAAATCATAAATTGATTTCAAAACATAAACTAGCTTTAGTAAAAAAAATTTATAAGTTTTAAATAATCTTTTACTTAAAATAAGAGACAAACCATCCAAAATTTATACTCAGACACCAAAAATTATGTAGAGTCCATTAGTTAGATACATTCTTATTTATTATCACAAACAGATAAAGTTTGAATATAACTTTCACTCTTGAAATCTAGAATTCAACATACATTAAATCCTTAACTTGAAGGTGATCAATTGTGCTCAGTTCATCTTTCTAAAATAATAACTAACTTAGACAACATTATCATCACATTTTAAATTTAAGTTAAATTATATTAATTTTAAATTTAAGAATTTTTTAAATTTATTTTAAAAAATTAAAATATGTCTCTAATTTTAAAAAATAAGAAACAATGAGAGCGGGTTTCATCATGTCTTAAATTCAAAGAATTACTGATGGTTTGGCGATTGATTTCGATGCATCAAATGATTATAAAGTTGAATTAAGAAGAGCTAATTAATCAATTAATTGTTGTTTTCATATTTTAAAATACTTTAGACTACGTGGGGCAGTAAGCTAGTAATAAAAGTTGAGATGACTGGCTTATGTGCAGTGGTGAGCAAGACTTGAAAAGAAGGGACCCTGATGATAAGGGCGTTGCTAATTTTTTTGAAAAATAATAATTTTAAATATAATTTTAATATTTTTACATATGCTCTTTTCGCATAAAAATGAGATCGATCACTCTTTTCTTCTGTCAGAAAAAACAATATCAAAATATCAAAATTATGTATGAAAACAGTGGTCCTTATTTTTTTTATATTTGTTAGTAAGTGTATTGTATAGGTACCTATTTTGACTATTTTATTAACTAAGGGAGCACTTGTTTCGGTTATTTTATAGAGAATACTATTTTCACATATATTTTTGATATTTTTATATAATTTTTTCTCATATAAAAATAAGACCCATTATATAATTATTTAAAAAATAACAATATAAAAATATCAAAAATATATATAAAAATATCAGTTATCATTTTATATAGTGGCCTACTTATTAAATAATTTTAAAATCAAATGAATCATATTTTGAAAACTTTAAAAATTACTATACATATATACGGTCCGGTTTTTAAGTTCACCATTTATCTAACATACTTTGCTCACCATCCTCTTTACCGATAGACCGGGCGACGATTCGGTCCGTCGCTATATATAGAACCGTCATCTTAACTTTTAGCGACAGACAACATATAGCGACGGACTGAATCGTCACTAAAGAGGGTGAGTAAGGTATGTTAGATAAGGGGTGAGCTTAAGATACAGACCGTACGTACATACACACACACACACACACACACACACACACATATATATATATATATATATACATATAAAATAAAAATATAAACGATAGTTTGAAAAGTTTAGAAGGATAGTGACAGATAAGGGTGTAAATGAATAGAGTCGATCCGAGTATTGAGTTGCTCAGATTTGGTTCGCAAAATTTATCGAGTATAAAATAAGATTTGATTGATGTTCATTTTAGCTACCGAGTCGAGCACGATTCCGAATCAAGTCCGAGCAATTTAAACTTTTCGAACGAATATGATCCGAGTATTAATAGAAAATTACAAATTAAAAAGGTTCGAGTAATTTATCGAATTTTAAAATGTGTTCATATTTGATTCATTTATATTTCAAGACGAGCTCAAATCAAACTTTTAGTCGAGCGAATACGAATTGAACTCATATTCCGTTCCTGGTTCTCCTGTAGCTGGATCTTCCAGAACCACAAGAATTCTTAATTAGAATGAGATTCCAACTAAGCACCTTTTGAGTAAGATTTCGAGAAGAGTTGTTCTTTAGAGAACACAGTACGATGAAAATTGTAAGCTGTGTTCAGGGGAGAGTTATTATCTATCGTTGGTCTCTATGGTAGAATCAGTCGGGGGACTACCCAATAACATGTTGCTGCCAGAAGTAGAACCTCGTATTTCTTCTAGAGAATTTCCTAATTGTTCTAAAGCAACTAGTGTAAGACCCCAACTTTTATAAATAAAGATAAATTTTCTATAAATATCATTTTTGAATATTATGGAGTTAATTTGATATAATGTTATAGTTGTGGGTAATATTTATAAATTTTGCAAAGTACGCAAGTTGTTATATAATATTCGATTGATCGGAGAATATTCGTTTTAACAGGGAATATTCGTACAACGACACAATCATTGGTGGACCCCACAACGAAATTATTGTCGGATTGAAAAAACGACAAAAATATTTTATTAAAAATAACGGCGAAAATTTTACCATTGTTACTGTTGAACTTCTCGGTAGTAAAAGTACAGTAATACGTGTGGTTGCATAGTAGCACACGGTATTGATTATTAATGCTTATGTGAGAAGTCACTCAGTTTGATTCAATTATTATCAGTTAATAATATGAATTATTTAGCGATAATGACGTTTTGTTTTATTCGTATTATTAACGTAATAAAACAGAATATTTTATTAAAGTTATTCTATAAATAGAATATATTATATTTTATTTAAAAGATTTTTCTTTAAATATGGATCGTCAGATTAAAGTAATCAATCTGGACCGTTCATGGATTAGTTACTATGCATTCTGTTTTTCTATAAATAGCAGCTCATTCCTTCATTATTTCTTACGAATTCACTGAACTCTAGAGAGAGAAACTATAGAGAGAGAGAAGAAGAGTATTCTGCTACTTAACTACTTCCTTATTTCAGCTCGTCTTTAAAACGGTAAGGGGTGTTATTCTTTCTTATTCATGAAGAGAACTGTTGTTATTCCATTTCTTATTATTCTGTTGGAATAACCTGTATACGCGGATCTACCCTATACTTGGTGACATTCTTCTATTATTCTGTTGGAACATCCTGTCTGTGTGTTTTACACCGGACCTGGTTCCGTTTTTATTATTATTCTGTTGGAACATCCTGTCTGTGTATTTTACACCGGACCTGGTTCCGTCTTTATTATTATTCTGTTGGAACATCCTGTCTGTGTGTTTTACACCGGACCTGGTTCCATTATTTATTATTCTGTCGGAATATCCTGTCTGTGCGTTTACGCCGGACCTGGTTCCATTATTTATTATTCTGTTGGAATAACCTGTCTGTGCGGTCTATCGCATGCATGGTGATTTCTTTTGTTACTCCATTCTTTATTATACTCAGTTGGTTAAGTTTTGACTTCTATACTCCATAAAATTTGTGGAATATCCTTGATAATTGCGTTTCATCCAGTATCTTTTAATGAAAATATTCTTCTAAGTATTCTTGAATTTTACTCCACAATGCAGTATCATGTTGACAATTTGGACGTTGTTAATTCTTGGATAAATTAATTCTTGAACTTGTTTTATTGAATTCTTATATCATTGTCATCATCCTCATGTTTATAAAATGTTGAAAGTCATCTGTGGCCTGTAGTGCATAGATGGACTTGGTATGATTATGACCAGGAATTATTCAGTATAATCATGACCGTAATGTTACAAATGATGTGGTAAAAGTCCTCATTGGCCCGTAGGGCGTTGATGGACAGTTGTTGGCATGATCATGATCATTAATGAATACACGAATATCCTTGGCCGTAGTGCAAGGGTGATTCGATGATGTGGATTATTTTATTAAGCTGAGTCTCAGCGATCACAGTGTTGGAAAATCTTTTAAATCATAAAAGATAGTAGAGTTTATCTTCTACTTGACTCTTTTAATGGATTGCTTGTTCCACTGCAGTTAAACTTGATGTCTATTATATTTTATCAGTTTAACATTGTTGAAGGCTAATGATAATTTATTCTGCATTATCTTAGTCATAATATTTCTTACTGGGCTAGTTGAGCTCACCCTTTCTTTCACTGTTCTCTTCAGGAAATGAGAACGTAGCTGTGGCAAGTCGGAAAACGGAGTGATGGTTCGAATGATAGTATTAGTTAGTAGTCCTCACTATTCTATGTAATAGTGTGTTAATAAATGTAATGAGGACTCCTTTTGAGTATGAATACTCTCTAGAAGATAATATTTGTATTCAAACTTGCAGTTTATGTTTTGTCGTATTGTACACGACAGTTGTATTAGTAAGTTGTATTTGTATTCTGTACTTTGTATCTAACGACCCAAGATGGGTGATGTATACCTAATTTTGGGGGCGTCGCAACTAGATAGAGATTTTTTTAACCAGAAAGAATTAGGTACAAATGTAGGATACCTATCCCGAAATTTTCGCAACTCAATCATAGATGATGAAATCATCAAAGATTTGACATTTTCAAACTCTGTATGTAACTCACTAGAGGCCCGGGAAACAATCAATATAAAAGAGAATTCGCCAGTTGGAAGAGGAATAGGATATAGGTCAGCCCAGGGAATATTGTTGAATAAAGACTCCTTCTAGAAAGCTCTTGGCCCACCCTTTCACTCTGTTCACGGTTTGCCGGGAATGAGATTGGGAGTTCGATTCTTCCAGTAGATATTGATGGTATTCGTGAACCTGTTTTCGAATCGCTACTTTATAGCAACAATATTATCTCAGGTGCCATTATTTTTACTTCTGCAGCTATAGGTTTGCACTTTTACCCAATCTGAAAAGCGGCATCCGTTGACGAACGGTTATACAACGGTAGTCCTTGTGAACTAATTGTTCTACACTTTTTACTTGGTGTAACTTGTTACATGGATCGTGAGTGGAAGCTTAATTTTCGTCTGGATATGCGACCTTGGATTGTTGTTACATATTCAACTCCTGTTGCAATTGTTGTTGCTGCTTTCTTGATCTACCCAATCGATCAAATAAGTTTTTCTGATGACATGCCTCTAAGAATCTCTGATACTTTTTAAAATCATTTATTTTAGCCTTTTCACTCCATATTGTAGAGTGAATCCCAAAAGATATGAAAAATCTTTCTCCAAGCCGTATGTGCGACTTTCATCTAATACGACTTTTATTTTTATATTAAAAACATAAACAATAGAAAGTACCTAGGACTATCCATCCATTTATGTATTATTAAAGATAAGAAAAACATCATTTACAGTCAAAATTAAATAACTAATAAATGAAGTTTAAACTCAAATTATAGGCAAGGCACCAAACAATAAGTGATAGGTACTCAATAATTACTTGGGAATACATTAATAACAAATATTTCCCACCTCCAAACAAATGAACCCCGACCCGGAATATCTTTACTTTACTATAAAAGAATAATCATCTAATAAAAACTTTGTTTAATAATAATAATAATAATAACAGAAATGATAGGGGGACCGATTTCTAGTGACCGGTTTGGCGATCGGCAATTTTTTTTATTTTATTTTTATTTTTTTAATTTATAACTCAAATAATTTATAAAATTTATTAGAACTGAAATTTTTACAGAATCTAGTAATTTGGATATCATTTGGATACATATAAAAAATAGAACTGTACAGACTGTGCAGCTCTGTTTTTTATATGTATCCAAATGGCATCCAAATCACTGAAATCTGTAAAAATTTCAGTTATAATAAATCTTATAAATTATTTAAGAGTTATTAAAAAAAAAAATGGCCGGTCGCCAAACCGGTCGCCAGAGGCCTGGCGCCGTAGCAGGACTCTAATAATAATAATAATAATAGTTCTAACCAAGTGTCCCCACAAAACTCTACTTGCGTGTTATCACGATGTTGCATCCTTCAATGGCCATACTGAAGCTGACGTACGTATTAATAATATATGTATGTGTGTATGATGTTTTCTTCTGTAAATGGGTGCGTGAGTCGGATCCATGTCACGTGGGCCTAACATGGGATGGTAACACCCAAAATCCAACAAAGTCCAAAAGGATATTTTCCTACTTGATTGATTTAACTTTGACGGTAGTAGTACCGTAGTAGAGTAGGCGTGAATGGAGTATAGATAAGAAAAAGTTAGAAGAGCTGACACAGCCGCCATAAGGCGGCCAAGAGAGCGACGGCACCGGCGACCGACTGAGGCAGACACGTGGATGATGACGCTGCTGTACCACTCACGTCCATCAAACCTTCGTATACCATCTGCGGTGAGTTTTGTTCCCCCTCTCTATTTTGATTTTGACTTTGACTTTGCTGCCCATCCGATTTCCGACTGCAATTACATTTACCCATCATCAGAATAGAATGATAAATAATTATTATAATCAGTGGAGTAAATAAATAACTGTGTGAATAATTGTTATATAAATTATACTAACACACACTTTTATAATTGTTGTAAATATTATACTCCCTCTGTTCTATAATAATTATCTTTTTAACTTTACGAACATGAATTAAAAAAATTATTTAATACTATCATTTAAAAATTAAAATTTATATAAAATTCTATCATTATCTCTTTATAAAAAATTTAAAACTATTAATACGAATGAAAAATTTATTAAAAGAATGAAAGAAGTTAAAAATAATATAAAAAAATAAATAATTTATTCTCTTAAAAAATTATAAATAATAAATAACTTAAAATAAATTTATTCGTTTTAAAAAATAATTATTATAGAACCGAGGGAGTACTAACAAACACTTTTATGTTTGTTAGCAAGGTCCGGGATTATTAATTTCGAAATTATAATTATAAATTATTAGATTAATAATAATTTTAAGTCTAAATTTAAAAATAAATAAAACTTTAAATTAATAATTTTATCTCAAGTATAAACCTTTCAAATAAAAATAATCTTTAAGCTATATATTTTGTTTGTAAAAATTTTATACTTAAAATTAGATTATTAATCTCAAATCTTTTATTTTTAAATATAAACTTGAAAATTTTAATCCCTTAATCCCGATATAATATAATGACTTAAAAATAAAAATTATTTAATACCATGTCTAACTAGATATTAAAAATTTATGAATAAAATTAACATTTAATTTTATTTAAAAAGACCGATGTATTTTATTTTTTATAGCTATACTCAAACTAAGGAGAATATGATATTTTTATTATTAGTAATAAGAGTATAATAGTTCAAATGATTAATTTTTATTTAATCTTTTAAATAATTTTTGACAAAACAAACATAACATGAAATTATTTTAAATTATTACATAAATAATCTAATAAAAAACAAATATATAACTAAAATTATTTAATTTTAAAATTATAATCATATAAATATAGTCTAATAGTTATAATTCTTAGAAACAAGACTCTAATAATGGTCTCGGATAACCCAACAATTGGAATTCCACGACCAGTGATGACTGAATGGATTTTTATATTAAGGAAAGCAATTTGCACACGAGTGACAATTTTAAAAACAATACTACTACAATAGCTCAATATGATCCATACATATATATATATATATATATATATATATATATATATAAATTCTGCTTATTTGTGTTGACAACTTTATTCAAAGCTAGGATGGATGGTTCAAATTGTACCCAAGAAAAAGGCCCAAAGTAAATATACAGCACTAATTACTGTTGTATAATTATATATGCAAACAATACAAGCTTCGGGTTCACTTAATTTTTTAATAAAAAAGCTTTTATTTCTGTACGACTTAAAAAAACCGTCACCCGATTTATTTTATAACGTTTAAACTGGCAGGCTTTATGAATTTCTTGAAAAGACAAAATTACCCTTGCCAACTGCCCCCCACTCAACTATTAGAGAACAGAGAAGGAGGGTGATTGATTCGAGAGTTGAGGGTAAATTTACCTGGTGGTGGTCGGCGTTGGACAAAAAGTGATGAGGTAGTCGGCACCGGCACATGTGAAAGTACTGGTCTTATCATCATACGCGTAACTGTAAGCTGTTGGGCAAGCGGTTTTGAACAGCTTCGAATACGAAGACGGTGTGCACGTGTCCGGTGAGCCATACGCTCCACTGCAGCAATACTGAGCCTGCCCAAACGCCTCGCACGCGCTCTTACACGCCACCCCATCTCCGTCGGCGCTAGTCACCTTCAGCTCCGACGGGCACGCGCCGTTCAAGTCTACAACGCAACCCGTGTTTGAGCAATTAGCTCCCGTCCCACCTTGCGGTACCACCATCATCGGCAAATTATACCCATCGACCAAGCTAACGTCGAAGAAATCCATCCCACCGGAACCATCAAGTGTGAATTCGGCCAGCGTTGCGGGCGGTGCAGCGCCACTTCCGGCACATTCAAGCTTCCCGGAGCCGCAATCTCCTGTGACGCAGGTGAATTTGCCGGTGGAGTCCTCTGTGCAGTGGGTCCTACCCCAGAAGCGGCCTCCCCAGGAAGACGGTGCATTTATGGTTTTGGACTCGCCCTTTTGAAGGGCGAAACCGGTGGTGGGGAGCGGTGTAATTCCGGCGTTAGATAAAATGCCTGGCCATACTGTGTGGTCGCATTTGTTCACTATTGTAAATGTTGCAGATGAAATCACTCCTATAAAATGTAAAATAGAGATTAAATCAAACAAGTTGATTGGAAACAGAAAAATGTCCTTTTAATCATATTGAAAAAATAATTTAAAGAATGAGGATTACTTTATTTTTACCTGAAATTAATAGATGGGGAATAAGCAGAGCTAATAGAGAGATAGATAAGCAGAGTTTTGACATTTGATTCGGGGCTAACTATTAATTGTAGAAATGGGGAAGAAAGTAGGAGGGAGAAGAAGAAGGGGAAGGATTATTAATGGGTAGCTTAATTCTTCTTCTTCCTCCTTTGGGAAATAGAGATATGGATAGAGATAGATGGATAATGGTAATGTGTGAGAATCTCAACGGCAGGGAAGGATGGGGTTTATATAGACAGAGATAGGCGGTGTAATGGCTGAGCTGGAGCATTCGTTTTGGTTAGTTTCGGAATACGATTACATAGTTAAAACGGGATTTGATATCCATATTTATAAGTTCTTATAATTAATTTTTTTAAAAAAAGAATTTAGATAAAATAAATTTAAATTTTATAGATACTTTTTAATTAAAAATATAAGCTAGTTGTTTCCAGATAACTTAATATAAATGCAATAACAAGCATTTAATATTAAGTTATAATATTAATAATTGTTTAATTATAGGTAAAAAAAATTTAATACGTCAAATTTAAAGTATTACTCCATCCGTCCCGTAAATTATGACATTTTAGAGTTGTGCACAAAAATTAAAAAAATAATTATATACTATTAAATATCTATAATACATTTTACCATATATTTATCACATACTTTCTTTCATCCGTAATATTTTTTCACGAGAGTTAATTTTTAAAAAATTATGATTAATTCTCTTAAATTATATAAAATGTCAAATAATTTTTAAAAAATAAAATTGTTTAAAAAGTGATATATTATGACACAAAAAAAATAATACGTAAAAATATGTGTTTTAAGTACACAAATATCAAATACATAAATACATAATCAGTGAAAATATACGGTAACTCTTGAGCTGAAGTTGGAGCCGAACCCCGGAGGATTCATATAGGGATAGGGGCCTTTTGGAGTGTTTGGTCCAGTAAAAGACGGCTGCTCTTTTTCTCGTCTCAGTATTTTAAGAGAATTCTCAGCAATATAATAAGGCGAGAGAATAATTATATATCAATACATCAAATCAAAATTATATAAATTAATTTAGTTAATCATTTTAAAAATAATTTGGTCATTAATTATATAATAATAATACATGTTTAAATACAACCAATATAATCAATTAACATGTTTACATATACCCATTATCATTTATGAAAAAACATCAGATTGAGCTCTCCCCAATAATAAAAATAATAATAATGATAAAAATAAAGGAATCAATAATTGAATTAATTTGCTTGATCATTAAATTAATAAATAATTATAAAAAATAACGAATCAAAATTGAAATGAATTCCAATGAAAAAAAAATAGAGTATTTTAAGATAATTTGTGCCGTGCATGACTTCCAAGCTTGTATTGATATATGAAAATTATATCATAAATTTCAATTCATGGATATTTAATATGTCCATTTACATATTTAAATACTTAATTTTTGTGAAAAAAGAAAAGGTGAAATACTAACTCTTTTTTTTTATATAAAAAAAATAAATTAATTTATACTCGAGCACATGAAGTGAGAGACAACGTTGCTCGAGTTATCTCCCAAAAATAAGACACCATCTCACCTAAGATAAACGTTCTTATTATTATTTAAAGTAATCTTAAATTAAATGTCTATTTACCTTAAATAATTTATTTATTACAATAATTTATCTATAATACTCTTAAAACATTCACAACAATTTTCTCAATAGACTTTTTACCCCCAATTTTGAAGAATATATCACCAAATTATTATCTAACAATTTCCTTTTTTTTTATTTAATTCTCTATTTCAATCTCTATATAGAATTTTACTCTTCAAGATAAGGGAGTTAAAAGACTATGTATGCAAAATGACATTTCACACTCTCATTTAAGTGAACAACTCATCAATCATTATCCAACTCATCTTCATTTTCAAATTATAAAATTAATATTGAACTATTTTTTAAAAATTAATTTCAAACGTATTCAAATTTAAAATTGATATAAATTTATTTAATTCATGTCAATATAATTATAAATATTATAAAAGTACTATTAATTAGAAAATTTATTATTTTCAAAATTTAAATGAATCATATTAAATTTAAAAAATCAAAAATTAACTTTTTAAAAATTAATATTGACCTTATATATATTTGCAGTTACAATTCATTCAATACTCACTTCATAAATTACTTAAAATTTAAAATAAAATAAATGTTATTTTACAATGGAATACAATTGATAAATTATACTCTCTTTTATAAATTATAAAATTATTATTAATTTTTATAAGTCAATTTGATGCATTCTCAAACTTAATAATTTTGCTAAAAATTGTAGTAGTATTTTTTTTTCTAAATAAGTTACAATATGTATTGATTAAATTTAAAAATATTAAATACTTGTTTTAAAAAATTAATAAATTAATAACAATTTTATAATTAAAAACAAGAGGTTGTAGTTACAGCGGTCAACATATTTTGACGTTGGAACTTTCAAATTTTAAATTTTATTATTTAAGAAATAAATATAAGGAATCTATTGGATACATATTGAAAAAATTGAATCTCTATCTCGTAAAATAAGTCAACATCACTACAGAGTAGAGATAGAGATAAAGAAACTATTGTGAATTCTCTTAGCTTTAATTGTCATATTTCTATTCTTTATGTATATTTATAAAATATCACTAGTAATATGTAGAAAACAATGCAACTAAATGAATATTTAAATATAAACAATATTATTATTTTTTTAATATACACATAAAGTTATTTAGGGACTTTCATTGTAAGATAAGACGGAGGGAGTGCTATTTAAAAACACCCTTTCATACACACCAAGTGAGGAAGTGGATTTTTATATATACAAGTAGACAAAATGATGTGTTTTTTTGTGGGATGGCTCACCTAAATATCTGTCTTTCGGCCTTGATCTTAAATTAAAATATATAATCAAAACTTATTTTAACAAATATGATAGGCTCAAATGATTATGGATAAAGTACAGAGGAGAGCTTGGTAGATAAAAGTTTATGGTTGGGAGTCAAAAGCCTTAGAATCACTATTCACTCACTCATGTGAGTTAGGACTGAGAGCCTAAATGATGAATGGTCCAGACCGACTCTCCAGAGGTTTGTTTACCGACAAAGAAAAGAAAAGAAAAACCACGTGTACGTGTGATTGAGTAATTGCAACAAATGGATAGTGATTCGGAGGCGAAATTGGATTTTCCCCCAAGGCCGGATCTGATCTGAGTCGGATGAAAATGATGTGTAGCGTAACAGTGTGAGTTGGTGGTTTTTTTCGAGTGAAAACTATATGAATCAAAGTAAGGTCAAATCAAATCCCAAACTAAACGTATAAAATTGTCTCGACTCCAACCTGGGCTTGGGGTTCACATTGACATTTATCCTTAAATCAGTAAGAAGAGAATGAATACGTGCAAGTATTTCTGGCGTGGATTGGGTTTCAACAGAAGAGTCAACATACCTCCTCTAATACAAAAAAAAAAAAAAGAAGAGGTCAATTATTGTTTGGAACACGTCTTAATGTACAAATATATTTTGAAAACGTCTTAATTTCCTTGAACATATGCTATAAAAAAAAAAGTCTTAATCACCCACTAATGTACTAGGTTTACACTAGAAATAATAAATAAATTACTGGGGTTCCTATCTAATAATAATAACATTTTCTTTCTTTAAAAATACTTGATTAAATATTGGGATGTACATCGTAAGTATTACATATCCGTCAATATCCTAGTTAAGTGAACTTTCATTCTAATGCTTCTTTCTACCAAGTATGATCTCCCCATCCCACGTGGCCATCAAAGTTGAAGTCAATACTCAATAGCAGAAAGCTGGCGGCTTCCACCTTTTTCGTTGACAACATGTTTTTCTTTTATTATATTCTTGTTGGTTAGGATTTTTAACAAGGTAACTTCTTGTAATCAGGCAATGTTGCAGCCAATAAAGTAGTAAAATGCAGTTAGGTTAGCAGTTAGCTTCAGCATCCAGACTGTCGACAAGTCTAACCATTATTAGTTGAAATGCTCTAGTCATATATCATATCTTCCGGACAACTTCCATTATACTCCTACAATTTCCTATTCCTAACAAAACATAGACCCCAGTCCCTACGCTTGTGAATAATTATATATTTTAACACTTGTTTTATTTGTATACATTGAATTTTCGTTTTAAAGAAATGTAAATCAACTGGACATCCACCCAAGCTTCGACCAGGGATTATTCAACATAATTAATTATACCGTATAAATCAAGTTGACTAAGTGCCAACTAGTTTGAAGAGCAGCCCATGGCCATGGTTGCTTATAATACAATATTGTGTATTTGATGGTTTCTTGCACACAAAAGGATGAATTTAATTTGGAACTTGCAACAATTGTTTAGTAAAATATGCATACAGAAGAAAGTACTGCATGTCAGTTTCATCTTCAGGGCTCTCTTCTGGATGGATGTTCACGAGACTCAATTCAAAGGTAACACAACTAAGAACACTATCGTATTGAGTTCAAGTTCACCCACAACAAATAAAGCGGTTTGAACTACTGGATGGGGATGGTTCATCAAACCCCCAACCCGAGAGTGAGGCTCAAACCTACCACCACTCTAGACTCTAGTCTAAAAAAAATTAATAACAAGTGGACAAAATTTTTACTGAAATAGTTTATCTAACTCTCCCATTCGATCAACTGATCCAATGATTGAAACTCAATGAAGGAAAAAAAATTGACTAGGAAATTTGTACAAACCCCAAATAGAGAAGTACACTAGTAGTTCATGAATACTTACTTGCATGCACCAATTAATATGAGATCTAGGTGATGTTCTGACTGGAGGTACAAAAGACAGCGCATAGTATAGTCATCTGGGGCTTATCTTATCCCTTTGTCTCCCACTTAAAATCCATTAGCCTAATGTGGGGTCAATTTATATTTATGTTGGAAAAGTTAGGTAATACAACAGCAAGAACGTTAGATGGCTAAAATTAAATGCTAGGAACAAAAACAGAAGGCAGTCAAAATACTCACCAAGATATTGCTAGACACTATTAAGTAGTATACAAATAGACCATTCCTTGTCACATTTAATCAAAATCATAAGGCGTGCTTGGATTAAGGATGCTAAATTGGTAATATACAAAGTGAAATTTCCTACTACTCTTTTTCACTCGCTATTTGGGGGCCTCCAGAATATTAGTATGATTTTCCACAAAGCAAGCTGCCTTTATTACAAATGATAAAGGTTTTAACACAGCTGTCCTCCTACTTAATGACAAAAATGACACCAACAGTGCCTTTTTAATTGATAGTCACATTCTTGATCAATGCAATTGTAGTCCACGTGGGCTTTTTATATGCCGGGAGAAATTGGTCTCATTAGGCTTAACTAATGGTGGGGTTATAGAAGATTAAGGATATAAGAAATACTGTTATTGGTAAAACTTCAAAATAGTAATTGACAAAATTCATAAAGGAAATTCCATAAAATATCCAGGAGGACACTAACACAAACATATGGATTTTGTTTGGCAATGTCAAAATTGGAATTATATCAAGCACAAAATGCAAAAGATGGCTGCCATTAAAGTATTAGTCTCAACATACCTCAAATTTCTTGCTATACGATCCCGTTCACATCTTAAGAACCTCAATAATGCAGTAGATTTGTCAAGATGCTAAAACTATCAAAGCAGAAAACGATCAGATGATCAACCGCAGCGTCATTCAATTTGTATTCTTCCTTCTGCTGGATTGAAAATAATGGAGAACTAATGTTGATGTACCTGAGTCATTTCTTAATCACATCGGCTGATGCAAAAAGGAATCTAAATTTTAAAAAATTCATCAAAGTAATATGAGATTGAACTTTTTCTGTGAGCTTGTTGTGTATTTTGCAATAAAATTTTAATGTCACTGTCCTGATGTCATGTGAATGTTCATAATTCATGGTATACAACTTCTGATTGGCAACATGGCCTACACTAGTGTTACAGCCTTACCCACACAACAACCCACCCCCCCCCTTCCAAAAAAAATAAATAAATAAATTAATAATAATAATAATAAAAATAAATAAATAACAAAAAACCACCCTCTTCCAAGGATCAATAAAAAATGATCATGAATACTGAACTACAACAATGAACCAAGCAGCAATGCATAAATTGCCACAATAAATTGTTGGGAAATGCCTACCTATACGATCAATGAAATCACCAATATGACAAAACCTTGCCTGCCTTAGGGTGGTGCATGTTAGAGTCGGCAATTCAATAAAAAAAGATATGGTAATACAATATACTCCCTCTGTCCCAAATTATAAGATCACTATTGACACTGTAAAAGTCAATTTCAAACATTTTCAAATTTAAAATTGACATGATTCATTTAAGTTTTCAAAATAATAAATCTTATAACTAGTAGTACTTTTTAGGTAGTTTATAATATTCATAATTCTATTGACATAAACAAACTGAATTCATGTCATTTTTGCATTTGAAAATGTTTGAAATTGACTTTTCAAAAGTCAATATTGCTCTTATAATTTGGAACGAATGAAGTAACAGATTCAATGAAAGTAACCATACCATAAAGGTGAGCAATTTCCCACTACAAAGAAAACGGATTCCTATTAACATGACCACAATAAAGGGGCCAAGAAACCAAGCAAGATTCCAAAATAATTTTTTTTCATCATGTACCACCGCCACGGCATCTACACAGAAATACAACAGGTCTTATGAAATAAAAACTATATTACCATCAATAAATATGAGCTAATTGAGAAGGCACATTTCTTTCCACGCCCAAACCAAACCCCCACTCAAGGCTAGGGTTCTCCAAGGAACCAGGTCTTTACAATCTTCTAAACAACAAAAGGAATATCATGAAAGACAAAGATGATGGCTTCCTAAAACTATTTCTCAACTGCTTAATTTGATAATAATAAGGCTAATTCAAATAAGACCTGGGCAAAATTACTCACGACAGGAAAAGGGATACCTGGAAACCTCAAATCGTGCAAATGGAATCTTGAATTAGTCAAGCCCTAGAAGATATTTAGCTAAGGACTAGATAATCCTAAAAGGAATATAATTCAAACTTAGTGGACATGAATAAATAACTCTATGACCAAGTATTTCTTTTTTATCAATCTTTTTCTGTTTAACTTGAACGGGTTGTGGGGAAGAGAGGCGTCATGTTATTAGCAAGAAGAAAATTCACAAAAATGGTTTTATGTATGGCGAGCAAAAGGTTAGGCCTTAATTAGAAGGGGATGAAAAGTGTTAGTAGTGTCATCACAATAATTAAAAAGCATGAAAACAAGGTCTCAATTCCTAAACAACCAGAATTCCATTATTATATATTCATGTTGAATATACCTCATGGCAGAAATGATGATAAAATAGAGAGCTTATTCAATTGGCAACTGCTTAACAATGGCTCGTAAGAAACGAGTGAGGGACCTTTTAGCAGCCATAAGCGCTTTATCTTCTTTTGCATTTTCCTCTGAAGCGACTTCATGCTCTTGCAGAGAGTATACTTTCCGGACACGTCTACGCAATTCCTGTTAAAGAAGAGTTAACAAGGAAATGAACAAATCACACAATTCAGTCTAAAATAGGATGCATTAATGCAGTTCATATTCTACCCCCTAAACACCCCTCCCCTTTTTCTCTCTCTTTCCCCTCCTCCCCCAACAAAAAAGAAAGGAGTTCATAAGCTCAAAAAATAAATAATTTAGAATGTCAAGCAAGCTGATATTATAGCCAAATAATTAAGAGATATGATCATATGACTATAATTTAGAAATACTAAGATGGTTGAATTTCTACATTAGGACACAGCGCCTGAAAGTACAGGGAGAGAGGAGAGAAAAAGAGAGATTAAAAAGAAGCTCCTTTAAGATAATCATTGAGGCTACACTTATTTCAAATTCAGTATAGAGATTCTTAATACCAATTTTTCAACACTAGCTGGATCAAGTAAGATTTCCAATCAAAAATGAAACTCGCAAAATTCAAAATAAAACGCAATCAGACAACGGTTCTTTTGATAAAATTCAGATACATCTGAACCAGATAAACTCTGTTTCTATTAAATCCAGTAGCTGACCAACATGTAAATCAACAAGAATTGGATGAAGAATAGTGACAGGGCGTGAGAAATATTCCACAACAGCCATCAGTTATCTACTGATGATCATGAATGAATGGTAAATAAATATATGAACTACTTAAATTTAAAAGGATATTGTTAAAGCAAAAGATGAAAGAATTCAGTACAGCACACAGCTATCTAATCAAATGAGAAATTTCTTCTTTGGGTTTTAGACACTATAATATGTGAAATGGTCTAGCCTTCCAAAATCCAAACCTTATGGTAAAGATACACTTTTGGGTGACTTACACGACTAAACTGGCATCCGTATCCTTTGGTTCCTTTCTAAAATTCGAAGGATATTTTGCTACATTCATTGATTCCATATCCCGAACCTTATCTATATAGACGTAGACCAGGCTATAAAACTAAGCTTGGCTGGCTTCACAAGCGTACATCACAAGCTAAACAAGCTAAGCCTCTTTATCTTAATTATTCGCTAAGAGTATTAATGCCGTCCCTTCGTCATCACAAGTTGTTACAACTTACAACCGTACAGCTAGCCTGCGAACTACTGGGACAGGTAGTAGCAAATACTATCGGTCTACCCAAATAATGTGATGTTGCTCACTCAATCACTATGCTTTATCCCAACTAGAGAAAGTTAATTATTTATATTAACCAACGACATACCAATTGTTTTGCAGCTCGCATTTTGTTGCCCAGTTTTTCTATGATGTGACATAAATTGCTTTTTTACATCATGTGTGCAGTCAGTTTACAATTACATCAAATACACACTACGGGCTACAATTAGATCAGGCAGCCCAAGCATTATTTTGTAGTTTATCCAGATTGAGCTGATGCATCCAAAACGCAAGGATGACCTCCGGCTAATCGTGACCAGCATATGGCCCAAGCTAAAGCTCAGACTGACTGCAAAATAAAAAGTCCGCTATACAAGCTTTAAACTCTATGAAATGTACCAATCTAGTGAATTATAAAGTTTATTCTGCATACAGTAACAGATACACCTGTTAACTGCACAACGAGAATGCAAAGATATACACCTGATAACTGCACAATAAGAATGCAAATATATACACAGCATACAGAACTTGAGATTTCTACAATTAAAATTTAAATCAGCAATTCAGCATGCAATTAAAAACATGCTTCCCTGCATGTACGTGCATGAGTTTATGTATGCATGTGCATGCATTTGACACTTAAATAAGAAGGTATGCAAAGAGTTAGTTCAATGTCAACTACTTGCAAATCAACAGCAATTTCACAAGACTGACAACTAAATTGAAAATGCATACAAAAGATGATACCTTATTTTCACAATTTCTTGGTTTTAAAGAATGACTGATAGCCTTCATATGTTATTGTGTAGTCTTTATTGTGCGCATTTGTGCTTTTGTCTGTGTATGCATGTGTGGTATCATTGTGAAAAATACAGTTTCAGCAAAAGTAAACAAACGCACCTGACGATCAAACTCAACACTGCGCACAGAATAAACTTCATTGGTAATGTCCACATCCTTATTTATCAGCCCGTCAAACCATCTAGTTGCCATATTAATGCAGTCAGGAGAGCCCTGTAAAAATATTTTCAAGAGAAGTAAGAGTTGGGAAAACTTTTCATTTCTAAATAAGGATAATTTGAAACGTTCACTTGAAATTTGTGCCCAAGTTGAAGGTTAAGGTCTATACAATGATTGTGAGCCAGCAATGCTATATGTTGCTAAACGTGACCAAGAACAAACATGTACATAAGAACTTGCTGAAAAAAAACTGTAAAGGTCAATGTGTTGCCATGAAAAGGTTGGATAGGATTAAGAATTAGAAATGAGGATATTCGAAAAAAGATTTTGGTAGCACCAATTGAGAAAAAGATGAAGGAACATTTACCCATGATTTGGCTATATTTAAAGTCTGGTATAAGGAGGAAGATATAAGAAAAGTAAGGGGTAGGCCGACAATTACTTGGGGGAAGTAGAACAAAGAGGCTTTAAGGAGCAAAATAAAACTGAGGGCATGGCATTTATAGGACTGCAGGAGTGAAATCTGCATATTAGAGGCCAAGTAAGATGTTCCAACTTTATGTATTAATAAGAAGAGTGTCCCACCTCTTTGTTCTCATTTTTTCTTTCTTAAAACTAGGAGTTTTATAGATTTTCATATCTAGAAGGAATCCTACTATTAACAATTAACAAAGGACATAGAAAGGCAACAATTATTACTTAAAAAAATTAAAACAAAAAAAGAACTGAGATTACATATTTACATATGGCATCACCCAATAATTGGATTCATACAATTCGATCAAATTGAACTTCTCAATAACAATATATCATTTACTAATCACAATCTCAAAGAGATTCTAATGCAAAATGAAGCAATTAGTTTTATGTTGTACCTTCACGTCATCGTCAGATTCAGTTTCTTCAGTCTCCTCAGCATCATCATCAATAAACCCTGTTTCTGAACCATATATAGCCTGAAACTTACTCTGGTCCCCATCTTTTGTGGCCTGAATTAATCCATCCATCAGATCTGGCTGCACTTCCCGTAGCAACCTTCCTAAAATGAATTTACAATGCTAGATCAAGTTCACTTACACACTAAAAGCTTGTGCTACAAATGTCATATCAAAAATACCAGGAAATTGCCGGAATTATAATAGTTGCACAGCACAAGATATCCTGTTTACTGGACTTTAATCAAAACTAGATATTTATATTGAACTAGACATTTAAAACTTAATTTACTTATTTGTGCCTGAATATAGCAAAAAAATCCAAGAAAACTATTTGTCCAATTAATGGACCAAGAAACACTGCCACCAAACTAATTTGGGCTGAAAAAATCTCACTACTATTAAAACATATTAGTATTCTCAGAAAAACTCACTGACCCTTGTGATCTAATGAAAGTTTTTATAGAAGAAACAACTTTCTAGTCAGGCTTAGCATAGTTTCAATGTGATTTTTTCCTGGTTCCAACCCCCATACTATGGGGCCTACGGGCCAAATTACATATTAAAGAAATGAAGAGTTTGATCTTCAGCAAAAAGGCATGTCAATGTCTAATGAAAAGGGTAAATGAAAAGGTTTATCAATAACATCAAACAAGAATGACGCCAAGTAGTTATATAGCATCACACGGCAAATGTCTAAAGGACCTGTCAATCAAGAGAATGAAGTTTAACAGATAATTGTCTTTGTTTGTGAGGCATAGATGGTATAACAACTGGAGGAGAAGAAGAAGTGATTGGAGGATCAAGAGGAACAAATATCTCATTTGTAGTGCTAGTACTGTGAGAAGAATTATTACCAGATGAGGACTAGTATTGGGGGACAAAGTGTTGTCATGATCTGCACATTCTGAATGTGTAATGTTTGAAGAAACATATATATGTAAAGGATCAGAATCAGGTGTAGAGGTTTGCACAAGAAATAAGAATGTGGAAGTAACACTAGTATCAGCAGCAGCGAAAGGAAAATGTGCTCAAAAAATTGGACATCCTTGCTAATCACACTTCCTATTTTGTATGTCATACAGTTTATACCCTTTCTTGGCATAAGGGTATCCTAAAAAAACACATTTGACAACCCTAGGGCTAAACTTATCTCTACCATGAGCCAAAGTGAAGTATAACACAAGCAGTCAAACTCTTTTAAGTGATCATAAGAAGGAGATTTGCCAAATAAGAGTTCATAAGGTGTATAACCTTTTGGAACTGAAGAAGGAATTCTATTAATGAGATAAGTGGTTGTTAATAAACAGTCTCTCCAAAAGGATGTGTGAGATTGGAATTTTAGGACTCTAGCTATTTGCAGAAGATGCCTGTGTTGACACTCCACAACTCCATTTTGTTGTGGAGTGTCAACATAGCTGGACTGATGCTCTATTCTTAGAGACTCAAAGAAGGGAGTAATATCTTTATTGAAAAATTGTCCCATTATCAGTTCTTACAACTTTCAAAAGAAACTGAGTTTGAACATAAGTAAAGAAGTTTTTGAACAATTGAAACACCTGAGACTTATGTTGAAACAAAAAAATCCAAGTGAATCTAGAGAGGTCATCCACAAATGTAAGAAAGTAGTTACAATTACTATGAGTTTTGATCTTGTATGGACCCAATTCATCACAATGCACTAGTAGAAACTGAGGTACTTGATTGAAATGGAAATCTAGCTTGTTTAGCTAGAGGGCAAACATCACAATGTGAGTAGTTACAATTAAGAGAGAGTTGTTTTAAAACTTTGTTAGGTACATGACCTAATCTAGCATGCCATTCATTGGCAGTTGAAACAGTAGCAACATGAACTGGTTTATCACAAGAATCAGAAATTGAACAAAATGAGGTGTAGATTTGGGTAAGGAAACAATATATGAGGTATTAAGTTTGTAAAGGTCTCCAACCAATCTACCAATTCCAATCTTCTACTTCTGAGTAAGGTCCTGTAATATACATTAATGAGAAGAAAACAAGATATGACAATGAGTATCATGTGTTAGTTTGCCAATGAACAAGAGATTGTAAGAAAATTCAGAAACACAAAAAACATTATTAAGAATGATATTTAGATGTAGTATAACAGTTCTTGTATGTTTAATAGCAGCTGTGTGACCATTTGACAAATGTATTTGAGATCTAATAGGTTTAGCAAAAGTTAGTAAATGAACAAAAGGAGTGATATGATCTGTTGCTCTTAAGTCGAGGATCCATTGGGAATGATTTGTAAAGTTATTAAGACAAGTGGCATGATTAAAACAAATAGTGGAAATAGACTTACAAGCTAGATGTGAAGTAACTGAGTTAATATGATGAGATGACTGAGCTGAAGCTTGAGGTGTCAATTTGAGATTATTCTGAAGTAGCTGCAATAACTGTTGACATTGAGCAGGTGTGAAGGATAAGGTTTCAAAACCAGAAGTACCAGTGGTACCAATAGTAGAACCATTAGGAAAAAATTGAGATGAAACCGAGTCGATTACACTGACATGAACAGTTATTTTAGTTTTTGATGAAGTACCTTTCACAAGAGGCTTAGGTTGAGTACCATATAGTCTATCCCATGGTGGATAACCATGTAAGAAAAAACATTTTTCTTTAGTATGCCTAGATTGGTTACAGTAATCACACTCAACTCCTGTGTCATGTCCTTTAGGTTTCTTGAAAGATTTAGAGAACTGTTGCTCAACCATCATAGCAAATATTTCATAATTTTTAAGAGATGGATTAATCTCTCTGAGTTTCTTCCTGAACTAAAAGTGAATATGCTAGGTTGGAAATGGATGCATCATTAACAATTGACCTCTTATAAAGGTGTATTGATCATTAAGTCCCATCAGAAACTGGCTTAACTTTAGATTATTTTCATACTCTTCAAGTTTCTTATCCGCACCCACAAGTGCAAACACAACACAAGCATTTTCGGACATCAGTGTAAGATTCCAATTCATCAATCAAACTACAAAACTTAGTAAAATGGGCTGAAATTGACAGTGTATTTTGAGTTAATGAAGTTAAATCCTTGTGCAAAGAAAATAATTTAGGGACATTACTCTGTGTGTAACGAACAGCTATATCATCCCAAATAGCTTTAGCAGTAGGCAAATAAACAATACTATCCCTAATTTCAGAGGAGACAGAGTTTAGTAACCAGGATATTACCATGTTGCTACATCTAGTACAATGAGGAAGATATGGAGATGTAGCAGGAGGAGCAGCCAAGGTACCATCAACCATTCTTATTTTCATTTTAGCAGACAAGGCTATCACCATAGATCCGCGCCATTGATTATAGTTGAGATCAGTTAGGGTTTGGTTTACCAGTAACATACCTGGATGATCGTAAGTAATAAGGATGGAAAGGATCAATTTGAACCATGGATGAAGACGAACCAGTTGGATTTGAAAATGGCAGTAGAATATGATTGAGCCATTAGAACTCAATCAATGAACAGAACACACAAATGAACAAAGAAAAAGATAAAAGATTAAAGTTGAATAAAAAGATTAGAGAAAGATGAAGACAACGGAGCCATTGAATCACCGAAGAGCTTTGATATCATGATAGAAGATAAAATTGTTCAGAAAAAGCACATTGTATTTCTATTTTCTCTGAATCTCAATTCTTTATCTACAGAATAAATATATATTGCTTATAAGCCTAAAACCCTTTTTGGGATATTACAAAAATAGCCTCATGTAATATGATAATTACGGTTATCATTATTACTATTCATGTTGTGCAAAGCATGTTTCTAATGCTAAATATGCAAAACACAGCAATGTAGTGATGATCGATTATTTCAAACCTCACAGATACCGCCCGATCCTTTCCTAGGGAAGTTCAACCAGCAACAAGTTAATGTCTGCCATATATGATGGCACCCAATGATAGCCCCATAACAGAATTTACCTTGGCCCAAGAGTGAAAAAGTAACTACATCTGACCATAAAGATGATGAGAAACGCAATAGCCTTATATTCAATCTACTATAGGTTAAAGATAATGACAAACAAATAAATAATTTTATATGATCAAATGGTAACAATTATTTAATGCATTTGACCATATGAAACTCACATTCTGGATGTTCTTAACTGAACAAGAAATAAAGGGAAGAACATGCAAAGTCCCTATCATGCATAGAGAATGAGAATTTTCCTTAATGGTATGAGCTTTATAACACTATGCCTGAAACCATTGTTAGTTCAACAAGCACTAATTTCCAAGCATTGGACTTTAACCATAAAAGTCACAAAAGTGAAAGTTGCAATTTTATGTCAATGGGTAGACCAAAAGATTATATAGCCCATACCGCCTTGTATCTTCCTTTTTAATAACAGATTGATTTTTCTTTCAATACTCTTGAAATCAATATTGTTTCAACAAACAAGAATCGAGCTTTGAACTCTTACAGTTTAAATAGGTGAGATGCTGACTACCCTATAAATAACAATGACAACCTGTATGACTCCCAATACTTCATCAAACAGAGTTATCAGGTTCTTCCATTCGTATCTCTCACCAATCAATCACCCTTATAATGAGGGAAACTAACACTATAATAAACTCTTACAACTTTCGTTTGAATGTTTTGGATGATAATTTCAGGTTAACCCCCAATTACGATACTATAACATAGTAACCTCCCAGTGCTCCCACTTTGAAATGAGTGACAAAATTTAAAAGGTGTTCAAGTCTCAATGTTTCACTTGAATTGCATACCTATATAATTGAACTGCCTGCGCTTTCCTTCTCTGACATCCCTGCCTAATCGCTGAGACAAACAAACAAACACCTTAAGCTGATAATCCACCAAGCAGAACCAAACTGATAAATTAAACAAAACCGCACATTCTACTAATTAAAACCCAAATGTAAGATTCACCTTCACCAGCATCATAGCATCGAACACCTCCGTTTCAAGGGAAGCCACCCTAGTCACAGAAAATACTTGAAGTAATTATCGAACATTTCACTCCAAACCTTGGAGTGAATCACTCATATTCGTAATTTGCCAAAAGGTGCGTGTGAAAATGCCAGACTGAAATTACCTCAGAATACGTTTAATTTGAGGGGGAGAGAAGGCGGCGAGGTCCATAGCCCAGCGAACGGCGCGGCGAGCCTCGCGTTTCTTCTCGTTCCGGCTCTTCTTTATACTGGAATCCGAGTCAGTATCTGTATCTTCAAAATCCGACGCTGCAGGAGCGTCGGGTAACTTGAGACCGCATGATCGGAAATGGACGCTCCGGTGAGAGGAAGGAATTACGGTGATATATAGACGCCGATGTGTGTTGATGGGGGAGAGTAATGAGGGATAACTGAATAGATGATAGAATGTTGCGCGAGAACAGCATTGGCGATGACATCTCGACCACTGTACTATAGGTCTCACCATATGAGCCATTATTTTGTCTCCGTCCCTTATATCTTCCTCTCGGGCTCTCCCAATTGTGTTGGCAGAATATGGATGTACGTAACTGTAGCAAGTTTGTTAGCGTGCTGCGTGGTGGGCCTTTTAGCGAAGGCTTAAGTGGATTAAGTCTGGTAGTTTTTATTAGGGAGTTGCATCGTTAAGATTTTGTTGGGATATGAGAGTATCCGTCACTCTAATTACGAACTCAATCTAATTCAAAAATTTTAGGGTCCTTTATAATAATATACAACATTTAATAAGTAATTACATTATTAGTGTATCATCAAAATAATTATAAAAATAATAATCTTCTCATATTTATTTACAATATTAATGTCCTTAATTTAAGAAAACATTCATCCGCTCATTCTCTTTCTCTCCCTTACCGTCTCCTCTCTCCTCCCCTTCATCCTCCTCCTTTGCCGTCGCCGCCGCCTCAATACCTTGAAGATGTAGATCTTGTAAGTCGTCTTCTTCTTCTTCTTCTTCTTCTTCTTCCTTCTTCTTCTTCTTCGTCCTCCTCCTTTGGCGGCGGTCCTATTCCTTCGCCGCCGCCGCCACAACACCTTTAAGTTGTAGATCTATAGATCTTGAAGATGTAGCCGCTATGGACGTCGATCTCCTCTTTTAGCTACTAGTTTATTGCTTCAACACCTCCGCTTCTTCTTCTTCTTTTTCGTCCTCCTCCTTCGCCGTCGCTGCCATGGACGCCGATCTCCTCATCCATTACCGCCACAACAGTCCAGAAATTAAAAGGAGAAGAAGATAAATTTTAGTGCAGTTGGTAGCCAAACATTTATACAAAGGTAACCATTTTAGTTTTTGTGGGTAACCAAGAGAAATTTCAGTGCTATTGGTAACCATTTTTATTTTTGTTGGTTACATTTGTATTAAGGTTTGGCTACCAACTGCACTATTAAAAAAAAATCTATAATAGATTTTTAATAATTAAATGGTAACCCAATAAAACTGAATTGGTTACCTTTGTATTAAGGTTTGGCTACCAACTGCATTATGAAAAAAAAATCTACAATATTTTTTTTTAATTAATTGATAACCCAATAAAACTAAATTGGTTACACTTGTATAAAATGTTGGCTACCAATTTCACTATTAAATAAAAAAATATATAGTAGATTTTTTAAAAATAAATTAGTAACCTAATAACACTGTATTAGTTACTTTGATTTGAATGTTTGGCTACCAATTGTACTATAAAAAAAATCATAATATCCATATTGTACTATTAATCCTTCTTTTCAGATTCAAGCAAACTTTGTATATATTGTAAATTAAAGCAAAAGAAATAAGGTCCATGAATTTCATTCAAACTTCAGATCTCAAATTCAAACCACCTATCTCATTCAAATTTCAGATCTCAAAATCAAATTCTTCACGTAAAGAGGAATCAACTCAATTACCAGACAATATATGAAAAAATCAAAATCAAAATGTGAGCATTAATTTATCATTATTAATCTGGGCGAATTTCTTGTTAGCCTCCTCATTTCCTTGGTTCTTATCAGGATGATACTTCAATGCAAGCTTCACGTAGGCAAGGGAGGAGAGAGAAAGTGTTAAACTAAAACACTCAACTAAATTAAAGGGAAGAGCATACACTAATTTTGTAAATAAAACTTAAAATACATTAATTGTGTAAATATTTTATGAGTGCACTATTGTTATAATAATTTTTAAAAATATAATAGAAAATGTAATTGTTCCAAAATTTTAATTATTAGGTTTTGATCTAGAAATTATTCATCTTTTCTTATTAAAAATCTGGAGCAAAGAGTTTCATGTTGTTTATTCTTGTGTTATAATTTAAAAAACTACTTATTCCTTCTAACGAGATATATATGAGAAACTAATAAGTAATTACTTAAAATTATTCACTCACATTCACCTAATCAATACCTTATATATAAAGGCAATTGAAAAAAGGCTATCATATCGATTAAAAAATTCCCTGAGTTAACTCTCCAATTGAAAAAAACAACCGATTGGTAACTCAGTTGGCTTGTTGAGTCTCGAATCTCTCTCCCTCTCACGCTTGCACTTCCACATAGTTCCACTCCCACTTTCCCCCTCTCCCTCTTCATCTTCCTCTTCCACCTCTTACTTCTTCTACTTCTCTCTCTCTCTCTCTCTCTCTCTCTCTCTCTCTCTCTATATATATATATATATATAGTCCACTTATTCAGAGAATTGGAAGGAGCAAACTAAGAAGACAGTTTTTTTCGTCGCTATAGCATAGAAAGTCAATTTTTTATGCTATAACGACGGAAAAAATTGGGTCGGGTTGAAAAATATATATTTTTTAAAAATGTTAAATATAATTATTATTTGAAAAATAATTTTATATTTTAAAATATTAATTTTTTTGGTTATGTCAAATTGGGTCGGGTTATGTCAAAATGGGTCGGATTGAGGACAAATTGGGCTGAAGGAATTGAAACGCTAACAAAATGTCATTTTAAGGACCTAACTGACAAATATTGAACTTTAAAGACGACTTTGAAAGTGGGTGTCAACTTAGAGGGACAGAAGTGTCATTCAACCCTAAACTTTTTAGGTATATACGGATTCATTTTTCCGCATACGATTCGTCACTTTAACAAATATGGGCGCTACTTCTTTAGTTATTTTTGTATCAAGGTTGGTGATGAGTTTTCGGCCGAATGAAGTTGTTTGTGCCCATGGATATGTCGAAATGACCTTGAGACCCTCCTATAAATTTTATAGCCCCTGGATCCCAGATGAATAGTGTTGGGATACTGATTTAATTAATGATCTCTTCATTTTTCGAGATTGTGCTTTAATTCTATAGGTACCTCTTCCTGCTCTACGTTCCTGTGATAATATTTTCTGGTGCAAGGACACAAGTGGTATATATTCAGTCCGCAGTGCCTATCGAACTCTCACCGTTCATTTGAATTTTATTAATCCTGCTCATTCCTCTCAAATTTGGAAGAAATTATGGTTGCTAAAGATCCATCCTAAAGTGCGAAAATTAATTTGGTGCATTTGTCAAGTTTATCTTCCAACCAAAGAGAATCTAAGAGAAAGACAGGTTGATGTCAGTTTGTACTCAGTCCATGGAGACGACTTCACATCTATTTCTTCACTGCCCAGTTGTTGTTGAGTGTTGGAGACTTTCAGCTTTACCGCTTCCCTCTCTCAATGGTGCTGACATTATCCAAAGGATTGAAGCTCTTATTATCAGCAACAACAGTGAGACCATCCAACTGTCTTGTGTGCTTTTATGGTCTCTATAGAAGAATCGAAATGATGTGGTTTGAAAAAACTTGTGTAAACGGCCTTCGACAATTGTCAACCTGGCTGGTTCCTTTTTTGCTCAATAGCAATATGCCCAAATCCTCATAAATGGTGACCTACTGTCTAATCAAAATTTCAGCGTTGTGAGTTGATGCAAACCTGCCTGCGGTTGGTTGAAATGTAATGTAGATGAAGATGTGTTCTCATCAGAAAGTAAGTTGGGTTTTGGCATGGTTATTCGCAACTCTGAGGGGACGATGATAGCAGCTCGTTGTGGTTCAATTTCGGGTCCTGCAGATTTTGTTTTGGCCGAGGCAGGGAGGTTTAAAGTTGGCTTAAAAGACTTGATGCTTCACAGGTAATTGTTGAATCCGACTATTCCATGTTAATACAAGCTATTCAGGCTTCATCTTCCTCTCCGAATTATGTGGGTTTGGTGGTGAATGAATGTAAGGATTTGGTTGCTTCTATAGTCGATTGTCACATCTATTTTGTTAGGAGGTCAGCGAATTCTGTTGCACATCTCTTAGCTCGTGCTTCGAATTCTATGTCTGATGTCCTGGAATGGGGCTCTATTCCCTCTCCTTTTATTTGTAATGCTCTAAGATTTGATCTCCGTTATGAAATTCAATTTTTCCTATATAAAAAAAAAGAGAGGTTAGGACTATGGAACCAATGAATAACTTTGTACAATGTAATTCTGGAACATTTTATTATTTGATATATTTATTTCTTCTTTTCTTTTTCCCAACCCTTTCTATAACGTTTCAGCTACTATTATTAATTGAATATTTCATTCAAAAACACTTTTTGATTGTCAATTATTGAATTTCTTTTTAAGGAGTACAAAAGAAAATCAAATAGTAATTAGTTAAAGGAACAATATTTCCCCCCCTAATCGAATAGAGTGGACTATGTAATATGTATATTTGAAAGTGAAACGATACTATACCTTATGCTCCATTCCAAGCCATATCACGGGGAAAGAGAGCAAGAAATTTGAACGCTTCTCAATTTTACCAACAAAAAAAAAACAACTTTGATCAATCAAACAGTGGGGTGGAAGTCTATGTATTTCTATCAAAAATCAAATTGCAGCATTTGATCCAAAAAATAGGATCTGGAGATAAATAAATAATTATACATCCTGTAGTGTATCAGTATCATTATATGTACACGATTTGAACACGTATTAGCAAAACCGTTAATTTGTGCTTAGCCAATTGGTGTTTTAACTAACCAAGTATGATATAAAAAAAAAACTACAAGTTGCAGGTTGAGCTACCAACACTGATCAGTCTCCCATCTCCGGTGCGTGGAGCCTGAAAATCTTAAAGCCGCCGGTTTTGAAAACTGCAAACCGGTCCGGAACAGCTTTCGATCGTAATCGGCTCGCTTCTCGGCATCAGACAGTGTCGAATACGCTGCTTGGATCCTCATGAACTCCTCTCCCGACGACTTACTCCGTCCATTGGATGATCCGACATCCGGATGCAATACTCGAGCTAAACTCCTGTACGCAGTTTTGATTTCGTGATAAGTAGCGCCCATTTGAATTCCGAGAACTTCGTATAGCGATGCCGATGGAGCAATGCAGGAGCTATTGTTTCTCCCAACGGTGGATGAAACAGCAGACACGCGATGTGATGAACGGAATCTGACACAGCTCGGCGGCGGAGGTGGTGGTGGAGCGTTAATGACAAATTTAGAGCCAGAGATCAAGTGGATTGAGGGAGAGAGAACGGACGCCATGATATTTGTGATCTGTAATAAATTCGTAGATGGTGGATTTTGGATCTAATGCTGTTGAGAATTGTGGTTAGTCGATACAGGACTATATAAAGAAGGGATATGTTTTGGGATAGCTGAGCAAGAATTTAATGTAATGCGTGTTGGAGAGATGAGTAGAATAAGAAGATGTTGAAGAAGAAAAAGATTCTTTGTGTTATCCATTAGGATTGGAATTATGTTTGTATGCTGATTCAGCAGAAGTGCAAAAGTCAAGATGTCGTCGGTGGCGGTTTCATCCCTCTACTAAATGATTCCCTCTCCTCTCCTCTCCTCTCCTCTCCCAGAAAAGGCCAGGCCGTGTATGGAATGAATAGTCAAAATAAAACAGTGTTGTCCAATTGTTTTGTAATGAATTGACGGTGAGTGGGGACCGCTTATTTTCAGCCTCTGGTTATCATACTAATTTTGTACAATTACAAATATTCAACACCCATTTTTTATTTTTTATTTTAATTTTAATGTGAAATAAAGATCAACAAATTTTAATCTCAATTTATGTTTCGTAAAGTCGTGTTTAATTTTAGTTTATTTATGCTTTCAAGGTGGATGAAAAATAATGTATTCATTATAGAATCAAATAACAAGACTTGGAATTCTAAATTCAATTCCAAATTTATCTCCTATGACTCATTATCTATCTGTCATCTTTTTCTTCCTTTCCGGTGAACCGATCCTCTTATTTTACAAAAATTCTATGTGGACATGGGACTAGGCTGGGTACTAACTACTAGCACATACGTAGGACTATAATTTGGGACTAACAATAAGGCGGACAACTATCGATTTGTTTTTTTGACAAAGCTTAATCGGTGCGAGTAAGAAAAAAAATTCTAGACTCTCGCAAGAAGCTCTTATTTAGAAGGAAAATGATAAATGTTCAAGTGTTAGTTGTAACTCGATGTGTAATAAATAGGACACTTTTATAATTGTATCCGATCTCATGCAATGCATTGATGATATGTTTGACAATTGTAATTTGTAGCAATACATATAGCAGAAGTCGAGTATTATCCAAAGAAAGTCACTCACTTCACATAAACATAATCCTGGAAATGACCTTTCAAATTTATATGGTTGGAAAGAAAGTTGACTCCCTTTTTTGTTTCCAGTTAATAACTGTGAGATGGAATGCTACTGTTTGATTTTTTTCGTTAGTTTCCCATCACCTTAAATTGCCAATCATTTGGTTACAGGCATTGATATCATTTCTATAACCAAAAAGAAGGAACAAGTAGTTAGTATTAGTTGAGATTGAAGATGGAGATTGGAGAGAGAGAAAGAAAATGAAGCGATAGTCCCCATATCGGAGAGAGGATAAGAAGAAATAAGATGGCTCGGTTAGTTGAAAAAAGTGGATTTGAGCTTGTTGGAAACCAAAATCAGGAACAGGTGTCTATTAGTAGATCGTTCTCTTAATGTCAAAATATCTCAAAATTAATTCATGCATCTTTTTTTTTAAGCCACAGTAGTACGTCACTCTACTAGCTTCTTACGTGATTTATCACGACACAAAATTCCCATATAATTCTTATCTATTACACAATACTTCACTGCAAATAAGGATATATACATACAATGGGCAAGGAAGGAAGAAATTTAATTTTAAAAAAAAATGAGGAATATGCTTAGATTGATGATAGCTCAAAATGTTGATCTATCCCATCCAATATATCCAAAATGCTGGACTTTGAGTACCCCTGCTCCAACGCTCTCCTTGGAGAGCTCCCAACACTCCTACTTAGTGCCCAAACTTTAGTCAACCCTCTCTTGCCCATCACAAATTCTTGGCTTTTGCTTTTTCCAGGAACCAATCTTCTCCGTTTCATCACGTCTTCTAATAAATTTCTATCTTCCGTAGAAATTTGGTTGTCTTGGACTTTACACTTACTATTTAATGACGATGATGACAGTCCCTGCATCTCAACCTGCGGAATCGATCCTGTGCCAGTCGGAGATCCACATGGCAGAGCCCTGAATCCATTATCTCTGTATCTTACAAGGCTGATCAGACGGTGAAGGCAAATCACCAGTTCCAAGATGTTTTTGTCCATCTTTTGTTTATCTGCATGATAGAGTGTCTGGAGACGAATCACACTATTGTGTGTAGCGGTCTTCTTACCAAAATCAATACTGCCAAATGAGCAAGCACTGTTAGTTCTAGCACTGGTGGTATAGTGCACATGTAAATCCACACTGATGAAAACAATAGAGTTATCCACTGACCCAGTATTTGCCCACTCTCCAACCCACCCAAAACCTTGATGTGCCCTGGTTCAATTTCAAACAAAGATTAAGAAAAATCACAGCATCCGTGCAAGAGCAAAACTGCTTATATAAGTAGAACTACTGCAAACAAACAAACTAACTAAAAATGAAGTGGCAAAGATTCATTCTACATACTTGGTAGTGTCCGCAGCAATTGGAACAAGCCATTGGAGAGTCTTTTCCATTTCAGCTTTAATTTGAGGAACAGTCAGCTGGAAAACAGGACCATACAAGCACTTATTTACAGAAAAGTGGCAAGGCAATGGATGAAACAAGGAGAAAGAAACAACAATTAAAGCCCATGAAGTAAAAATATACTGGAACCAAAAATTTATCAAAAATGGTGAGTAACTGTTACAAGCAACTTTGTGGAGAATACATACTTCTTCCTTGGCATTAAATGTCTGCAAGCGCGAACGTAGTGCTGTCTTGACACTGTCTGGCAACCCATTATACAATCCATCTCTCATATTAGGAGGGAGAGAGGTAGGACGGGACGCCTAGTATCACAAGAAATCAGTTAAATATCAATTATAATCACAGAAAAACTTGCCAACAGAAAAAATACGACGACTAGCACTTACAATGTTATCTATTTGAGTGATTATGTGAGCATAATGTAAAGCAAGACCAGCAACACCCAATCTTTCAGGTTTGTTGGAAGAATTCTTCCCAGTAGACACCATACCTGCCACTAATCCAGCACAACAAATAATGAGGGGGTAGAGTTTTTTACCTATACTAAATATGCAAATAACACAAAGTCCCTTGATTCAGAACAACTACACAACCATCATTAGCATGTGATTTCCCCTTATTACATTTCTGATATTATCTCTTCTAGAATTTCTTTTGTTCATGCGATCGATGAATAAATATTTCACACTTTCGGACATATAATCTTTTCATTAAATCAGATTAGTATATATGTCAAGCATGGTACTCATACCCTTCTCTCCAAATGCTTCCAAGATGTCTTGATGCATGAAGGTGACTATATCAACAAGCTTCTCCACAACCTATATAGGTAAAAACGCAGTAGGAAAAGATAAAGTTAGATTTTGATATTACAACTTGTAGAAGGATAAAGGCTTCTTCATGGCCTACGACAGTATCACATTCTATTAGAAATCCTTTGTGTTCACTACCACCCACACCCACATCACAAAAGAAGTCAATTTCAGTCTCAGAAAGGTATAGAACAACAAAGAATATAATCTGATTCAAATTTTGCAACGTTAGAATACAAAAGAATCAATTTAACTATTGTCCAATCAAAAGTCCCAGAAATTTGGGGTTTAGCTTTTCAGGAATTGATAGTAAACAATTTTGAACGGTGTACCTCCTCCAAACTTTTAGACCAAAGAGATTTCTTTTTCAAGCTCCTCACTAGTTTTCTTTGATGCTTTAGCTCAGAATGTAATATCAAGAGACCCTCTCCTACAGAGCCAAAAAAAAATTTGAAATATTAATCAAGATTATCTATCTTAAGGAAGCATATACAAACGTAGTGGAAGAAAACATCAATAATGGTACATGCAGAGTTCTGTTTGCTAGAAAGAAGCAGAAAATGAAAACCTTAAAAAGGAAAATGAAGAAGTCCTCTTAGGCAAGCCTACGAATTTTAGGCTAGAATGACTGACAAACCATCTCGCTCACTCCAAGATATTTTCAGTTACAAGTATATATAAGTCTACTTTAGAAGGTACTATATGGCATGACATTCCATGATTTACTCTAAATAAAGCAGAAATAAGATTTAGGGAAATGAGGCAGATTCTCGTCTTCCACAATTTCCTGAACAATGTTCGGTTCATTTTTCCTACGTTATTTCAAGATTGATCACATTACATGTTATTCCATCACATCTAGCAGACAGCATGGATTGTGTTTTCTTATTTATCAAATTTAGGTTGTATATTCAACATTGCAAAATATGGGGAAAAAATACAGCCATGTTATTTAGGCAAGCAAGTGCTCACTCAACACCATGTTGACAAATAGGTTTTATTTAAACGTTATTACATACATCAGACATAGGACTAGTTGCTGCTTTGAGAATATCAAAAATCTACGATAACAATTCTATTTGGAAGTCCAAAGTAAAAGATGAAAAAGACAAATCAGATATTTTCACAATCACAAAATTGGGAATATATAAACTATAACTATTAACGCATTTGTTGAAGACACCTGAAGCCAAACCATCGTAAGTCATAAGTTTAAACAGTAATCCTATAGAGAGGGGGGTTTAATTTAAAGCATCCCGTGGAAACACCTGAAGCCAAATTATCATACTTTAAACAGCATATCCTGGAGACAGAGTTAATTTATTACCAGAAATCAAAATCTAATCCGAATATAGATTATAAATTAAATTATTGGATCAAATTGCACTTCCAAATAGAATTTCTATTAAACTATATTTAAAGCACTTGAAAAAAAGGAGAAAGAGGTCCATATCTAACCTCTTCGAGGAAGATGTAGAGACTCCACTTCCTCGAGCTTCCTTCGGTAATCTTGTTCAAATCTGTCCAAGGCATGCAACTCATGATATAATTCCTGCACAATATTCACAAGTTAGTGTATTACAGTTGATTGGCCTAAAATATACTTTTACCATGGTATAGCAACTATGCCGAACCTTACTTTCTGTCTCTTGTAATTAGTTTTTTGAAGGCATGTCAATGGTTTAAAGGAACATGAATCATCCGAAACATACAGAAAGCATCTAATTCACAAACATTTTACAATAAATCACATATGCTTTGATGAGTGAGTTTTATATCTATGAATTGAGTGCGTTTGAGCTTAATCTTTTGGATGTTTTTAAGTGTTTATGTTTATTCATGCATGTTTTACGTTGTTTTGTAGGAATTGGGACAAAAGTTACTTGGATTGACGTTTAGGGTTGCTAGATTCGCATTTTTGGCTTGCCATTTACACAGCAGCCACTTCAGGGCCAATTTCAACATTGCTCCGGACCTTATTTCGAAACACTTAAGAAATGAAAGTTGTAGATCTACGTCTCCTCTTTCCGGAACATCTTGAATCATCGAAATCGGAGTACGGACGAAGAAATTATGGCCATTTTTCCAAAGGACGTCAGAGCAGAAAATTTCCGAAAAAGAGGCCAGCACGGGGGCGCCCATTTCAAGCCTATTCCCAGCGCCGGGGTGCTAGGAGGCAGTGGTGCAGCGCCGTGAACAGCGTTGGGGCGCTGGGGAATTTTGGGGCGAATTTTGACACTTTTTTGACTCTAAATTGGATTGGGTTTGTTCCTAAGCTAAAAATTAGACTTGTAACCTATAAATACATGATGTAAGGCATAAAATTAAGGGGGATGAGATAGATTAGATTAGATAAAAATACTCCAATAGATTAGAACATAAACCCTAGTTTATATTGAATTGTTGGATATTGAAGCAACTTGAAAAACATTGAATATTCAAAGCAAGAGCGGAAGAGGAGTCTCAAGACTACTAACAACAGATTCTATTCTCTTCTCTAATCTTACTTTTATCTTTTAATGTTTATTCAGTTGTGGATTCTATATTTTAATTCAATAACAATGAACTAAATTTCTTGTTTAAAATTGCAACGGATTTTATTGCGTAGCTTATTTTAGTATGTTTCTCTGTTAATTACTGTGATCTATTCTATGAATTGTCTATTATGATTGTGTTTAATTGTTTAATTGTCTAGCTAACAATTACCATGATAATTTATATGAATTCGGTAGAGGAAATATAGATTTAGATCTGATCATAATAGTATGTGATTGTATTTTCTGCATGGTGTTGGAATTCATGATTTGTGTTTAGAATAGGGATATGCCTTTACGCCGCATGTAATCTAATAAGGGAACATGTGCTTTAAATCCTTTTTAATTGTAATTCACATAGGAATATAGTGAATTAGTTAATTAGGGTGTTTGATTCAATTCTATCAACTGTGGATTTGGATTAATATGTTTGTGATGCATCGGAAGGTGGTTATAAATACTAATAAGTTCCTGATCAACAATCCAGAATAGTGAGCATAATTAATAAGAAGTTTTTTAATATAAGTGAAACAATAAGTGAAGTTGTGATCTTAAATCTCCATAATCTGATTTTTAACTAGTGGTAATTAGAATTAGTTTAATTAAATAATTTAATTCAAAACCCTAAATTGATTGTTTAAATAAAATTAGTTTGGTTAAGAACTAATACTTGGTGATTTTTATTAAATAATTCCGCGTGGGAACGACACTTTTCTTATCACTTTATTATTTGTTGACCGTGTATACTTGCACGTATGTTTTGATTATGAAATCGATCAACATGCTTTCTCATATATGAAATTAAATTAGTATATGTTGGTACCAATAGTGCACTCATGATAATTTAATTCTTAATTAACAATATTCACAAGTTAGCGTATTACAGTTGATTGGCCTAAAATAGATTTTTACCACAGTATAGCACTAGCCACTATGCCAAACCCTATTTTCTGTCTCTTGTAATTAGTTTTTTGAAGGTATGTCAATGGTTTGAAGGAACATGAATCATCTGAAACATACAGAAAGCATCTAATTCTTAAACATTTTACAATAAATCACATATGCTTTCTAATATATGAACTTAAATTAGTAAATGTTGGTAACAATAGTGCACTCATGATAATTTAATTCTTAACTATATGCCACAGCCGTCAAAATTTGTAATGACAAAAGCAGGAGAAACAATATCCCTTCCTTTACCCTCAACCCCAACCCCACCAAAAACAATAACCAACCCCACCCCCAAAAAAAATAACAAAAAAATCATCACACCAAAAATAACGAACATAAGAAAGATGAAAATACTAACTTACAGAAGTATGCTGAGCCAGAGTGGTCAATTCTTGCATTATCATCTCTGCCTCTACTCTAAGCTGCTTTTGGGTTGCAGGGTCTGTATCTAATCTGACATGTTACAGCCATTCATAAAGATAGTTTCAAATCGCAGAACATACCATTAAGTGAGTATCATAAATCTAAATCCAACATACCTTGCAAAGTAACGACCCAAATTGTGCCATTGTGGGTCTTTACATAAGTCTCCGAACCTGATTACTTCTCGCGAGAATACATTAAATTCCTCCCTACAAACACAAATTTAAAATGACAAAAGCTCTGACTATTACTATTTCATGAAGAAGCATGGGACAATGGCACAAAGCTTAGTTGGATTACGTTTTGTAAATAGTAGTTAACCTTTTGTCGGCAGCAGCAATTCTAAGCAACTCTGTCATATCTGTAGAAACCAACAGCTGTACCCCTTCTGAGTGCAAGATCTCCTTTTTAAGGAATTGGATATTTTCTTCAGAAATAGATTGTAACAAGTTTGAACCTTTGGCAATGGTATTAGCGACTTCAAAGGCCAGGATAGATATTGTATTCCCTCTTGAAGCCAAATTAGATACAAATCCGCTTCCTGCATTCAAATTTGACATGCTGCTTCCTAATGTGTCCAGAACATCCACTGCCCTCTCCAAGCCCACAATGCCAGCTTTACCAAGAAATGAGCTCAGATGAGGTCCCTACCACAATGCAAGAACAATGGTCACGCAAAATTGTCACAGCAGTAGATTTCCAGATACAAACATAATATTCTACAAAATTAGTTTTAACATGGAATCTAATGATGATTAGTAAAGCCAAGATATAAGAAGCCAATATATGGAAAAATAATTCCTTGATTGTCCCATTAGATAAAAAAAATTGGGGGGGGGGGGAGTATAAATAAATCACATACCCTCTAAGGCTGAGGGATAATATAACATTTAGACAGACATTATGTTCTAATGTGGTGCTTTCGCCTTCAATATGTGTTGCAAGTTTTTATTATATTACAAGCTGTTGTTAGGCAACACATTTCATTGTGGATTGAAGACATGAAGATCCATGTCCTTGTCATTGTTCTTAAATATATTTTTAAGCAATCTAATCTTATTAACAATAAAATCAAGTATGCATGTCACTCTCAAATTACTGACACACTGTAATTTTCATTCAGGCTCAAATATTTGAGTATTTGACACAATTTCTCTGCCTCATAATATGTCTGCTGCAATATCAGATCAGTTATCGCACATTTTATCATATCATGATGCATCCTCAAAGAAACAAACTCTCATTCTTTGCAAATTGTGATGCAATCTTCTTTATGCTTTTTCCCTTCTACTATCTTTTATATTAGGACATTTGAGTAAGTCATTCCTTCTATACTAGGCTTTGAAAGTGCCGGTTCAACATATTCCAATTCATCCAGTCAATATAAGAAGACGTGTTATGTGTAGTTATTCCACAAATTTCTCCAGCGGTTCATTGAAAGTGTAATTCATAAAATTGTAGTAGATGAGCTTTTAGTACCAATGACCACATTTTATATAAAGTATACTACATTGTGTGCACGGATCTATCAGGTTCTCATTTTGATCCTCTGTTAGAAAATCCTAATTTGTGAAATTTATATACACTAAAGTCAATACACAGATGTGCAGAATTATCCTCAGAAAAGTGTGAGCAACTACCCAAACACATTATACTCACATTGATGACTTAGACCCATTATCCTACCATTGCATACATTTCGCAACTCCTCCGTGCTTTTTATTATCCTGCTATCTTTATCTGAAATTATGAAACTTATCAAATGCGGAGCCTAAAAAGATTGCCTTCTCTTCACTTCCTTGCACGAATATTTCTTTTGGGGGAGGGGGAGAAATAACTACTGCCACAACTGAACTTTTTATTTTTAACCAAATAGCCATGGGAAAGGATCCTTGCCTTTCCTTTTTTCTCTCCATTACATTCCCGTCCAATCAAAAGAATTGTGTACAATTGAACCAGAAGGGAATGAAGGATAAAGAACAGGAGAGCCAAAACTTGTTTTCTGCTCATAATATGTCTGCTGCAATATCAGATCAGTTATCGCACATTTTATCATATCATGATGCATCCTCAAAGAAACAAACTCTCATTCTTTGCAAATTGTGATGCAACCTTCTTTATGCTTTTTCCCTTCTACTATCTTTTATATTAGGACATTTGAGTAAGTCATTCCTTCTATACTAGGCTTTGAAAGTTCCGGTTCAACATATTCCAATTCATCCAGTCAATATAAGAAGACGTGTTATGTGTAGTTATTCCACAAATTTCTCCAGCGGTTCATTGAAAGTGTAATTCATAAAATTGTAGTAGACGAGCTTTTAGTACCAATGACCACATTTTATATAAAGTATACTACATTGTGTGCACGGATCTATCAGGTTCTCATTTTGATTCTCTGTTAGAAAATCCTAATTTGTGAAATTTATATACACTAAAGTCAATACACAGATGTGCAGAATTATCCTCAGAAAAGTGTGAGCAACTACCCAAACACATTATACTCACATTGATGACTTAGACCCATTATCCTACCATTGCATACATTTCGCAACTCCTCCGTGCTTTTTATTATCCTGCTATCTTTATCTGAAATTATGAAACTTATCAAATGCGGAGCCTAAAAAGATTGCCTTCTCTTCACTTCCTTGCACGAATATTTCTTTGGGGGAGGGGGATAAATAACTACTGCCACAACTGAACTTTTTATTTTTAACCAAATAGCCATGGGAAAGGATCCTTGCCTTTCCTTTTTTCTCTCCATTACATTCCCGTCCAATCAAAAGAATTGTGTACAATTGAACCAGAAGGGAATGAAGGATAAAGAACAGGAGAGCCAAAACTTGTTTTCTGCTCATGCAAAGAGCTGATCCAGTGATGCCCAAATCCAAATTCAAGAAGAAAAAATAAAACAAGAAGACTCATCCTAAAACAAAATTATGGTCAAGGAAGCATACTTGGATCTTCAGTTCTTTTAATCACTTACTTTCACTGCAAATCAAACTAATTAAAAATAGATACGAGAGAACTATAATAGTACCTTGGTGGCAGCTATTCGAGCAGGCGTTGAGGGCTTCAATTGACTATAAACGGAGAAATGAAGTTCACCGGAATCGAAAGTATGAGGAGTCCGCCTCTTTCCATAAACCTCTAAATCTGGATGATAGGAATCAGAAGAATAGATATCATCATCAGCGTCCTCGCCATCTTTCATCTTCTTCTGCTTACCAAAACTCTTCACAGATTTCAGCTTCCCGGAAAACCCTGAATCGTTCTTCTCGTGAAATTCGGGTTGATGCTTCATCGTCCCACCGGTGCACATCCCTCCCATTGTGCTGTGATTAGCTCCGAAACAACTTGTATTCAACTAAATCCAGTGTACAGATTACGAATTGAAGAAGATTTAAAATAAAATAAAACTAACAAAATAGTGAGCAATCGGAATGAAATTGATGATGAATCCTCCTCCTCCTTTTGCGTTTGATTGGAATTGGAATTGGAATTGGAATTAAAGAATAGAAGTAAAGGAGATTTGAGTGAATGATAAGGTAATAATACCGCGTTAATTGATCATCGCAAATCTCGTGAGAATGGGCAATACCAACACGGTGAGGGAGCTGAAACGCTTGACTCCACTCTTTTTTTTCTTTTGTCTCTCTAGTTTTCACTACTTTCTCTCTCTAATAAGATTTTGTCTCTGTGCTAGAAAGTCAGTCGGCCTGAATGAGAAGGGTAGAGGGGATAATCAAGTCGCTTGAGTGTTTGGTTTCTGATGATGTCACTGTCAGTCTTTGGAATTACCACTTTACAGTATTGCCCTTGCTTTGTCTCCCCTCTTCCCTCTTCCCTCTTCCCTCTTCCCTCTTAAACGTAATTAAATTCTGATTATAAATTTTGACAAAAGTACTAGTATATTACGCCTAGGCTTTTTGAACAGGAGAATATTCCTGCTCTATGCCTCTCTGTCTATGTTATGGTGCTGCGTTTGAATGGAACGAAAGATGTAATTGAATGAAAAATATAATTTATTTAGTTGTTATTTTATTTTTAGAAATGATAGAATGAAATTTATTTTAATAAAATGAATATATATATGATAATTATATCAATCTACTAACTAAATATATATATTTAAAATGCTAAAAAGTATACTATTTTTTATTATATATTTTCTTTCATTCGATCTAAAATTATTGTTATTATTATCATTTTTAAAATTATAATGGTATATTAGTCGATATCAGAAGCCATTCGTTAAATTTATATGTTGCACATATTAGATATAATAAATTCTATGAAATTAGACTTTTACAAGTAAACTTATATTAGGGGTTGTTTGTTTATGATTGAATGACTGAATAATTAAATTCATCAGTCATTTAGTACGTTTGTTTTGAAAAAAAAAATCATCTGAATGACTGAATCGGTCAGTCATTCAGACGATTTAGACGGAATGATTTAATGTTATTTATTTTGCTGAATGGGCTGAATGAAGTTTTTTTTTAATACAATATTAAGTAAATTTACAACAATTTTGATTTTTTTAGAGAATTAAAATAATAAAAATATATTATTTAAATATTTCAAACATTTCAATTATCAAACAACTTTTTTCATGAAACACCCCTCCGTCTTTCAACTAAACTTCATTCAACACACTCTATATTATTACAATAGAGTAGAGAGGTTACAACACCAATGTAGGCCCAACAAAAATAACGTCCATCACTGAGAGAATAAATAAAGAACACAAGACACATAATTCAGATAAGAAAATAGTTACTTACAATCTTCAAGATATTCATAGTTAATTAATTACCAATAAAATCTTAACCTAGTGGATAAAGGATGTAAAGTACTAGTAGGGATCCATCAAAAAATAAGGGCATGAAGCTTTTAAAGCTTGATATACTTACTCTGCATAAAATAGCCCCCGCTTATATTGACTTTGACCATCAAGTCCAAAAGAAATTAATGGACTATTTGTCCGTTACTGAACAGAATTTTGAATGTCAGTATTTAATCTGAATGGCACTGATTCGGCAAGTCTCTCACTTCTAACTTATCAGAACTAGTTTTGAATAAAATTTTTACTTAAATGGTCATCTATTATTATAATACCTCCGTTCCTAAAAGATAATTATAAAATCTCAAATTTTTTTTATATAAACAAAATTAAATTTCCTCTATTCATTATCTTAAAATAATAATGAGTTAATTTAATATAATGTGAAACTCCAGATTTTATAAATAAAAATTTAATTTTTTCGAAATATTTTTTTAAATATTATGGTGTGAATATGAGATAATGTTATAGTTGTGGATAGTATTTGTAAATTTTACAAAGTATGCAAGTTGTTGTATTATATTCGATTGGTCGGGAAATATTATTTTTGTCGGAGAATATTCATACGACGGTACAATTATTGGTGGACCCCACAATGGAATTATTGTCGGATTGAGAAAACGACAAAAATATTTTATGAAAATAACGGCGAAAGTTTTACCGTTAATACTGTTGAACTACTCGGTAGTAAAAGTACAGTAATACGTGTGGTTGCATAGTAACATACGGTATTGATTATTAAGGCTTACGTGATAAGTCACTCAGTTTTGTTTTATTAGTATTATTAATGTAATAAAACAGAAAAGTTTTTTATATAAAACAAAATACTTTTATAAAGTTATTCGTTTTATTAGGCTAATAGTAAAATCTTTTTATATAAAACAAAATACTTTTATAAAGTTATCTGTTTTATTAGACAATAATTAGAATATATTATATTTTATTATGCATAGTGTTTGCATAGTGCCTGCATAGTGTTTGCATAGTAAAATCTTTTATAAAGTTATTCGTTTTATTAGATTATAAATAGAATATATTATATTTTATTTAAAAGATTTTACTTTAAATATGGACCGTCAGATTAAAGTAAATCAATCTGGACCGTTCATGAGTTAGTTACTATGCAGTCCATTTTTCTATAAATAGAAGTTCATTCCTTCATTATTTTTTACGAATTCATTGAAACTCTAGAGAGAGAAACTATAGAGAGAAAGAAGAAGAGTATTCTGCTACTTCACTACTCCGATATCAAGTTTCTTTTACGATAAGGGATATTATTTGTTGTACTCGGAAAGGGTATTTTTTCTTTCTTATTCATGAAGAGAACTTCTGTTATTCCATTTTTTATTCTTCTGTTGGAATAACCTGTATACGCGGGCTACCCTATACTTGGTGAAATTCTTCTGTTATTACATTTTTATTATTCTGTTGGAATATTCTGTCTGTGCTTTACGCCGAACCTGGTTCCATTATTTATTATTCTGTCGGAATATCCTGTCTGTGCCTTTACGCCGGGCCTGGTTCCATTATTTATTATTCTGTCGGAATATCCTGTCGGTGCATTTACGCATGACCTGGTTTCACTATTTATTTTTCTGTTAGAATAACCTGTCCGTGCGGTTTATCGCATGCATAGTGATTTCTTTTGTTATTCCATTCTTTATTATACTCAGTTGGTTAAAACTTTGACTTATATACTCCATGAAATTAGTGGAATATCCTTGATATTTGTGCTTCATTCAGTATCTTTTCATGTAAATATTCTTCTGAGCATTCTTGAATTTTACTCTACAAAGCAGTATCATGTTTACAATTTGGACGTTATCAGTTCTTGGATAAATTAACTCTTGAACTTGTTTTATTGAATTCTTATATCATTGTCATCATCCTCATGTTTATATTTGTTGAAAGTCATCTATGACCTGTAGTGCATAGATGGACTTGGTATAATTATGACCAGGGATTAATCGGTGTAATCATGACCGTAATATTACAAATGATGTGAAAAAAGTCCTCATTGGCCCGTAGTGCATTGATGGACAGTTTTTGGTATGATTATGGCTATGGATTCTCTTTGGCCGTAGTGCAGAGATGAATTGTTTTATGGCATGATCAGGTCCGTTGATGAAAACATGATTATCTTTAGCCGTAGTGCATAGATAATTCGTGGTTGTGATACTAAAGAATATCCTTGGCCGTAGTGCAGGGGTGATTCAATGATGTGGATTATTTATTAAGCTGAGTCCCGGCGATAAAAGTCATGAAAAACCTTTTAAATCATAAAAGATAGTAGATTTTATTCTCTACTTGACTCTTTTAATGGATTGCTGGTTCCGCTGCAGTTAAACTTGCTGTCTATTGTATTTTATCAGTTTAACATTGTTGAAGACTAATGATAATTTATTCTGCATTATCTTAGTCATAATATTTCTTACTGGGCTAGTTGAGCTCACCCTTTCTTTCACTGTTCTCTTCAGAAAATGAGAATATAGTTGGAACGAGTTGAGAAACGGAGTGACGGACCAGATGATAGCATTAGTAGTCCTCACTATTATATGTAATAGTGTGATAATAATTGTAATGAGGACTCCTTTTGAGTATGGATACTCTCTAGAAGATAATATTTGTATTCAAACTCACAGTTTATGTTTTGTCGTATTGTACACGACAGTTGTATTATTAAGTTGTATTTGAATTCTGTACCATGTATCTGGCGACTCAGAATAGGTGATGTATACCTGTTTTGGGGGCGTCACAGTTGGTATCAGAGCTTAGGGATATGATCCCTGGCTGAGATGTGAGATAAGAACTAGGAGGGGAGAGACGGAGAATTCATTCGCTAGTATGACCTACCTAAGTTTATTTGGTATTTAATTGGTCGGTCAGAGTATAGAGATAATATGTGATATGTTATTTAACCCTTGTTTTGTGACAGTATTTGAAAATGACATCCGAGAATGTTGAGAATATCAATGGAGCACAGGAGACCGTTGAGTCTCCACAGATCAATAATCAGGATAATGTACATCAGGAAGGCGACATTCCTCAGGCAAACACCAACACTGACCAAATGATGAACGATATAATATTCAGAGGCTTTATGCAATTCATGCAACATTTGGCAAGAACGGCTCCTGTCCCAAATGCAGGTGGAAACACTGGCAACTCTCGGACGGTCACCGCTAAGCAGTTCAAGGAGCTGGGACCACCGGAGTTTTTTGGAGAGCCGAAACTGTGACGCCCCCAAAATTAGGTATACATCACCCATCTTGGGTCGTCAGATACATAGTACAGAATACAAATATAACTTACTAATACACCTGTCATGTACAATACGACAAAACATAAACTGTGAGTTTGAATACAAATATTATCTTCTAGAGAGTATTCATACTCAAAAGGAGTCCTCATTACATTTATTAACACACTATTACATAGAATAGTGAGGACTACTAACTAATACTATAATTCGGACCATCACTCCGTTCCCCGACTTGCCCCAGCTACGTTCTCATTTCCTGTAGAGAACAGTGAAAGAAAGGGTGAGCTCAACTAGCCTAGTAAGAAATATTATGACTAAGATAATGCAGAATAAATTATCATTAGCCTTCAACAATGTTAAACTGATAAAATATAATAGACATCAAATTTAACTGAAGCGGAATAAGCAATCAATTAAAAGAGTCAAGTAGAAAATAAACTCTACTATCTTTTATGATTTAAAAGGTTTTTCAACACTGTGATCGCTGGGACTCAGCTTAATAAAATAATCCACATCATCGAATCACCCCTGCACTACGGCCAAGGATATTCGTGTATTCATTAATGGTCATGATCATGCCAACAACTGTCCATCAATGCACTACGGGCCAATGAGGACTTTTACCACATCATTTGTAACATTACGGTCATGATTATACCGAATAATCCCTGGTCATAATCATACCAAGTCCATCTATGCACTACAGGCCACAGATGACTTTCAACATTTTATAAACATGAGGATGATGACAATGATATAAGAATTCAATAAAACAAGTTCAAGAATTAATTTATCCAAGAATTAACAACGTCCAAATTGTCAACATGATACTGCTTTGTGGAGTAAAATTCAAGAATACTTAGAAGAATATTTTCATGAAAAGATACTGGATGAACCACAATTATCAAGGATATTCCACAAATTTTATGGAGTATAGAAGTCAAAACTTAGCCAACTGAGTATAATAAAGAATGGAATAACAAAAGAAATCACTATGCATGCAATAGACCGCACAGCCATGTTATTCCAATAGAATAATAAATAATAGAACCAGGTCCGGCGTAAAACGCACAGACAGGATATTTCAACAGAATAATAATAAAGACGGAACCAGGTCCGGTGTAAAACACACAGATAGGATGTTCCAACAGAATAATAATAAAGACGGAACCAAGTCCGGTGTAAAACACACAGACAGGATGTTCCAACAGAATAATAATAAAGACGGAACCAGGTCCGGTGTAAAACACACAGACAGGATGTTCCAACAGAATAATAATAAAGACGGAACCAGGTCCAGTGTAAAACACACAGACATGATGTTCCAACAGAATAATAATAAAGACGAAACCAGGTCCAATGTAAAACACACAGACAGGATGTTCCAACAGAATAATAGAAAAATATCACCAAGTATAGGGTAGACCGCGTATACAGGTTATTCCAACAGAATAATAAGAAATGTAATAACAACAGTTCTCTTCATGAATAAGAAAGAATAACACCCCTTACCGTTTTAAAGAAGAGCTGAAATAAGGAAGTAGTTAAGTAGCAAAATACTTTTCTTCTCTCTCTCTATAGTTTCTCTCTATAGTTTCTCTCGCTAGAGTTCAGTGAATTCGTAAGAAATAATGAAGGAATGAGCTGCTATTTATAGAAAAATAGAATGCATAGTAACTAATCCATGAACGATCCAGATTGATTACTTTAATCTGACGGTCCATATTTAAAGAAAAATCTTTTAAATAAAATATAATATATTCTATTTATAGAATAACTTTAATAAAGTATTTTGTTTTATATAAAAAGATGTTTCTGTTTTATTATGATAATAATACGAATAAAACAAAACGTCATTATCGCTAAATAATTCATATTATTTGTGACGCCCCCAAAATAGGTATACAACATCCATTCTGAGTCGCCAAATACATGGTACAGAAAGCAAACTACAACTTCAATAATACAATTGTCGTGCAAAATACGACAGCACATACTGTGAGTTTAAATACAAATATTATCTTCTGGACAATATCCACACTCAAATAAATCCTCATTATAATTATTCAAACACTATTTTACAGAAATAGTGAGGACTGCTAAAACATCTTTCTAGAACCATCACTCCATACCCCGACTAGATCCTGCTATGTTCTCACCTCCTAAGAAGAAAAAATAAAACAAAAAGGAAAAGGGTGAGCTCAACTAGCCCAGTAAAGAATATTATGACTAAGATAATATACAACAAATTATCGTTAGTCTTCAACAGAAAAAATCTGATAGAATATAATCGACAACAAGTTTTAGATCAACAACTGCAGTGGAAACAGCAAACCATTAGAAGAGTCAAGTAGAGAAAGAATTCTATTATCTTCTAAGATTTAAAAGTCCATCATCAATATTTTATCCCTGTAACATCAATTAATAATCATCTTTATCCAAATATTCATCTTTGCACTACAGGCCAAAGATATTCATTTGTATCACCTGTCAGTCATGTTCATCTCAATACCTGTTCATCTTTGCACTACAGGCCAAAGATATTCATCAAGTAATCATACATCTTTGCACTACAGGCCAAAGATATTCAGTAATATCATCATTTAGGACTGAGGATGATGAAAAATATCTTAAAGAGAATGAATCCAGTGAGACAGAAGGACAAATATTAGGGATTCGTATAACAGTTTATCCAAGATCAATAATACTTCATAATAATCAATTGTGAAGCAGAATTCAAAAATAAAGATCAAAACATGGATACAATCGAAGATAGTAACCATAATAGACATCTTGGACAAAAAGGAAAAATTTTATTTTTTGGTGAATAGTGTCGTATTCGTGAATAGTACCGTATACGTGAATAGTGCCGTATACGTGAATAGTAACCCCGACACAAAAAGTTCCAAATTTGAAAAAAACTTATATCAATATTTTAGCATAATGATATTGAAGAAAATAATATCATTAAGAAGAAAATAATATCCCTTACCTCAAAATATCAGTACTTCTGGTTGGAATACCGGTATAAGGCTGAAAGAAACTTTCTCTGATGAATAGAAACTCTCAAAGTATCTAAATACTCACAAAATACACTCAATAATCTAGAGAGAGAAAGAGAGAAAACTTGTTTCTGGTGTGATTTTCAATTCTAACTTAGCCCTCTATTTATAGGAAAATGTTAGCACGCCGAAGCAGACTTAACCTGTAACCTGATGGCTTTACCTGCTACTATTTCCACCCACCACATTTGAATAAAAATCTCAGCACATTTCTTCACCAACCAAGAGTGGGGCCCACCAAATTCTAGAATTTTCTACCAAAATGATTAACTCCGAAAATTCAACAATTTCTGAACCAGTCATCTCGTAAAATTCATAATAAATCATACGTTCATTTTTAACGGTTCAAAATTTGTGGACATATACTCAACTTATATATGTATAACATATCCAAAAATTACCACGATCCAACGGTCGGATTAAAAATTATAACCCCCGCAAAATATCTCAAAAACCCTGATTTTTTAATACCTCCATTCCGACAAAAATACTGATAAAAACCTCAACATTAACTCCTTCATTTTTAACCACAAAAATATATCCCTCATTTATATCCACATAAAATAATTATTTCCTTATCATATGAATCAATAATTAATTATTCACAAATAATATTACAGAATCACATTTATGATAACCAGGCCGTTCCCAGGAAAGAGGGGGCTTTCCAATAAGGATTTCTCCTTACTGGCGCGCAATTTGATGACCAAACCTCTCCTTAGACAGAACTTTCTAGACATTGCCAATAATGTTATCTAATAATATTATTCAAATAATATGAATTATTGATCTGATAAAGGAAAATACTGTGCAACAACAATTATTGAAACAACAATAATATAAAATATCAACGCAACAATTATTGAATCAATAAAATAAAATATTGAACAATAACTACTGTAACAATTATTGAGTAGTGCCTTCTTACGTAAGAATCAATAATTGGTGCAATACCATGTGCTACTGTATTTTAACCACCGGCTATTCCAACAGTATTAACGGTAACAACTACGCCGTTATTTATAAACAACTTATACTTGTCGTTTTCTTCATCCAATCGCTTTCCGTTATGGGGCCCACACAAGGTTGCGCCGTCGTACGAATATTCCCCGACAGCAAGAATATTCCACGACCAAACGAATATTCCCCGACAAAATGAATAATTTATAACCACTTGCTTATTTTGCAAAATTTGCACATTTCACCCATAACCAAAGTATTATATCAAATTAACCCCTTATTATTCACAATAATATTTAGAGAAAATTTGATTTTATTCATTAATAAGTTGGGGTCTTACAACCTCCCCTCCTTATGAAATTTCGTCTTCAAAATTGACGTACGTACCTGATGTTTCAAAAAGGTGAGGATACCTCGCTTTTATTTCTGATTCCAACTCCCAGGTCATTTCTTCAATAGCATGGTTTCTCCATAAAACCTTAACTTGTGGTATAACCTTCGTGCGTAGGACATGCTCTTTCCTATCTAAGATCTTAATAGGTACCTCCTCGTACGTTAAATCTTCAGCTATCTCGTCTGGTTCTAACTCAATAATGTGGTTCGGGTCTTTAACATATTTACGAAGCATAGATATGTGAAAAACATTATGAACACAAGACATGTTTGGAGGTAATGCGAGTCTATATGCTACATTTCCTATTCGCTCAAGAATCTCAAATGGACCAATAAATCTTGGATTGAACTTTCATCTCTTCCCAAATCTTGTAACTCCCTTCCATGGTGCAACACGTGACAATACATGATCTCCAATATTAAATTCCACGTCCTTCCGATGAAGATCTGCATAACTCTTTTGTCGATCCTGTGCCGTTTGTATACGTTGTCGAATCGTTTGGATCTTCTCTGTAGTCATGCGTACCAACTCTGGTCCCAACAATGTTGCTTCACCCACCTCGTCCCAGCATACTGGAGAACGACATTTTCTTCCATACAACGCCTTGAATGGAGCCACACCTATGCTCGCCTGATAATTGTTATTGTAGGAGAATTCCACCAATGGTAGGTACTTATCCCAACTCCCTTTGAGATCTAGGACACAGAGTCTTAATAGATCTTCAAGAGTTTGAATAGTCCTCTCTGATTGTTCGTCCATTTGAGGATGGTATGCTGAACTGAATAGTAAATCCGTGCCCATAGCTTTTTGCAAGCTAACCTAAAATCGTGAAGTGAATCTTGGGTCACGATCTGAAACTATGGATACTGGCATGCCATGCAATCTCACAATCTCGTTCACGTACATACTAGCAAGACGTTCAAGGGAATAAGTCTCACGTATCGGCAAGAAATGATCGGACTTGGTTAATCTATCAATAATAACCCAAATCGCATCTATACCTTGAGAAACCTTGGGAAGACCCGTAACAAAATCCATAGTAATGTGTTCCCACTTTCATTTCAGAATCTCAAGCGGTTGCAATGGACCCTTTGGTACTTGATGCTCCGCTTTTACACGTTAACAAGTTAAACATCTCGAGATAAACTCCGCGATCTCTCTTTTCATATTGCTCCACCAAAATGTATGTCGAAGTTCGTGATACATTTTGGTACTCCTAGGATGGATTGCAAACGGTGAAATTTCAATAGATAAAATTATCACGGGTATGTTAGTCATAAACTCTTGTGAAGTCTATACCGTGTTAGATACCGGTTCTACTCACTCTTTTATTTCACCTAGTTGTGTTCAATGTTTCAACTTAACTCCGGAGAAGTTAGACTTTGATTTATCTATTGAAATTCCGTTGGGAGAAACCTTTGTTACCTCCACTATTTATAAATCTTGTTCAAATCAACACTTTCACGTTACCTGTCGATCGTATCTCTTTGAAAATACTTGCCTTTGATGTGATTTTAGGAATCAATTGGTTAACAATTCATCATGTTTTTTTTGTAAAGTTGTTAGCTTTCATACTCCTAACCAACCTGTTATGCGAATTCAAAGTAACCAAACCACTAAAGTCAATCATTGTCATATCAAGCCATAAGTAAAGTACCCGATCCTTTCGTTGTTGACTTCCTTGTGTGGAATACACCGGAGCCAAACTTTCTGTAGGCGATATCGTGAATGACGATGACAAGTTGATAGGTATCAATGTGACGTGATATCCAAGTCTTGGATGAGGGTTACAGTTTTGAATGATATTTCTATCGTTAATAAAGTTTCTGACGTATTCTTGAAGACTTCTTGGCCTATTCCAGAGCGTGAAATCGAATTTTGTATTGACCCCAGTACAAAACTCATTTCTTAAACCCTCAAATATTTCTTCAACTAAAACGAACGTATTATGCGCCAAAGACGTTGGCTCGAGCTGCTGAAGATTACAATCGTACCATTCAATATCATCGTGGAAGTGCGAACGTGGTAGCTGACGCGTTGAGTAGAAGATCGTATGCGAGTGAGATGTTGTTAACACAAAGACCCATTTCGTATAACTTACAAATGATGAAGATAGAGTTAAAGACTCTAGGGGCCCACGTGAAGATAACGAATATACGATTAGAATCGACTTTAGTCGATAAAGTTAAAGCCGATCAAGCTACATAAAATTCGTATTTTTCTGGTAAAAGGGCTATTTATTATGAATTGTTGAAGTTTTAGAAATTAAATATTTTTATTAAAATTATGGGTGGGACCCACTTTTATTTTTTTAAACATATGGGCTGCAAAATTTTTCAGAAATGGCTGGCTTGTTTATTCAACAAAGGAGGTGGCGTGCTTGAAAAATAAAATAATATTATTTTATTATTTTAGTCTGCTTTGTCGTTCTAGCATTTTCCTATAAATAGGGTGCTTAGTTAGAATTAAAAATCACATGCACCAGAAACAAGTTTTCTTTCTCTCTATATTATCGAGCGTATTTTGTGAGTATTTAGATACTTTGAGAGTTGTTATTCAGTACAAGTTTCATTCAGCTTTACATCCGATATTTCGATCAGAAATATTGTTCTTTTAAGGTAAAGGATGTTATTTTCTTCGTAAATGATATTATTTTCTTCAATATCATTATGCTGAAATATTGATATGAATTTTATTGTGAAATTTCTATATTTTTATGTCGGGATTACTATTCACGTATACGGCACTATTCACGAATACGACACTATTCACCGATAAAAATGAAATTTTCTCTTCTTTGTCCCAGATGTCTATTATGGTCACTATCTTTGATTGTATCCATATTTTGATCTTCATTCTTGAATTTTAATCCATTATGGTTTATTATGGAGTATTTTTAAACTTGAATTACCTAAAGTACGAATATCTAATCTTTGTCCTTTTATCTTACTGGATTTGTTCTCTAAAATGTTTTTCCATCATCCTTAGTCCTTAATGGTGATACTTGATGAATATCTTTGGCCTGTAGTGCAAAGATGAATGGTTACCTGATGAATATCTTTGACCCGTAGTGCAAAGATGAATAGGTGTTGAGATGAACATGACCAACTGGTGATACAAATGAATATCTTTAGACCGTAGTGCAAAGATGAATATTTGATTCAAGATGTATATTGATTGATGTTATAGGGATAAAATATTGATTATGGACTTTTAAATTCATAGATGATAGTAGATTTTATTCTCTACTTAACTCTTCTAATGAATTGTTGTTTCCGCTGCAGTTATTGATCTAAAACTTGTTATCTATTATATTATATCAGATTTTTCCTTGTTGAAGACTAAGGATAATTTGTTGTATATTATCTTAGTCATAATATTCTTTACTGGGCTAGTTGAGTTCACCCTTTTCGTTTTTGTTCCATTCTTCTTCTCAGTAATCGAGATCATAGCAGGAACCAGTCGGGGTATAGAGTGATGGTCCTAGACAGTTGTTTTAGCAGTCCTCACTATTTTAATAAAATAGTGTATCAATAATTATAATAGAGACTTATTTGAGTGTGGATATTGTCTAGAAGATAATATTTGTATTTAAACTCACAGTTTATGTGTTGTCGTATTTTACACGACAATTGTATTAATGATGTTGTAATTGTTTCTGTACCATGTATTTGGCGACTCAGAATGGGTGATGTGTACCTATTTTGGGGGCGTCACAATTATCATTTAAATTTTTTCACATAGATTAAAAAAGTCATTTAATACTATCATTTTTTTTCATCTATTCCTAAAAATTTGCCGTTTTAGAAGAAAAAATGTGTTTCAATTTATTTATCGTTTACAACTTTCTTGGGACAATGAGAGAAGGTAGGGGTGATATAGGAAAATAAATAATTTATTCTCCTATAAAGTTGTAAACGACAAATAAATTAAAATAAATTATTTCTTCTAAAACGATAATCTTTTAAAAACGGGGAGAGTATTAATTATTTCTCAAATTCTCATATCCTAAAAAATTACTTACTAAACAAGTTTAATTTCTGACCTAATAAGAGACTAAGGGGTGTTTGATAAAAATTGAATGAATATGAATGAACTGAATCTGAAATTGAATAAAAAAATTATTTAATAATTAACATGTCTGAAATATCTGAATGACAGAATTTTATTATTTTACCTCTTTAAAAAAATTTAAAGTTGTTGTAAATTTAATTAATATAATAGTTAGTATTTTTTTAAAATTTTTTATTTTTTATTTATTTATTCAGCCACTCATTTAGCCAAAAAAAATTGACTTAGCCATTCAGCTCAATCATCTGACCGATTCAACCATTCCGACGATTTTTTTTCAAAACAAATGCACTTAATAATTGAACGATTCAGCCCTAAACAAACAACTCCCAAATCGTTCGATTCAGAACTAAACAAAGACATTTTAAGTTAAAAAAAATCAGCTCAATAGCTTAATGCTAAACAAGTTTGGGATCTTTTGTTAAAACCGAATATAACAAAGTTTTTTTCGGGTGATAATACGACAGAGTGAAAGTTATCAGATGAGTCATTGTCGTGAGGAGATACTATCAAATCATTCGCCGAGTACACGATCAAATCATTTTCCAACTACAAAGTTAGAAGAGAAATGATTTATATATTGATAAATTTAATAATAAAAATAATTAAAATTTATGTAAAATCCTGAATAATAAGATATAATAAATTAAAATAAACTTATTTTTAATTAATTCATATCTTATATATCTACGTACATTGCATGATATAAAATTTATTGCGATAAGAGTATGCAGTGGCGAATCTATTAAGAGGGCAGAATAAACATTGTCTATGTTAGAATTTTTTTTATAAGTGTAAGGATATGAACAAAAATATAATTTAATAAACTTGAGGGATATATTTATGAAAATGTTAAACTTAGGGGGGAAAAAACTTAAACTATTACTATAAAAAAAAAAAAACTAAACACACGATTTATAATATATTCAGACTATCACCATCGCTCTCTATCTCACTAAATTTCAGTCCTTAATTTAATTTTCAATTTAAAAAAATTCGCCTTTATTAAAAATAAATCCATTATCCGCATGTGTGAGTATATAACAAGACTCAATCATATACCCCTTTAAATTCACACCTTAGTTTCAATATAAATTTATGTATAAAAATGAAAAATCTATTGAATTGCTACTGAATTTCGGATTGGTTTTTGGTTGAAGAGTGTGACCTTTTGACTTTTCATACAAACATTGTTATATTCATGCTTGAGAGCAACTCCAGCAACACAATTTTAGACTATATTTAGTCTAAGATTTATCTTCCAGCTCTCGCAGGTAGACTAAATATAGTCTGTGACTATATTTGAAGCACTAACAAGACTAAATCTAGGAATTTGATAGTTCATGGATTATAATTTTAATTATATTTAAATAAGAGAATGGAAGGAGATTGAAACTTTTTTGAATTCATATATTATTTTAATCTTTTTATATTATAGTCCACGAGATTGTGACGCCCCCAAAATTAGGTATACCTCACCCATCTTGGGTCATCAGATACAAAGTACAGAATACAAATACAACTTACTAATACAACTGTCGTGTACAATACGACAAAACATAAACTGTGAGTTTGAATACAAATATTATCTTCTAGAGAGTATTCATACTCAAAAGGAGTCCTCATTACATTTATTAACACACTATTACATAGAATAGTGAGGACTACTAACTAATACTATCATTCAAACCATCACTCCGTTCCCCGACTTGCCCCAGCTACGTTCTCATTTCCTGAAGAGAACAGTGAAAGAAAGGGTGAGCTCAACTAGTCCAGTAAGAAATATTATGACTAAGATAATGCAGAATAAATTTTCATTAGCCTTCAACAATGTTAAACTGATAAAATATAATAGACATCAAGTTTAACTGCAGCGGAATAAGCAATCAATTAAAAGAGTCAAGTAGAAAATAAACTTTACTATCTTTTATGATTTAAAAGGTTTTTCAACACTGTGATCGCTGGGACTCAGCTTAATAAAATAATCCACATCATCGAATCACCCCTGCACTACGGCCAAGGATATTCGTGTATTCATTAATGGTCATGATCATGCCAACAACTGTCCATCAATGCACTACGGGCCAATGAGGACTTTTACCACATCATTTGTAACATTACGGTCATGATTATACCAAATAATCCCTGGTCATAATCATACCAAGTCCATCTATGCACTACAGGCCACAGATGACTTTTAACATTTTATAAACATGAGGATGATGACAATGATATAAGAATTCAATAAAACAAGTTCAAGAATTAATTTATCCAAGAATTAACAACGTCCAAATTGTCAACATGATACTGCTTTGTGGAGTAAAATTCAAGAATGCTTAGAAGAATATTTTCATGAAAAGATACTGGATGAAACGCAATTATCAAGGATATTCCACAAATTTTATGGAGTATAGAAGTCAAAACTTAACCAACTGAGTACAATAAAGAATGGAATAACAAAAGAAATCGCCATGCATGCGATAGACCGCACAGACAGGTTATTCCAACAGAATAATAAATAATAGAACCAGGTCCGGCGTAAACGCACAGACAGGATATTCCGACAGAATAATAAATAATTGAACCAGGTCCGGCGTAAACGCACAGACAGGATATTCCGACAGAATAATAAATAATGAAACCAGGTCCGGTGTAAAATACACAGACAGGATGTTCCAACAGAATAATAACAAGACGGAACCAGGTCCGGTGTAAAACACACAGACAGGATGTTTTAACAGAATAATAGAAGAATGTCACCAAGTATAGGGTAGACCGCGTATACAGGTTATTCCAACAAAATAATAAGAAATAGAATAACAACAGTTCTCTTCATGAATAAGAAAGAATAACACCCCTTACCGTTTTAAAGAAGAGCTGAAATAAGGAAGTAGTTAAGTAGCAGAATACTCTTCTTCTCTCTCTCTCTATAGTTTCTCTCTCTAGAGTTCAGTGAATTCGTAAGAAATAATGAAGGAATGAGCTGCTATTTATAGAAAAATAGAATGCATAGTAACTAATCCATGAACGGTCCTGATTGATTATGTGACAACCCCAAAATAGGTCCATTCCATCCAACCCATTCTGAGTCGTCAAATACATGGTACAGAAAATAACTACAACTTTATTACAACAATTGTCGTGCAAAATACAACAACACATATGCTGTGAGTTTGGATACAAATATATACCAAATGTGACTCATGTTCCAATCGTGGACATCACCTCACAATGACACCTTACATAAAGGTATAGTAGAAAATTATTTTAGAAATTAGAATCTTTGGAAAGTGCTCAAGGAAACCTTCGTACATGGGAGGCCACGCATCTAGGTTATGATAGATATCATATGGCCACAGAATTATCCTTGGTTTACCCAATAGACCCCAAAGAAAAACGAGAAGATTACTATCATATTCTTCCTAATGGTGAGTCTTCTCTTGACTTATCATTATCTCCACTGTCTCTAATTGAGAATTATACTTCAAACAAACACCAAGATTATATAGGTAGTGCTCGTATATATACTCAGCAAGTGGATGAGCACATCCCTGTCTTATGATGACACGAGGTTGTATGTCGTTAGACATCTTGTATGATAGTGGTAAACCACCCTTCCAACGTTGGGTACACCTTACCCTATTGGATTCACCAAATATAACTACTAAATGAACTTTTCTATACTGCTTCGGGAGAACATCCACAGCTAGAGACCACCGTTCTATTTCCCCGTTACCCTCGCTCGACCCAGCTACACTCTTATTACCTGAAAGGAATTGTGAAGCAAAAGGGTGAGCACAACTAGCTCAGTAAAGAATATCATGACTAAAGATAATTAAATTATCAATAGCCTTCATCAACAATAAATCAGAGATTTAAAACATATGGTAAATGATAAAAATTTTAACCATAGTTGCAGCAGAACGAGCAATCCATTAGAAGAGTCAAATAGACTATAAAGTCTATTATCTTCTCCATGTTAAAAATCCACCAACAATGTTTTATCCCTGTAACATCAATCAACAATTCTGGTCCACAATCATATGAATAACTCATAATCATAACTGTAGTTCTAAATTCCTCTTCTCATCCAGGACGATGATAATTTTCATCACATATCTTTACCTGAAACATCAAAGATCATGGTTACACCAAATTACATTTCCTGTTCATAATCATACTAATAACTTCATCTTTGCACTACGCCCAAAGATATTCATTTGTATCACCAGTTGGTCATGTTTATCTCAACATCTGTTCATCTTTGCACTACTGGCCAAATATATTCAACAACATGTCATCTTTGCACTACAGGCCAAAGATATTCATCAATATTTCATCTTTGCACTACAGGCCAAAGATATTAATATCTCAAAGAAATATATAATCATTTCAGAATTTATATAAACAATAATTATAACCATGTTGATCAATTCACCTTTGCACTTAAGCTAAAGATATTCACTTATAAATTCAATGGTCATGATCATACCAGTCACAATTCAACTTTGCACTACAGGCCAAAGAGAACCCTAGTCATGATCATACCAATAATCTACCCATCTTTACACTCCAGTGAAAGAGAATTTCAACATCAGGGTTATAAAAATATTATATATGATAATAAAAATAATATGATCAACATATAGTTTTAATCTCAAGAGTAATATTCGTAACTCATGAATAGTAAATCGTGAATAGTAACTCATGAATAGTAACCCCGACACAAAAGATAGAAATTTCACAATAAAATCCATACCAATATTTTGGTATAATGATATTGAAAGAATAACATTACTTAAATTTATAAACAATTTATTTTAATTGTTTACACTTTACTAATTAATGCATTTAATCATCATAAAATGCCAACTCTTACAATTTCATCATCAATAACCAAAACCCTCATCAAAAATCTGCATATACCTCATATAGGATTCTCAAGCCATAAAATCCTATTTTCCAATTTTCTTTCTTCACAAAACATATTTAATTCATTTACTCATAACTAGACAATTTTCATGAAAAATACCAAATCAGTTCCAAAAATATTTCTTTTCTGGGATTTAGCATAATATAGTCCCATAGTGAACATATATTTTTCTCAAAATTTTTAAAAGTCATTTACTATTTTTCATATGGCCAAAATAGCCAAATATTTAGACATTTATCAAAAATTGTACTTTTGTCTAAAAATTCTGAAATTTACAGAGTATACTTCTATCATATACATGTACTCCCAATAAAAATTTCATCAATTTTGGGGTAACCACAATGAATTATAAGCTGTTACTTTTAAAATAGTCTTTTCTCATAAAATTCATAACTCTCAATCTATACATCCAAAAATCACCATTTTTGGATACAATCAAGAAAACTCATCAAAATATCATTTCAAATTTTTCCAGAATTTTTGAAGCTCAGAAAAATTACGAAACTGAAAATCATAACAACCCTTAAAATCCCTTAATATCCCTTACTATCCCTTACAATCCCTTACCTCAAAAGAGCAGTACTTCTGACTGGATATCAGATATGATGCTGAAGAAAACTTGCACTGATGAATAGCAACTCACCAAGTATCTAAAAACTCACAAAATATGCTTCATAATATAGAGAGAGAAAGAGAGAAAGCTTATGTTTTTGGTGTGATTTTCAATTCTAACTTAGCCCTCTATTTATAGGAAAATTTTGGTAGGTTTGACCTGCAACCTGATGGCTTTACCTGCTACTATTCCCACCCACCACATTTAAAATATAATTCAGCACATTTCTTCACCAACCACAAGTGGGGCCCACCAATTCTAGAATTTTCCACCAAAATGATAAACTCCGAAAATTCAACAATTTCTGAACCAGTCATCTCGTAAAATTCATAACAAATCATACGTTCATTTTTAACGGTTCAAAATTTGTGGACATATACTCAACTTATATATGTATAACATATCCAAAAATTACCACGATCCAACGGTCGGATTAAAAATTATAACCCTCGCAAAATATCTCAAAAACCCTGATTTTTAATACCTCCATTCCGACAAAAATACTGATAAAAACCTCAACATTAACTCCATCATTTTTAACCACAAAAATATATCCCTCATTTATATCTACATAAAATAAATATTTTCTTATCATATTAATCAATAATTAATTATTCACAAATAATATTACAGAATCACATTTATGACAACCAGGCCGTTCCCATGAAAGAGGGGGCTTTCCAATAAAAATTTCTCCTTACTGGCGCGCAATTAGATGACCAAACCTCTCCTTAGACAGAACTTTCTAGACATTGACAATAATGTTATCTAATAATATTATTCAAATAATATGAATTATTGATCTGATAAAGGAAAATACTGTGCAGCAACAATTATTGAAACAACAATAATATAAAATATCAACGCAGCAATTATTGAATCAATAAAATAAAATATTGAACAGTAATTACTGTAACAATTATTGAGTAGTGCCTTCTTACGTAAGAATCAATAATTTCAAAAATACTATGCAATACCGTGTGCTACTGTGCAATAACGCGTATTACTGTATCTTAACCACCGGGTATTCCAACAGTGTTAACGGTAACAACTACGCCGTTATTTGTAAAAACTCAAATTTATCGTTTTCTTCACCCGACAGTTATTCGTTATGGGGACCACAAATAGCTGCCCCGTCGTACGAATATTCCCCGACAGAAAGAATATTCCACGACCAAACGAATATTCCCCGACAACAATGATTATTTTATAACCACTTGTGTATTTTGAAAAATTTTCACATTTCACCCATAACTTTAACTTTTTATCAATTTAACCATTTACTGAATTGTAATTATAAGAAAAATTAAATACTTTTATTTCATAAAATTCGGGGTCTTACAGATTACTTTAATCTGACGGTCCATATTTAAAGAAAAATCTTTTAAATAAAATATAATATATTCTATTTATAGAATAACTTTAATAAAGTATTCTATTTTATATAAAAAAATGTTTCTATTTTATTACGTTAATAATACGAATAAAACAAAACGTCATTATCGCTAAATAATTCATATTATTAACTGACAATAATTGAATCAAACTGAGTGACTTCTCACATAAGCATTAATAATCAATACCGTGTGCTACTATGCAACCACACGTATTACTGTACTTTTAGTACCGAGTAGTTCAACAGTAACAATGGTAAAACTTCCGCCGTTATTTTTAATAAAATATTTTTGTCGTTTTCTCAATCCGACAATAATTTCGCTGTGGGGTCCACCAATGATTGTGTCGTTGTACGAATATTCCCTGTTAAAACGAATATTCTTCGACCAATCGAATATTATATAACAACTTGCGTACTTTGCAAAATTTATAAATATTACCCACAACTATAACATTATATCAAATTAACCCCATAATATTCAAAAATTATATTTATAGAAAATTCATCTTTATTTATAAAAGTTGGGGTCTTACAACCTCCCCTTCTTATGAAATTTCGCCCTCGAAATTAGGGTACGTACCTGGTATGTCGAAGAGGTAAGGATACCTTGATTTCATTTCAGATTCTAACTCCCAAGTTATTTCCTCAACATCGTGGTTTCTCCACAAAACTTTGACTTGAGTTATAACCTTGAAGCGTAGAATATGATCCTTCTTATCCAAAATTTGAACAGGAACTTCTTCATACGTCAAATCCCCCGCTATTTCATCCGGTTCTAACTCAATAATGTGGTTCGGGTCTTCCACATATTTGCGTAACATGGATATGTGAAAAACGTTATGAACACGAGACATACTTGGCGGTAAAGGGAGTCTATAAGCCACAGTTCCTACTCGATCGAGGATTAAAAATGGGCCGATGAATCGAGAATTGAGCTTTCATCTCTTACTAAATCTCGTAACTCCTTTCCATGGAGCAACACGTAAGAACACATGATCTCCTACATCAAATTTCACGTCCTTCCGATGAAGATCAGCATAACTCTTTTGTCGATCTTGTGAGGGTTTTATACGTTGTCGGATCGTTTGAATCTTTTCTATAGTCATACGTACCAACTCCGGTCCTAACAACGTTGCTTCACCCACCTCATCCCAGCATACTGGAAAACGACATTTTCTTCCATACAATGCTTCGAATGGAGCCATGCCAATACTTGCTTGATAACTGTTGTTGTAGGAAAACTCCACCAATGGTAAGAACTTGTCCCAACTTCCCTTGAAGTCAAAGACACAGAGTCTTAATAGATCTTCAAGAGTTTGAATAGTCCTCTTTGATTGTCCGTCCGTCTGAGGATGATATGCTGAACTAAATCGTAAATCCGTGCCCATAGCTTTTTGTAAACTAACCCAAAATCGTGAAGTGAATCTTGGGTCTCGGTCAGAAACTATGGATACTGGCATACCATGCAGTCTTACAATCTCGTTTATGTACATACGAGCAAGACGTTCAAGTGTATAAGTTTCTCGTATCGGTAAGAAATGAGCAGACTTGGTCAATCTATCAACAATGACCCAAATCGCATCAATACCTTGAGAAACCCTAGGAAGACCGGTAACGAAATCCATGGTAATGTGCTCCCACTTCCATTCTGGAATTTTAAGTAGTTGCAATGGACCTTTTGTGTAAGACCCCAAATTATTAATAAATAAAATTTAATTTCCTCTATTTATTATTCTGAAATAGTAAGAGTTGATTTGATTAATGTGGTTAGTTATGGTTAAAATGCGCAAATATTTTAAATAAGCAAGTGGTTATAAAATATTCATTGTTGTCGGAGAATATTTGTTTGGTCGTGGAATATTCTTGTTGTCGGGGAATATTCGTACGACGGCGCAGCCTTGTGTGGGCCCCATAACAGAAAACGATTGGATGAAGAAAACGACAAAAATAAGTTATTTATAAATAACGGCGTAGTTGTTACCGTTAATACTGTTGGAATACCCGGTGGTTAAAACACGGTAATACGCGTAGCACACGGTATTGCACCAATTATTGATTCTTACGTAAGAAGGCACTACTCAATAATTGTTACAGTAATTACTGTTCAATATTATATTTTATTGATTCAATAATTGCTGCGTTGATATTTTATATTACTGTTGTTTCAATAATTGTCACTACGCAGTATTTTTCATTATCGGAGCAATAATTCATATTATCTGAATAATATTATTAGATAACATTATTGGCAATGTCTAAAAAGTTCTGTCTAAGGAGAGGTTTGGTCATCTAATTGCGCGCCAGTAAGGAGAGATCCTTATTGGAAAGCCCCCTCTTTTTTGGGCACGACCTGGTTGCCAGTACTGTGATTCTGTAATATTATTTGTGTATAATTAATTATTAATTTATATGATGAGGAAAATATTAATTTTATGTGGATATAGATGGAGAAATTTTTTAATGTGACAATTGTTGAAAATTAATATTTTATCTTTTTCTGATAAAATAATTCATTTAAATATATTATTTTAATAATATATTGATGGTGGTATTTTTACAATGAATGTGGGATATATGAGTATATGAGGAGGAAGAGTATTTTTGTGGCATTAAATGATTAACACATGTTTTGTGTGTTGGTGGACATAATTCTTGACCGAAAATTTATTATTGACTATAAAATCATCCGTTTGTGAATTTCGATCAATTTCTGTTTAGAATTTGGAAAAACTTTCTTCTGTAAAGTTGTAGAGAATTGAATTTTCTATAAAAACTCGCGAGATTCGAATTTTCTGATAAAAGGGCTATTTATTATGAATTATTGAAGTTCTGAAGTTCCGAAATAATTGATTTTTGGAAGTTTTATTTATTATTTTGAAGAAAAACGTTTTTTGGCATTTAAGTGGGCTAACATGTGATATAAATGGGCTGAGATCAAATGTCTAGAGGTGGGCTAAGGAAAATTTGATAAATATATTATTATTATATTAAATTTTCTGCTTTGGTGTTCTAAGTATTTTCCTATAAATAGGGTGCTTAGGTTAGAATTGAAATCACACCAGAAACACAAGTTTCTCTCTATTTCTCTCTCTATAACGAGCGTATTCTTGTGAGTATTTGATACTTTGAGTGTTGCTTTACGGTGCAAGTTTCCTTCAGCACTATATCTAGTATTCCAGTCAGAAGTACCGTCTTTCCGAGGTAAGGGATGTTATTTCTTCTTAAATGATATTATTTTCTTCAATATCATTATACCGAAGTATTGATCTGAACTTTTTATCAAAATTAAAACTTTTCATGTCGGGGTTACTATTCACGAGTTACTATTCACGAGTTACTATTCACCGAAAAATAAAATTTTCTTCTTTTCGTCCAAAATATCTATTCTGGATACTAGCTTTGATTGTATCCATATTTTGATCATTCTTGAATTTTACTCCACTATGATTATTTATGAGGTATTTTTGGACATGGAATAGCTGAAATACGAATCCTTAACATTTATTATTTTGTTTCACTGGATTCGTTTCCTTAAAAAAATATTTTTCATCATCCTCAGTTCTAAATGATGACATAAATGAATATCTTTGGCCTGTAGTGCAAAGATTAATGATTTCTGATGAATATCTTTGGCCCGTAGTGCAAAGATGAACAGGCGTTGAGGTGAACATGACCAACTGATGAATATCTTTGGCCTGTAGTGCAAAGATGACTATTTGATTCAAGATATTTATTGATTAATATTACAGGGATAAAATGTTGATGATGGGCTTTTAAATTCATAGATAATCGTAGATTTCATTCTCTACGTAACTTCTCTATGAATTATTATTTTTCGCTGCGAATATTGAATTAAAACTTGTTGTCTATTGTATTCTATTAAATTTTTCTCTGTTGAAGACTAACGATAATTTGTTGTATATTATCTTAGTCATAATATTCTTTACTGGGCTAGTTGAGCTCACCCTTTTTCTTGTTGTTCCATTTTCTTCTCAGGAGGCGAGAATGTAGCAGGTACTAGTCGGGGTATGGAATGAAGGTTCTAGGAAGTTGTTTTAGTAGTCCTCACCATTTTTTTTTGTAAAATATTGTTCCAATAATTGTAATGAGGACTTATTTGAGTGTGGATATTGTCTAGATGACAATATTTATATTTACACTCACAGTTTTTATGTTGTATTAATAAAGTTGTAGTTGTTTCTGTACCATGTTATTGACGACTCAGAATAGGTGTTGTATACCTGTTTTGGGGGCGTCACAGTTGGTATCAGAGCTTAGGGATATGATCTCTGGCGGAGATCGGGGAATAGAACTAGGAGGGGAGAGACGAGTAAATTCTTCGCTAGTGTGTCCTACCTAAGCTTATTTGTTGGTCGGTCATAATATAGGAATATTATGTGATTTGTTAATTTGTTAAATTAACCCTTGTTTTATGGCAGTATTTGAGAATGTCGACTGAGAATGTTAACAGTGGAGTAAATGAAACCGTGGAGACACATGTACTCACCAACGAGGAGAACGTGCAACAGGCTGGCAATGTTCCTCCTGTGAACAACACCACTGAGCAGACGATGAACGATGAGATGTTTAGAAGTTTTTTACGGTTCATGCAAAACCAGACGAAGGAGATTCCTGTTCAAAATATAGGAAGAAACAATGGCAACGCACAGCTGGTCACAGCCAAGCAGTTCAAAGAGTTGGGACCACCAGAATTCTGGGGAAAGCCAGATCCGATTAAGGCGGAGACATGGGTCAAGCAAATTACCAAGATATTTGATGTCTTGGGATGCACGGAGGAACAGAAGGTTCCATTCGCCACCTTTATGTTCCGTGGCGAGGCAGACTACTGGTGGGAATCTGTGAAGCATACCCATCCAGCCGCACTCAGCATGTCTTGGGAGACATTTCAGAAACTATTCAATGACAAGTACTTTCCTGAAAGTATTCGTCATATGAAGGAGGTAGAGTTTATTAGACTGGAGCAGAATAACATGACGGTGTCCCAGTACGAGGCGAAGTTTGCAGAGTTGTCCAGGTTTGCACCTCATTTGGTGGAGAATGAGGAACGTATGACACGGATGTTTCTGAGAGGTTTGAAACTCGGCATACGTCAATATCTCATTTCTCATAAATTTTCTCTCTATTCAGATGTTGTCAACAGGGCTCAATTATTGGAGCGAGATAACGAGTACGGTCAACCGAGAGACCACAACCAGGATCATATCGGTGACAACAGTCATCAGAACAATGATAACCAGCGGAGAAAGAAAAGTACAGACAAGAACGGCAACCACTCTGGTGGTAATCGTGGCTATGAAAATAGAAGAAGGGAGTCGGGAGGAGATTTTAAAAAGAGGAGATTCAATAATGACAATACGAAGACGTCAGCACTAGCAGCAACTGGTTCCAAGGGAGGAGAACGACCACCGGTCATATGCTATAAATGTGGAAAAGAGGGACATATCAGCCCAAACTGTCCACAACAGTTCAAGGTATGCTATAATTGTGGAAAGGAAGGACATATCGCTCGAGATTGTACGATAGCGAAACCAAGTTCAGCGGGGACGGTGACTCAAAAGGCTGCCCCAGAAAAGTCAAAGTCAACGGTTCCTGGAAGAGCGTTTGTCGTGACTGGTCAACATGCGAGGAACCCAAACGAGGTGATCACGGGTAAGCTAATCATAAATTCATGTGAAGTTTATACCTTACTAGATACCAGTGCTACCCATTCATTTATTTCTCCTGCTTGTGCTCAACGTTTAAACTTGACTCCGGAGAAATTAGACTTTGATTTATCTGTGGAGACTCCGTTAGGGGAAACTTTCATCACATCCACTGTTTATAAATCTTGTTTGATCCAAGTTGGTACCATCACCTTACCTGTTGACCTTATCTCTTTAAAGATACTTGCATTTGACGTGATTTTAGGAATTGATTGGTTAACTACTCATCATGCCAAAATTGATTGTTTTCGTAAGGTGATTAGTTTTCATATTCCTAATCAACCTGTTGTTCGAATTCAAGCAACAAAGCCATTAAAATCAATCACTGTCATATCAAGTCATAAAGCCATTCGTTTATTGAAAAACGGATGTCAAGCTTTCTTAGCCCATGTTATGGATTTGAATAAAGACACGTCAAATTTGAATAATATTCCTGTTGTTAGTAACTTTCCTGACGTATTTCCTGAAGAACTTCCCGGTCTACCCCCGGAACGTGAAGTTGAATTCTTTATTGATCTTGAACCTGGTTCAAAACCTATTTCTAAAACCCCATATCGAATGGCTCCTATTGAACTTCAGGAGTTAAAAGTCCAACTACAAGAGTTGTTGGACATCGGTTTCATTCGTCCTAGTACATCTCCTTGGGGTGCTCCTGTTTTATTTGTAAAGAAAAAAGACGGGAGTATGCGACTTTGTATCGATTACCGGGAATTAAACCATGTCACCATCAAGAATAGGTATCCGCTACCTCGTATTGATGACCTGTTTGACCAGTTACAAGGAGCACAATTCTTTTCAAAAATCAATCTTCGTTCTGGATATCATCAGCTTAAGGTTAAAACTGAGGATATTCCGAAGACTGCCTTTAGAACTCGGTACGGGCATTATGAATTCTTAGTCATGTCTTTTGGATTGACTAATGCTCCTGCGGCTTTCATGGATATGATGAACCGAGTATTCAAGGATTATTTGGATCAGTTCGTTGTTGTCTTTATTGATGACATCCTCATATATTCCAAAAGCCGTGAAGATCATGAGCACCATTTGAAGCTGGTACTCCAAAGGCTGCGTGAAAACAAGTTATATGCTAAGTTGAAGAAATGCGAGTTCTGGCTTGAGGAAGTAGCATTCCTAGGGCACGTGGTGTCAAAACATGGAGTATCTGTGGACCCGGCGAAGATTGAAGCAATACAAAGCTGGGAGCAACCGAAGACGATGACCGATGTACGTAGCTTTTTGGGCTTAGCTGGTTATTATCGGAGATTCGTAGAAGGGTTTTCTCGAATCGCTATCCCGTTAACTCAGCTGACTCGGAAGGATATCAAATTCGTATGGAACGAAGAATGCGAGAAGAGTTTCCAAGAGCTTAAGAGGAGACTCATTTCGGCACCTGTTCTGACAATACCATCTGGTTCGGATGGATTTGTTATCTACAGCGATGCTTCAGGCAAAGGGTTAGGATGTGTTCTCATGCAACGTGGGAAAGTTATAGCCTATGCCTCGCGACAACTTAAAGAATATGAGAGGAATTATCCTACTCATGATCTAGAGTTGGCAGCAGTCGTTTTCGCACTAAAGATCTGGAGGCACTATCTATATGGGGAAAAGGTGGAGATATATTCAGACCATAAAAGCCTCAAATATTTCTTCACTCAAAAAGAACTCAACATACGGCAACGACGTTGGCTCGAGTTGTTAAAAGATTACGACCACACTATTCAATACCATCCTGGAAAAGCAAACGTGGTAGCTGACGCGTTGAGTAGAAGATCATATGCAGGAACGAGTGCGATGATGTCAAGTATACGCGTAGAACCAACTTTAATCGATAAAGTTAAAGTTACTCAAGCTACAGACCCGGAGCTGATGCGTATGAAGAAGAAAGTGCAAGAAGGTGCTATTCCAGAAGCAAGAATCGATGAAGAAGGAATACTTCGAGTCCACTTCAGACTTTGTGTTCCTAACGATTCTGATTTAAAGTACAAGATCATGATGGAGGCACACAATACACCATTTGCAATCCATCCTGGAAGTACTAAAATGTATCGTGATCTTCGACATACATTTTGGTGAAACAATATGAAGAGAGAGATTGCAAAGTTTATCTCGAGGTGTTTAACTTGTCAACGTGTAAAGGCGGAGCATCAAGTACCAAAGGGTCCATTGCAACCACTTGAGATTCCTAAATGGAAGTGGGAACACATTACCATGGATTTTGTTACGGGTCTTCCTACGGTTTCTCAAGGTATAAATGCTATTTGGGTTATAGTTGATTGATTAACCAAGTCTGCTCATTTCTTGCCGATACGGGAGACTTATTCCCTTGAACGTCTTGCTAGTATGTACGTGAATGAGATTGTAAGGTTGCATGGCATGCCAGTATCCATAGTTTCGGATCGTGACCCAAGATTCACTTCAAGATTTTGGGTTAGCTTGCAAAAAGCTATGGGCACGGATTTACGGTTATGTTCGGCATACCATCCTCAAACGGACGGGCAATCAGAGAGGACTATTCAAACTCTTGAAGATTTATTAAGACTTTGTGTCCTAGATTTCAAAGGAAGTTGGGATAAGTACCTACCATTGGTGGAATTCTTCTACAACAACAGTTATCAGGCAAGTATAGGTGTGGCTCCCTTTGAAGCATTGTATGGACGAAAGTGTCGCTCTCCAGTATGTTGGGATGAGGTGGGAGAAGCAACGTTGTTGGGACCAGAGTTGGTACGAATGACTATAGAGAAGATCCAAACGATTCGACAACGTATACAAACGGCACAGGATCGACAAAAGAGTTATGTGGATCTTCATCGAAAGGACGTAGAATTTGACATTGGGGATCATGTATTATTACGTGTAGCTCCATGGAAAGGAGTTACAAGATTTGGGAAGAGAGGAAAGCTCAATCCACGATTTATTGGTCCATTTCAGATTCTTGACCGAGTAGGAAATGTGGCCTATAGACTTGCGTTACCTCCAAGTATGTCTCGTGTTCATAATATTTTTCATATATCTGTGCTTCGTAAATATGTGAAAGACCCGAACCATGTTATTGAGTTAGAACCGGACGAGATAGCTGAAGACTTAACGTACGAGGAGGTACCTGTCAAGATCATGGATAAAAAGGAGCATGTCCTACGTACGAAGGTCATACCACAAGTTAAAGTTTTGTGGAGAAACCATGCTATTGAGAAAATGACCTGGGAGTTGGAAACGGAAATGAAAGCGAGGTATCCTCATCTTTTCGAAACACCAGGTACGTATGTCAATTTCGAGGACGAAATTTCATAAGGAGGGAAGGTTGTAAGACCCCAAATTATTAATAAATGAAATTTAATTTCCTCTATTTATTATTCTGAAATAGTAAGAGTTGATTTGATTAATGTGGTTAGTTATGGGTAAAATGCGCAAATATTTTAAATAAGCAAGTGGTTATAAAATATTCATTGTTGTCGGAGAATATTTGTTTGGTCGTGGAATATTCTTGTTGTCGGGGAATATTCGTACGACGGCGTAGCCTTGTGTGGGCCCCATAACAGAAAGCGATTGGATGAAGAAAACGACAAAAATAAGTTATTTATAAATAACGGCGTAGTTGTTACCGTTAATACTGTTGGAATACCCGGTGGTTAAAACACGGTAATACGCGTAGCACACGGTATTGCACCAATTATTGATTCTTACGTAAGAAGGCACTACTCAATAATTGTTACAGTAATTACTGTTCAATATTGTATTTTATTGATTCAATAATTGCTGCGTTGATATTTTATATTACTGTTGTTTCAATAATTGTCATTACGCAGTATTTTTTATTATCGGAGCAATAATTCATATTATCTGAATAATATTACTAGATAACATTATTGGCAATGTCTAGAAAGTTCTGTCTAAGGAGAGGTTTGGTCATCTAATTGCGCGCCAGTAAGGAGAGATCCTTATTGGAAAGCCCCCTCTTTCCTGGGAACGACCTGGTTGCCAGTACTGTGATTCTGTAATATTATTTGTGTATAATTAATTATTGATTTATATGATGAAAAAAATATTAATTTTATGTGGATATAGATGGAGAAAATTTTTAATGTGACAATTGTTGAAAATTAATATTTTATCTTTTTCTGATAAAATAATTCATTTAAATATATTATTTTAATAATATATTGATGGTGGTATTTTTACAATGAATGTGGGATATATGAGTATATGAGGAGGAAGAATATTTTTGTGGCATTAAATGATTAACACATGTTTTGTGTGTTGGTGGACATAATTCTTGACCGAAAATTTATTATTGACTATAAAATCGCCCGTTTGTGAATTTTGATCAATTTCTGTTTGGAATTTGGAAAAACTTTCTTCTGTAAAGTTGTAGAGAATTGAATTTCCTATAAAAACTCGCGAGATTCGAATTTTCTGATAAAAAGGCTATTTATTATGAATTATTGAAGTTCTGAAGTTCCGAAATAATTGATTTTTGGAAGTTTTATTTATTATTTTGAAGAAAAATGTTTTTTGGCATTTAAGTGGGCTAACATGTGATATAAATGGGCTGAGATCAGATGTCTAGAGGTGGGCTAAGAAAAATTTGATAAATATATTATTATTATATTAAATTTTCTGCTTTGGTGTTCTAAGCATTTTCCTATAAATAGGGTGCTTAGGTTAGAATTGAAATCACACCAGAAACACAAGTTTCTCTCTATTTCTCTCTCTATAACGAGCGTTGTGACACCCCCAAAATTAGGTATACATCACCCATCTTGGGTCGTCAGATACATAGTACAAAATACAAATACAACCTACTAATACAACTGTCGTGTACAATACGACAAAACATAAACTGTGAGTTTGAATACAAATATTATCTTCTAGAGAGTATTCATACTCAAAAGGAGTCCTCATTACATTTATTAACACACCATTACATAGAATAGTGAGGACTACTAACTAATACTATCATTCGGACCATCACTCCGTTCCCCGACTTGCCCCAGCTACGTTCTCATTTCCTGAAGAGAACAGTGAAAGAAAGGGCGAGCTCAACTAGCCCAGTAAAAAATATTATGACTAAGATAATGCAGAATAAATTATCATTAGCCTTCAACAATGTTAAACTAATAAAATATAATAGACATCAAGTTTAACTGCAGCGAAACAAGTAATCCATTAAAAGAGTCAAGTAGAAAATAAACCCTACTATCTTTTATGATTTAAAAGATTTTCCAACACTGTGATCGCTGAGACTCAGCTTAATAAAATAATCCACATCATCGAATCACCCCTGCACTACGGCCAAGGATATTCGTATATTCATTAATGGTCATGATCATGCCAACAACTGTCCATCAATGCACTACGGGCCAATGAGGACTTTTACCACATCATTTGTAACATTACGGTCATGATTATACCGAATAATCCCTGGTCATTATCATACCAAGTCCATCTATGCACTACAGGTCACAGATGACTTTCAACATTTTATAAACATGAGGATGATGACAATGATATAAGAATTCAATAAAACAAGTTCAAGAATTAATTTATCCAAGAATTAACAACGTCCAAATTGTCAACATGATACTGTTTTGTGGAGTAAAATTCAAGAATAATTAGAAGAATATTTTCATGAAAAGATACAGGATGAACCGCAATTATCAAGGATATTTCACTAATTTCATGGAGTATAGAACTCAAAACTTAACCAATTGAGTATAATAAAAAATGGAATAACAAAAGAAATCACCATGCATGCGATAGACCGCACAGACAGGTTATTCCAACAGAATAAGAAATAATGGAACCAGGTCCGGCGTAAACGCACAGACAGGATATTCCGACAGAATAATAAATAATGGAACCAGGTCCGGTGTAAAACACACAGACAGGATATTCCGACAGAATAATAAATAATGGAACCAGGTCCGGTGTAAATCACACAGACAGGATATTCCAACAGAATGATAACAAGACGGAACCAGGTCCGGTGTAAAACACACAGACAGGATGTTCCAACAGAGTAATAATAAAAACGGAACCAGGTCCGGTGTAAAACACACAAACAAGATGTTCCAACAGAATAATAATAAAAACGGAACCAGGTCCGGTGTAAAACACACAGACAGGATGTTCCAACAGAATAATAGAAGAATGTCACCAAGTATAGGGTAGACCACGTATACAGGTTATTCCAACAGAATAATAAGAAATGGAATAGTAACAGTTCTCTTCATGAATAAGAAAGAATAACACCCCTTACCGTTTTAAAGACGAGCTGAGATAAGGAAGTAGTTAAGTAGCAGAATACTCTTCTTCTCTCTCTCTATAGTTTCTCTCTCTAGAGTTCAGTGAATTCGTAAGAAATAATGAAGGAATGAGCTGTTATTTATAAAAAAATAGAATGCATAGTAACTAATCCATGAACGGTCCAGATTGATTACTTTAATCTGACGGTCCATATTTAAAGAAAAATCTTTTAAATAAAATATAATATATTCTATTTATAGAATAACTTTAATAAAGTATTCTGTTTTATATAAAAAGATGTTTCTGTTTTATTACGTTAATAATACGAATAAAACAAAACGTCATTATCGCTAAATAATTCATATTATTAACTGACAATAATTGAATCAAACTGAGTGACTTCTCACATAAGCATTAATAATCAATACCGTGTGCTACTATGCAACCACACGTATTACTGTACTTTTACTACCGAGTAGTTCAACAGTAACAATGGTAAAATTTCCGCCGTTATTTTTAATAAAATATTTTTGTCGTTTTCTCAATCCGACAGTAATTCTGTTGTGGGGTCCACCAATGATTGTGTCATTGTACGAATATTCTCTGTTAAAATGAATATTCCCCGACCAATCGAATATTATATAACAACTTGCGTACTTCGCAAAATTTATAAATATTACCCACAACTATAACATTATATCAAATTAACTCCATAATATTCAAAACTGACATTTATAGAAAATTCATCTTTATTTATAAAAGTTGGGGTCTTACAACCTCCCCTTCTTATGAAATTTCGCCCTCGAAATTAGGGTACGTACCTGGTATGTCGAAGAGGTAAGGATACCTTGATTTCATTTCAGATTCTAACTCCCAAGTCATTTCCTCAACATCGTGGTTTCTCCACAAAACTTTGACTTGAGGTATAACCTTGGAGCGTAGAATATGTTCCTTCTTATCCAAGATTTGAACAGGAACTTCTTCATACGTCAAATCTTCCGCTATTTCGTCCGGTTCTAACTCAATAATGTGGTTCGGGTCTTCCACATATTTGCGTAACATGGATATGTGAAAAACGTTATGAACACGAGACATACTTGGCGGTAAAGCGAGTCTATAAGCCACAGTTCTTACTCGATCGAGGATTAAAAAAGACCGATGAATCGAGGATTGAGCTTTCCTCTCTTTCCAAATCTCGTAACTCCTTTCCATGGAGCAACACGTAAGAACACATGATCTCCTACATCAAATTCCACGTCCTTCCGATGAAGATCAGCATAACTCTTTTGTCGATCTTGTGAGGTTTTTATACGTTGTCGGATCGTTTGAATCTTTTCTGTAGTCATACGTACCAACTCCGGTCCCAACAACGTTACTTCATCCACCTCATCCCAGCATACTGGAGAACGACATTTTCTTCCATACAATGCTTCGAATGGAGCCATGCCAATACTTGCTTGATAACTGTTGTTGTAGGAAAACTCCACCAATGGTAAGAACTTGTCCCAACTTCCCTTGAAGTCAAAGACACAGAGTCTTAATAGATCTTCAAGAGTTTGAATAGTCCTCTCTGATTGTCCGTCCGTCTGAGGATGATATGCTGAACTAAATCGTAACTCCGTGCCCATAGCTTTTTGTAAACTAACCCAAAATCGTGAAGTGAATCTTGGGTCTCGGTCAGAAACTATGGATACTGGCATACCATGCAGTCTTACAATCTCGTTTATGTACATACGAGCAAGACGTTCAAGTGTATAAGTTTCTCGTATCGGTAAGAAATGAGCAGACTTGGTCAATCTATCAACAATGACCCAAATCGCATCAATACCTTGAGAAACCCTAGGAAGACCGGTAACGAAATCCATGGTAATGTGCTCCCACTTCCATTCTGGAATTTTAAGTGGTTGCAATGGACCTTTTGGTACTTGATGCTCCGCTTTGACTCGTTGACAAGTTAGACACCTTGAGATAAACAACGCTATCTCTCTCTTCATATTGCTCCACCAAAATATATGACGAAGATCATGATACATTTTGGTACTTCCAGGATGGATTGCAAACGGTGTGTTGTGCGCCTCCATCATGATTTCATACTTTAAATCAGGGTTGTTAGGAACACAAAGTCTGGAGTTGACTCGAAGTATTCCTTCTTCATCGATTCTTGCTTCCGGTATAGCACCTTCTTGCACTTTCTTCTTCATACGCATCAGCTCCAGGTCTGTATCTTGAGCAGCTTTAACTTTATCGATTAAAGTCGGTTCTACTCGTATATTCGCCATCATCACATGGGTCCCTGGAGTCTTTAACTCTATCTCCATCCTTTGCAAATCACACAAAATGGGTCTTTGTATTGACAATATCGCACTCGTACTTGCATATGATCTTCTACTCAATGCGTCAGCTACCACGTTCGCTTTTTCAGGATGATATTGAATGGTATGATCATAATCTTTCAACAGTTCAAGCCAACGTCGTTGTCCCATGTTGAGTTCCTTTTGAGTGAAGAAATATTTGAGGCTTTTATGATCCGTAAAGATCTCGACCTTCTCCCCATACAAGTAATGCCTCCAAATTTTAAGTGCAAAAACAACAGCTGCCAACTCTAGATCATGAGTAGGATAATTCCTCTCATATTCTTTGAGTTGTCTTGATGCATAGGCTATGACTTTTCCATGTTGCATGAGAACGCATCCCAACCCTTTGCTCGAAGCATCACTGTAGATGACAAATCCCTCCGAGCCAGATGGTATTGTTAGAACAGGTGCTGAAATGAGTCTCCTCTTGAGTTCTTGAAAACTCTGCTCACATTCTTCGCTCCAACCGAACTTTGTATCTTTTCGAGTCAGCTGAGTTAACGGAGTAGCGATTCGAGAAAATCCTTCCACGAATCTCTGATAATAACCAGCTAGACCGAGAAAGCTACGTACTTCGGTTACTGATTTAGGTTGCTCCCAGCTTTGAATAGCTTCAATCTTTGCCGGGTCAACCGATATTTCACGACTTGATACTACGTGCCCAAGGAATGCTACCTCTTCCAGCCAGAACTCGCATTTCTTCAACTTGGCATAAAGTTTGTATTCACGAAGATTTTGGAGTACCAGCCTCAAGGGTTGCTCATGATCTTCACGGCTTTTGGAATAAACAAGGATGTCATCGATAAAGACGACCACAAAGTGATCCAAATATTCCTTAAATACCCTGTTCATCATATCCATGAAGGCAGCAGGAGCATTAGTCAATCCAAAAGACATAACTAAGAATTCATAATGCCCATACCGAGTTCTGAAGGCAGTCTTTGGAATATCCTCAGTTCTAACCTTCAGCTGATGATATCCAAAATGAAGATCGATCTTTGAAAAGAATTGTGCTCCTTGCAACTGGTCAAACAGGTCATCAATATGTGGCAATGGGTACCTATTTTTGATGGTGACATGATTCAACTCCCGATAATCAATACAAAGTCGCATACTCCCATCTTTCTTCTTCACGAACAGAACAGGAGCACCCCAAGGAGAAGTACTAGGACGAATAAAACCAATGTCTAACAATTCCTGCAGTTGGGTCTATAACTCCTGAAGTTCAATAGGAGCCATTCGATATGGGGCTTTGGAAATGAGTTTTGTACCGGGTTCAAGGTCGATACAAAATTCAATTTCACGCTCTGGGGGTAGGCCAGGAAGTTCTTCGGGAAATACGTCAGGAAATTTATTAACAACAGAAATATCATTCAAAGCTGACGTATTTTTGTTTAGATCTGTGACATGAGCTAAGAAAGCTTGACATCCGTTTTTCAATAAACGAATAGCTTTATGGCTTGAGATGACAGCGATTGATTTTAATGGTTTGGTTGCTTGAATTCGCATAATAGGCCGATTAGGAATATGAAAGCTAACAACCTTACGAAAACAATCAATTTTTGCATGATGAGTAGTTAACCAATCAATCCCTAGAATCACGTCAAATGCAAGTATTTTTAACGAAATCAGATCGACAGGTAATGTGTGGGTACCAACTTGAACCAAATAAGACTTATAAACCGTGGATGTAATGAAGGTTTCTCCCAATGGAGTTTCAACAGCTAAGTCAAAGTCTAATTTCCCCGGAATCAAATTTAATCGATGAGCGCAAGTAGGAGAAATAAAAGAATGGGTAGAACCGGTATCAAATAAAGTATAGACTTCGTTAGAGTTTATGATAAGCTTACCCGTGATGACCTCATTCGGGTTCCTTGCTTTCTGGGAGTTCACAACAAACGCTCTCCCTTGCACAATCGGTTTTGACTTTTCTGGGACGGCCTTTGGTGCCTCCATCCTAGCTTAATTTGTCTTCGGTAAACGACAAAATCGGGCTAAATGACCTTCTCTTCCACAATTATAACATGCTTTGGACGGCATCGCGCAGTTTGGACTGATGTGCCCCTCCCCTCCGTATTTTAAAATTATGATAGGTGGTCGTTCTCCTTCCTTAACGACAGGTGCGGGTGCTGACGTCTTTCCATCATTGTTGAATCTCCTCTTCTTGAAATGCTCATTCTTTTTGTTTTGGCCCTGATTACCACCGAAGTGGTTACCATTTCTGGCCTGTTGATTCCCTCCACGCTTGTTGTCACCGCTTCGATGACTGCTCTCACTGGTATTATCATTTTGCCGGCTGCTCTCTTTTGGTTGCGTTGTCTCGTTATCGCGCTCCACCAACTGAGCCCTATTTACAACATCTGAATACAAACATAGTTTATGAGAAACAAGATGTTGACGTATCTCCGGCTTCAAACCTCTTAAAAACATCCGCGTCATTCTTTCTTCATTATCCACCAGGTGGGACGCAAACCGGGATAACTCCGCAAATTTTGCCTCGTACTGCGACACGGTCATATTATTCTGCTCCAATTTGATGAACTCCACCTCCTTCATGTGACGAATACTCTCGGGAAAGTATTTGTCGTTAAACAGCTCTTGGAACTTCTCCCAGGACATCTTCAGTGCGGCAGGTTGAGTACGCTTTATCGATTCCCACCAGTAATCTGCCTCTCCTCGCAACATAAAGGCGGCAAAGGGAACCTTTTGCTCCTCTGAGCAACCCAAGACATCAAATATCTTGGTGATCTGCTTTATCCATGTTTCAGCTACAAGTGGTTTGGGTTCTCCCTTAAACTCCGGTGGTCCCAGCTCCTTAAACTGTTTAGCGGTGACCGCCAGAGAGTTTCCAGTATTTCCACCTACGTTGTGGACAGGAGCCGCTTTCACCTGTTGTTGCATGAATTGCATAAAGCCTCTGAACATTTGATCATTCATCATTTGGTCAGTGTTGTTGTTTGCATGAGGATTGACACCTTCTTGATGCACATTATCCTGATTATTGATATGTGGTGAATCAACAGTCGTCTGTGCTCCATTGCTATTCTCAACGTTCTCAGATGCCATTTTCAAATACTGCCACAAAATAAAAATTAATTGATATGTCATATATTATCCTTATATTATGACCGACCAATTAAATACCATGCAAATAAACTTAGGTATGTCATACTAGCGAAGGAATTCCCCGTCTCTCCCCTCCTAGTTCTATTCTCACATCTTAGCCAGGGATCATATCCCTAAGCTCTGATACCAACTGTGACGCCCCCAAAATTAGGTATACATCACCCATCTTGGGTCGTCAGATACATAGTACAGAATACAAATACAACCTACTAATACAACTGTCGTGTACAATACGACAAAACATAAACTGTGAGTTTGAATACAAATATTATCTTCTAGAGAGTATTCATACTCAAAAGGAGTCCTCATTACATTTATTAACACACCATTACATAGAATAGTGAGGACTACTAACTAATACTATCATTCGGACCATCACTCTGTTCCCCGACTTGTCCCAGCTACGTTCTCATTTCCTGAAGAGAACAGTGAAAGAAAGGGTGAGCTCAACTAGCCCAGTAAGAAATATTATGACTAAGATAATGCAGAATAAATTATCATTAGCCTTCAACAATGTTAAACTGATAAAATATAATAGACATCAAGTTTAACTGCAGCGAAACAAGCAATCCATTAAAAGAGTCAAGTAGAAAATAAACCCTACTATCTTTTATGATTTAAAAGATTTTCCAACACTGTGATCGCTGAGACTCAGCTTAATAAAATAATCCACATCATCGAATCACCCCTGCACTACGGCCAAGGATATTCGTATATTCATTAATGGTCATGATCAATTCAACAACTGTCCATCAATGCACTACGGGTCAATGAGGACTTTTACCACATCATTTGTAACATTACGGTCATGATTATACCGAATAATCCCTGGTCATAATCATACCAAGTCCATCTATGCACTACAGGCCACAGATGACTTTCAACATTTTATAAACATGAGGATGATGACAATGATATAAGAATTCAATAAAACAAGTTCAAGAATTAATTTATCCAAGAATTAACAACGTCCAAATTGTCAACATGATACTGCTTTGTGGAGTAAAATTCAAGAATACTTAGAAGAATATTTTCATGAAAAGATACTGGATGAACCGCAATTATCAAGGATATTTCACTAATTTCATGGAGTATAGAAGTCAAAACTTAACCAATTGAGTATAATAAAGAATGGAATAACAAAAGAAATCACCATGCATGCGATAGACCGCACAGACAGGTTATTCCAACAGAATAAGAAATAATGGAACCAGGTCCGGCGTAAACGCATAGACATGATATTCCGACAGAATAATAAATAATGGAACCAGGTCCGGTGTAAAACACACAGACAGGATATTCCGACAGAATAATAAATAATGGAACCAGGTCCGGTGTAAATCACACAGACAGGATATTCCAACAGAATGATAACAAGACGAAACCAGGTCCGGTGTAAAACACACAGACAGGATGTTCCAACAGAATAATAATAAAAACGGAACCAGGTCCGGTATAAAACACACAGACAGGATGTTCCAACAGAATAATAATAAAAACGGAACCAGGTCCGGTGTAAAATACACAGACAGGATGTTCCAACAGAATAATAGAAGAATGTCACCAAGTATAGGGTAGACCACGTATACAGGTTATTCCAACAGAATAATAGAAGAATGTCACCAAGTATAGGGTAGACCACGTATACAGGTTATTCCAACAGAATAATAAGAAATGGAATAGCAACAGTTCTCTTCATGAATAAGAAATAATAATACCCCTTACCGTTTTAAAGACGAGCTGAGATAAGGAAGTAGTTAAGTAGCAGAATACTCTTCTTCTCTCTCTCTATAGTTTCTCTCTATAGTTTCTTTCTCTAGAGTTCAGTGAATTCGTAAAAAATAATGAAGGAATGAGCTGCTATTTATAAAAAAATAGAATGCATAGTAACTAATCCATGAACGGTCCAGATTGATTACTTTAATCTGACGATCCATATTTAAAGAAAAATCTTTTAAATAAAATATAATATATTCTATTTATAGAATAACTTTAATAAAGTATTCTGTTTTATATAAAAAGATGTTTCTGTTTTATTACGTTAATAATACGAATAAAACATCGTGGTTTCTCCACAAAACTTTGACTTGAGGTATAACCTTGGAGCGTAGAATATGTTCCTTCTTATCCAAGATTTGAACAGGAACTTCTTCATACGTCAAATCTTCCGCTATTTCGTCCGGTTCTAACTCAATAATGTGGTTCGGGTCTTCCACATATTTGCGTAACATGGATATGTGAAAAACGTTATGAACACGAGACATACTTGGCGGTAAAGCGAGTCTATAAGCCACAGTTCCTACTCGATCGAGGATTAAAAATGGACCGATGAATCGAGGATTGAGCTTTCTTCTCTTTCCAAATCTCGTAACTCCTTTCCATGGAGCAACACGTAAGAACACATGATCTCCTACATCAAATTCCACGTCCTTTCGATGAAGATCAGCATAACTCTTTTGTCGATCTTGTGAGGTTTTTATACGTTGTCGGATCGTTTGAATCTTTTTTGTAGTCATACGTACCAACTCCGGTCCCAACAACGTTGCTTCACCCACCTCATCCCAGCATACTGGAGAACGACATTTTCTTCCATACAATGCTTCGAATGGAGCCATGCCAATACTTGCTTGATAACTGTTGTTGTAGGAAAACTCCACCAATGGTAAGAACTTGTCCCAACTTCCCTTGAAGTCAAAGACACAGAGTCTTAATAGATCTTCAAGAGTTTGAATAGTCCTCTCTGATTGTCCGTCCGTCTGAGGATGATATGCTGAACTAAATCGTAACTCCGTGCCCATAGCTTTTTGTAAACTAACCCAAAATCGTGAAGTGAATCTTGGGTCTCGGTCAGAAACTATGGATACTGGCATACCATGCAGTCTTACAATCTCGTTTATGTACATACGAGCAAGACGTTCAAGTGTATAAGTTTCTCGTATCGGTAAGAAATGAGCAGACTTGGTCAATCTATCAACAATGACCCAAATCGCATCAATACCTTGAGAAACCCTAGGAAGACCGGTAACGAAATCCATGGTAATGTGCTCCCACTTCCATTCTGGAATTTCAAGTGGTTGCAATGGACCTTTTGGTACTTGATGCTCCGCTTTGACTCGTTGACAAGTTAGACACCTTGAGATAAACAACGCTATCTCTCTCTTCATATTGCTCCACCAAAATGTATGACGAAGATCATGATACATTTTGGTACTTCCAGGATGGATTGCAAACGGTGTGTTGTGCGCCTCCATCATGATTTCATACTTTAAATCAGGGTTGTTAGGAACACAAAGTCTGGAGTTGACTCGAAGTATTCCTTCTTCATCGATTCTTGCTTCCGGCATAGCACCTTCTTGCACTTTCTTCTTCATACGCATCAGCTCCAGGTCTGTAGCTTGAGCAGCTTTAACTTTATCGATTAAAGTCGGTTCTACTCGTATATTCGCCATCATCACATGGGTCCCTGGAGTCTTTAACTCTATCTCCATCCTTTGCAAATCACACAAAATGGGTCTTTGTGTTGACAATATCGCACTCGTACTTGCATATGATCTTCTACTCAATGCGTCAGCTACCACGTTCGCTTTTTCAGGATGGTATTGAATGGTATGATCATAATCTTTCAACAGTTCAAGCCAACGTCGTTGTCGCATGTTGAGTTCCTTTTGAGTGAAGAAATATTTGAGGCTTTTATGATCCGTAAAGATCTCCACCTTCTCCCCATACAAGTAATGCCTCTAAATTTTAAGTGCAAAGACAACAGCTGCCAACTCTAGATCATGAGTAGGATAATTCCTCTCATATTCCTTGAGTTGTCTTGATGCATAGGCTATGACTTTTCCATGTTGCATGAGAACGCATCCCAACCCTTTGCTCGAAGCATCACTGTAGATGACAAATCCCTCCGAGCCAGATGGTATTGTTAGAACAGGTGCTGAAATGAGTCTCCTCTTGAGTTCTTGAAAACTCTTCTCACATTCTTTGCTCCAACCGAACTTTGTATATTTCCGAGTCAGCTGAGTTAATGGAGTAGCGATTCGAGAAAATCCTTCCACGAATCTCCGATAATAACCAGCTAAACCAAGAAAGCTACGTACTTCGGTCACTGATTTAGGTTGCTCCCAGCTTTGAAAAGCTTCAATCTTTGTCGGGTCAACCGATATTCTACGACTTGATACTACGTGCCCAAGGAATGCTACCTCCTCCAACCAGAACTCGCATTTCTTCAACTTGGCATAAAGTTTGTATTCACGAAGCTTTTAGAGTACCAGCCTCAAGTGTTGCTCATGATCTTCACGACTTTTGGAATAAATAAGGATGTCATCAATAAAGACGACCACAAAGTGATCCAAATATTCCTTGAATACCCGGTTCATCATATCCATGAAGGCAGCAGGAGCATTAGTCAATCCAAAGGACATGACTAGGAATTCATAATGCCCGTACCGAGTTCTAAAAGCCGTCTTTGGAATATCCTCAGTTCTAACCTTCAGCTGATGATATCCAGAACGAAGATCGATCTTTGAAAAGAATTGTGCTCTTTGCAACAGGTCATCAATACGTGGCAATGGGTACCTGTTTTTGATGGTGACATGATTCAACTCCCGATAATCAATACAAAGTTGCATACTTCTTATCTTTCTTCTTCATGAATAGCACAGGAGCACCCCAAGGAGAAGTACTAGGACGAATAAAGTCAATGTCTAACAATTCCTGCAGTTGGATCTTTAACTCCTGAAGTTCAATAGGAGCCATTCGATATGGGGCTTTGGAAATGGGTTTTGTACCGGGTTCAAGGTTGATACAAAATTCAATTTCACACTCTGGGGGTAGGCCAAGAAGTTCTTCAGGGAATACGTCAGGGAATTTATTAACAATAGAAATATCATTCAAAACTGACGTATTTTTGTTTAGATCCGTGACATGAGCTAAGAAAGCTTGACATCCGTTTTTCAATAAACGAATAGCTTTATGGCTTGAGATGACAGCGATTGATTTTAATGGTTTGGTTGCTTGAATTCGCATAATAGGTCGATTAGGAATATGAAAGCTAACAACCTTACGAAAACAATCAATTTTTGCATGATGAGTAGTTAACCAATCAATCCCTAGAATCACGTCAAATGCAAGTATTTTTAATGAAATAAGATCGACAGGTAATGTGTGGGTACCAACTTGAACCAAACAAGACTTATAAACCGTGGATGTAATGAAGGTTTCTCCCAATGGAGTTTCAACAGATAAGTCAAAGTCTAATTTCTCCGGAATCAAATTTAATCGATGAGCGCAAGTAGGAGAAATAAAAGAATGGGTAGAACCGGTATCAAATAAAGTATAGACTTCGTTAGAGTTTATGATAAGCTTACCCGTGATGACCTCATTCGGGTTCCTTGCTTTCTGGGAGGTCACAACAAACGCTCTCCCTTGCACTACCGGTTTTGACTTTTCTGGGACGGCCTTTGGTGTCTCCATCTTGGCTGAACTTGTTTTTGGTAAACGACAAAATCGAGCTAAATGACCTTCTCTTCCACAATTATAACATGCTTTAGACGGCATCGCGCAGTTTGGACTGATATGCCCCTCCCCTCCGCATTTGAAACATATGATAGGTGGTCATTCTCCTTCCTTAACAACGGGTGCTGGTGCTGACGTCTTTCCATCATTGTTGAATCTCCTCTTCTTGAAATGATCATTTTTATTATTTTGGCCCTGATTAGCACCGAAGTGGTTACCATTTCTGGCCTGTTGATTCCCTCCACGCTTGTTGTCACTGCTTCGATGACTGCTCTCACTGGTATTATCATTTTGTCGACTGCTCTCTTTTGGTTGCGTTGACTCGTTATCGCGCTCCACTAACTGAGCCCTATTCACAACATCTGAATACAAACACAGTTTATGAGAAATAAGATGTTGACGTATCTCAGGTTTTAAACCTCGCAAAAATATTCGCGTCATTCGCTCTTCATTATCCACCAAGTGGGACGCAAACCGGGACAACTCAGCAAATTTAGCCTCATACAGCGACACGGTCATATTATTCTGCTCCAATTTGATGAACTCAACCTCCTTCATGTGACGAATACTTTCAGGAAAGTATTTGTCATTGAACAGCTCTTGGAACTTATCCCAAGACATCTTCAGTGCGGCAGGTTGAGTACGCTTAATCGATTCCCACCAGTAATCTGCCTCTCCTCGCAACATAAAGGCGGCAAAGGAAACCTTTTGCTCCTCGGAGCATCCCAAGACATCAAATATCTTGGTAATCTGCTTTATCCATGTTTCCGCTATAAGTGGTTTTGGCTCTCCCTTAAACTCTGGTGGTCCCAGCTCCTTGAACTGTTTAGCGGTGACCGTCCGAGAGTTTTCAGTGTTTCCACCTATATTTTGGACAGGAGCCGCTCTCGCCTGCTGTTGCATGAACTGCATAAAGTTTCTGAACATTCCATCATTCATCATCTGGTCAGTGTGGTTGTTTGCATGAGGATTGTCACCTTCCTGATGCACATTATCCTGATTATTGATATGTGGTGAATTAACAGTCGCCTGTGCTCCATTGCTATTCTCAACATTCTCAGATGTCATTTTCAGATACTGCCACAAAATAAAAGTTAATTGATATGTCATATATTATCCTTATATTATGACCGACCAATTAAATACCATGCAAATAAACTTAGGTATGTCATACTAGCGAAGGAATTCCCCGTCTCTCCCCTCCTAGTTCTATTCTCACATCTTAGCCAGGGATCATATCCCTAAGCTCTGATACCAACTGTGACGCCCCCAAAATTAGGTATACATCACCCATCTTGGGTCGTCAGATACAAAGTACAGAATACAAATACAACTTACTAATACAACTGTCGTGTACAATACGACAAAACATAAACTGTGAGTTTGAATACAAATATTATCTTCTAGAGAGTATTCATACTCAAAAGGAGTCCTCATTACATTTATTAACACACTATTACATAGAATAGTGAGGACTACTAACTAATACTATCATTCGAACCATCACTCCGTTCCCCGACTTGCCCCAGCTACGTTCTCATTTCCTGAAGAGAACAGTGAAAGAAAGGGTGAGCTCAACTAGCCCAGTAAGAAATATTATGACTAAGATAATGCAGAATAAATTATCATTAGCCTTCAACAATGTTAAACTGATAAAATATAATAGACATCAAGTTTAACTGCAGCGGAACAAGCAATCCATTAAAAGAGTCAAGTAGAAAATAAACTCTACTATCTTTTATGATTTAAAAGGTTTTTCAACACTGTTATCGCTGGAACTCAGCTTAATAAAATAATCCACATCATCGAATCACCCCTGCACTACGGCCAAGGATATTCGTGTATTCATTAATGGTCATGATCATGCCAACAACTGTCCATCAATGCACTACGGGCCAATGAGGACTTTTACCACATCATTTGTAACATTACGGTCATGATTATACCGAATAATCCCTGGTCATAATCATACCAAGTCCATCTATGCACTACAGGCCACAGATGACTTTTAACATTTTATAAACATGAGGATGATGACAATGATATAAGAATTCAATAAAACAAGTTCAAGAATTAATTTATCCAAGAATTAACAACGTCCGAATTGTCAACATGATACTGTTTTGTGGAGTAAAATTCAAGAATGCTTAGAAGAATATTTTCATGAAAAGATATTGGATGAAACGCAATTATCAAGGATATTCCAAAAATTTCATGGAGTATAGAAGTCAAAACTTAACCAACTGAGTACAATAAAGAATGGAATAACAAAAGAAATCACCATGCATGCGATAGACCGCACAGACAGGTTATTCCAACAGAATAATAAATAATGGAACCAGGTCCGGCGTAAACGCACAGACAGGATATTCCGACAGAATAATAAATAATAGAACCAGGTCTAGCGTAAACGCACAGACAGGATATTCCGACAGAATAATAAATAATGGAACCAGGTCCGGTGTAAAACACACAGACAGGATGTTCCAACAGAATAATAACAAGACGGAACCAGGTCCGGTGTAAAACACACAGACAGGATGTTCCAACAGAATAATAATAAAAACGGAACCATGTCCGGTGTAAAACACACAGACAGGATGTTCCAACAGAATAATAGAAGAATGTCACCAAGTATTGGGTAGACCGCGTATACAGGTTATTCCAACAGAATAATAAGAAATGGAATAACAACAGTTCTCTTCATGAATAAGAAAGAATAACACCCCTTACCGTTTTAAAGAAGAGCTGAAATAAGGAAGTAGTTAAGTAGCAGAATACTCTTCTTCTCTCTCTCTATAGTTTCTCTCTCTAGAGTTCAGTGAATTCGTAAGAAATAATGAAAGAATGAGCTGCTATTTATAGAAAAATAGAATGCATAGTAACTAATCCATGAACGGTCCTGATTGATTACTTTAATCTGACGGTCCATATTTAAAGAAAAATCTTTTAAATAAAATATAATATATTCTATTTATAGAATAACTTTAATAAAGTATTCTATTTTATATAAAAAGATATTTCTGTTTTATTACGTTAATAATACGAATAAAATAAAACGTCATTATCGCTAAATAATTCATATTATTAACTAACAATAATTGAATCAAACTGAGTGACTTCTCACATAAGCATTAATAATCAATACCGTGTGCTACTATGCAACCACACGTATTACTGTACTTTTACTATCTAGTATTTCAACAGTAACAATGGTAAAACTTCCGCCGTTATTTTTAATAAAATATTTTTGTCGCTTTCTCAATCCGACAATAATTTCGCTGTGGGGTCCACCAATGATTGTGCCGTTGTACGAATATTCCCTGTTAAAACGAATATTCCCCGACCAATCGAATATTATATAACAACTTGCGTACTTTGCAAAATTTATAAATATTACCCACAACTATAACATTATATCAAATTAACTCCATAATATTCAAAAATGATATTTATAGAAAATTTATCTTTATTTATAAAAGTTGGGGTCTTACAGAGATAGTCCATCTACTGAAAAGATGGAAAACTAAAGGACATTTGCTGATGTCATATAGAATAAATATAGTCTATCAGATAGTTTAACTATTGGAGATGCTCTAACTGGATATCGTCCTTCCTCCTTATTGGATATGGTTGAGTACATATACAATTTTCGTGCAATTATTATTTTTATAAGTAAAATTTGATATTTTTATTCATATAAATATTATTTTTATATATTATTTGTGACGCCCCCAAAATTAGGTATACATCACCATTCTTAGGTCGTCAAATACATAGTACAGAATACAAATACAACTTACTAATACAACTGTCGTGTACAATACGACAAAACATAAACTGTGAGTTTGAATACAAATATTATCTTCTAGAGAGTATTCATACTCAAAAGGAGTCCTCATTACATTTATTAACACACCATTACATAGAATAGTGAGGACTACTAACTAATACTATCATTCGGACCATCACTCCGTTTCCCGACTTGCCCCAGCTACGTTCTCATTTCCTGAAGAGAACAGTGAAAGAAAGGGTGAGCTCAACTAGCCTAGTAAGAAATATTATGACTAAGATAATGCAGAATAAATTATCATTAGCCTTCAACAATGTTAAACTGATAAAATATAATAGACATCAAATTTAACTGCAGCGGAACAAGCAATCCATTAAAAGAGTCAAGTAGAAAATAAACTCTACTATCTTTTATGATTTAAAAGATTTTCCAACACAGTGATCGCTGAGACTCAGCTTAATAAAATAATCCACATCATCGAATCACCCCTGCACTACGGCCAAGGATATTCGTATATTCATTAATGGTCGTGATCATGCCAACAACGGTCCATCAATGCACTACGGACCAATGAGGACTTTTACCACATCATTTGTAACATTACGGTCATGATTACACCGAATAATCCCTGGTCATAATCATACCAAGTCCATCTATGCATTACAGGCCACAGATGACTTTCAACAGAATATAAACATGAGGATGATGACAATGATATAAGAATTCAATAAAACAAGTTCAAGAATTAATTTATCCAGGAATTAATAACGTCCAAATTGTCAACATGATACTGCTTTGTGGAGTAAACTTCAAGACTGATTAGGAGAATATTTTCATGAAAAGATACTGGATGAACCACAATTATCAAGGATATTTCACTAATTTCATGGAGTATAGAAGTCAAAACTTAACCAATTGAGTACAATAAAGAATGGAATAACAAAAGAAATCACCATGCATGCGATAGACCGCACAGACAGGTTATTCCAACAGAATAATAAATAATGGAACCAGGTCAGGCGTAAACGCACAGACAGGATATTCCGACAGAATAATAAATAATGGAACCAGGTCCGGTGTAAAACACACAGATAGGATGTTCCAACAGAATAATAACAAGACGGAACCAGGTCCGGTGTAAAACACACAGACAGGATGTTCCAACAGAATAATAATAAAAACGGAACCAGGTCCGGTGTAAAACACACAGACAGGATGTTCCAACAGAATAATAGAAGAATGTCACCAAGTATAGGGTAGACCACGTATACAGGTTATTCCAACAGAATAATAAGAAATGGAATAACAACAGTTCTCTTCATGAATAAGAAAGAATAACACCCCTTACCGTTTTAAAGACGAGCTGAAATAAGGAAGTAGTTAAGTAGCAGAATACTCTTCTTCTCTCTCTCTATAGTTTCTCTCTATAGTTTCTCTCTCTAGAGTTCAGTGAATTCGTAAGAAATAATGAAGGAATGAGCTGCTATTTATAGAAAAATAGAATGCATAGTAACTAATCCATGAACGGTCCAGATTGATTACTTTAATCTGACGGTCCATATTTAAAGAAAAATCTTTTAAATAAAATATAATATATTCTATTTATAGAATAACTTTAATAAAGTATTCTGTTTTATATAAAAAGATGTTTCTGTTTTATTACGTTAATAATACGAATAAAACAAAACGTCATTATCGCTAAATAATTCATATTATTAACTGACAATAATTGAATCAAACTGAGTGACTTCTCACATAAGCATTAATAATCAATACCGTGTGCTACTATGCAACCACACGTATTACTGTACTTTTACTACCGAGTAGTTCAACAGTAACAATGGTAAAATTTCTGCCGTTATTTTTAATAAAATATTTTTGTCGTTTTCTCAATCTGACAATAATTCCGTTGTGGGGTCCACCAATGATTGTGTCGTTGTACGAATATTCCCGGTTAAAACGAATATTCCCCGACCAATCGAATATTATATAACAACTTGCGTACTTTATAAAATTTATAAATATTACCCACAAATTAACTCCATAATATTCAAAAATGACATTTATAGAAAATTCGTCTTTATTTATAAAAGTTGGGGTCTTACAACCTCCCCTTCTTATGAAATTTCACCCTCGAAATTAGGGTACGTACCTGGTATGTCGAAGAGGTAAGGATACCTTGATTTCATTTCAGATTCTAACTCCCAAGTCATTTCCTCAACATCGTGGTTTCTTCACAAAACTTTGACTTGAGGTATAACTTGGAGCATAGAATATGTTCCTTCTTATCCAAGATTTGAACAGGAACTTCTTCATACGTCAAATCTTCCGCTATTTCGTCCGGTTCTAACTCAATAATATGGTTCGGGTCTTCCACATATTTGCGTAACATGGATATGTGAAAAACGTTATGAACACGAGACATACTTGGCGGTAAAGCGAGTCTATAAGCCACGGTTCCTACTCGATCGAGGATTAAAAATGGACCGATGAATCGAGGATTGAGCTTTCCTCTCTTTCCAAATCTCGTAACTCCTTTCCATGGAGCAACACGTAAGAACACATGATCTCCTACATCAAATTCCACGTCCTTCCGATGAAGATCAGCATAACTCTTTTGTCGATCTTGTGAGGTTTTTATACGTTGTCAGATCGTTTGAATCTTTTTTGTAGTCATACGTACCAACTCCGGTCCCAACAACGTTGCTTCACCCACCTCATCCCAGCATACTGGAGAACGACATTTTCTTCCATACAATGCTTCGAATGGAGCCATGCCAATACTTGCTTGATAACTGTTGTTGTAGGAAAACTCCACCAATGGTAAGAACTTGTCCCAACTTCCCTTGAAGTCAAAGACACAGAGTCTTAATAGATCTTCAAGAGTTTGAATAGTCCTCTCTGATTGTCCGTCCGTCTGAGGATGATATGCTGAACTAAATCGTAACTCCGTGCCCATTGCTTTTTGTAAACTAACCCAAAATCGTGAAGTGAATCTTGGGTCTCGGTCAGAAACTATGGATACTGGCATACCATGCAGTCTTACAATCTCGTTTATGTACATACGAGCAAGACGTTCAAGTGTATAAGTTTCTCGTATCGGTAAGAAATGAGAATACTTGGTCAATCTATCAACAATGACCCAAATCGCATCAATACCTTGAGAAACCCTAGGAAGACCGGTAACGAAATCCATGGTAATGTGCTCCCACTTCCATTCTGGAATTTTAAGTGGTTGCAATGGACCTTTTGGTACTTGATGCTCCGCTTTGACTCGTTGACAAGTTAGACACCTTGAGATAAACAACGCTATCTCTCTCTTCATATTGCTCCACCAAAATGTATGACGAAGATCATGATATATTTTGGTACTTCCAGGATGGATTGTAAACGGTGTGTTGTGCGCCTCCATCATGATTTAATACTTTAAATCAGGGTTGTTAGGAACACAAAGTCTCGAGTTGACTCGAAGTATTCCTTCTTCATCGATTCTTGCTTCCGGTATAGCACCTTCTTGCACTTTCTTCTTCATACGCATCAGCTCTAGGTCTGTAGCTTGAGCAGCTTTAACTTTATCGATTAAAGTCGGTTCTACTCGTATATTTGCCATCATCACATGGGTCCCTGGAGTCTTTAACTCTATCTCCATCCTTTGCAAATCACACAAAATGGGTCTTTGTGTTGACAATATCGCACTCGTACTTGCACATGATCTTCTACTCAATGCGTCAGCTACCACGTTCGCTTTTCCAGGATGATATTGAATGGTATGATCATAATCTTTCAACAGTTCAAGCCAACGTCGTTGTCGCATGTTGAGTTCCTTTTGAGTGAAGAAATATTTGAGGCTTTTATGATCCGTAAAGATCTCCACCTTCTCCCTATACAAGTAATGCCTCCAAATTTTAAGTGCAAAGACAACAGCTGCCAACTCTAGATCATGAGTAGGATAATTCCTCTCATATTCCTTGAGTTGTCTTGATGCATAGGCTATGACTTTTTCATGTTGCATGAGAACGCATCCCAACCCTTTGCTCAAAGCATCACTGTAGATGACAAATCCCTCCGAGCCAGATGGTATTGTTAGAACAGGTGCTGAAATGAGTCTCCTCTTGAGTTCTTGAAAACTCTGCTCACATTCTTCGCTCCAACAGAACTTTGTATCTTTCCGAGTCAGCTAAGTTAATGGAGTAGCGATTCGAGAAAATCCTTCCACGAATCTCTGATAATAACCAGCTAGACCGAGAAAGCTACGTACTTCGGTTACTGATTTAGGTTGCTCCCAGCTTTGAATAGCTTCAATCTTTGTCGGGTCAACAGATATTCCACGACTTGATACTACGTGCCCAAGGAATGCTACCTCTTCCAGCCAGAACTCGTATTTCTTCAACTTGGCATAAAGTTTGTATTCACGAAGCTTTTGGAGTACCAACCTCAAGTGTTGCTCATGATCTTCACGGCTTTTGGAATAAACAAGGATATCATCGATAAAGACGACCACAAAGTGATCCAAATATTCCTTAAATACCCTATTCATCATATCCATGAAGGCAGCAGGAGCATTAGTCAATCCAAAAGACATAACTAAGAATTCATATTGCCCATACCGAGTTCTGAAGGCAGTCTTTGGAATATCCTCAGTTCTAACCTTCAGCTGATGATATCCAGAACGAAGATCGATCTTTGAAAAGAATTGTGCTCCTTGTAACTGGTCAAACAGGTCATCAATACGTGGCAATGGGTACCTATTTTTGATGGTGACATGATTCAACTCCCGATAATCAATACAAAGTCGCATACTCCCATCTTTCTTCTTCACGAACAGAACAGGAGCACCCCAAGGAGAAGTACTAGGACGAATAAAACCAATGTCTAACAATTCCTGCAGTTGGGTCTTTAACTCCTGAAGTTCAATAGGAGCCATTCGATATGGGGCTTTGGAAATGGGTTTTGTACCGGGTTCAAGGTCGATACAAAATTCAATTTCACGCTCTGGGGGTAGGCCAGGAAGTTCTTCGGGAAATACGTCAGGAAATTTATTAACAACAGAAATATCATTCAAAGCTGACGTATTTTTGTTTAGATCTGTGACATGAGCTAAGAAAGCTTGACATCCGTTTTTCAATAAACGAATAGCTTTATGGCTTGAGATGACAGCGATTGATTTTAATGGTTTGGTTGCTTGAATTCGCATAATAGGTCGATTAGGAATATGAAAGCTAACTGTGACGCCCCCAAAATAGGTCCATTCCAACCAACCTATTCTGAGTCGCCAAATACATGGTACAGAAAACAACTACAGCTTTATTACAACAATTGTCGTGCAAAATACAACAACACTTATGCTGTGAGTTTGTATACAAATATATACCAAATGTGACTCATGTTTCAACCGTGGACATCACCTCACAATGACACCTTACATAAAGGTATAGTCAAAAACTGTTTTAGAAATTAGAATCTTTGGGAAGTGCTCAAGGAAACCTTCATATATGGGAGACCATGCATCTAGGTTATGATAGATATCATATGCCCACAGAATTATCCTCGGTTGACCCAATAAACCCCAAAGAAAAATGAAAAGATTACTATCATATTCTTCCCAATGGTGAGTCTTCTCTTGACATATCATTATCTCCACTGTCTCTAACTGAGAATTATACTTCAAACAAATACCAAGATTATATAGGTAGTGCTCGTAAATATACTCAGCAAGTGGATGAGCACAACCTTGTCTTATGATGACACGAGGTTGTATGTCATTATACATCCTGTAAGATAGTGGCAAAACACCCTTCCAAGTTAAATTCACCTCACCCTCAATATCTATAGACCACCGTTCTATTCCCTTGTTATCCCTCGCTCGACCCAGCTACACTTTTATTACCTGAAAGAAATTATGAAGCAAAAGGGTGAGCACAACTAGCTCAGTAAAGAATATCATGACTAAAGATAAATTATCAAAAGTCTTCAACAGTAATAAATCAGAGATTTAGAACATATGGTAGATGGTAAAACTTTTCAACCATAGTTGCAGCGGAACGAGCAATCCATTAGAAGAGTCAAATAGACTATAAAGTCTATTATCTTCTCCACGTTAAAAGTCCACCAACAATGTTTTATCCCTGTAACATCAATCAATAGTTCCTTTCCACAATCATATGAATAATTCATAATCATAATTGTGATTCTAAATTTCGCATCCAAGACGAAGATAATTTTCATCACCTGTCTTTACCTGAAACATCAAAGATCATGGTTATACCAAATCACAGTTCCTGTTCATAATCATATTAATAAATTCATCTTTGCATCACGGGCCAAAGATATTCATCAACAGTTCATCTTTACACTACATGCCAAAGATATTCAACAACAAGTCATCTTTGCACTACGGGCCAAAGATATTCATCAACAACTCATCTTTGCACTACAGGCCAAAGATATTCCTCAATAGTTCATATTTGCACTACAGGCCAAATATATTATTATCTCAAAGAAATATATAATCATTTCAGAATTTATATAACCAATAATTATAACCATGTTGATCATTTCACCTTTGCACTTAAGCTAAAGATATTCAATTATAAATTCAATGGTCATAATCATACCAGTCACAATTCAACTTTTCACTACTGGACAAAGAGAACCCTAGTCATGATCATACCAATAATATACCCATCTTTACACTCAAGTCAAAGAGAAATATCATCATTAGGGTTATAAAAATGTTATATATGATAAAAAAATAATATGATCAACATATAGTTTTAATCTCAAGAGTAATATTCATAAATCAACTATAATTTGGTTAGAAAAAGAAACCAATTTTGTCATGAATAGTAACTCGTGAATAGTAACCCATGAATAGTAACTCATGAATAGTAACTCGTGAATAGTAACTCGTGAATAGTAACTCATGAATAGTAACTCGTGAATAGTAACTCATGAATAGTAACTCATGAATAGTAACCCCGACATGAAAAGTTTCAAATTTGATAAAAAGTTCAGATCAATACTTCGGCATAATGATATTGAAGAAAATAATATCATTTAAGAAGAAATAACATCCCTTACTATCCCTTACAATCCCTTACCTCAAAAGAGCAGTACTTCTGATTGGAATAACGCTGAACGAACTTGCACCGTATATCAACACTCAAGATATCAAAATACTCACAAGAATACACTCGATAATATAGAGAGAGAAATAGAGAGAAAACTTCAGTTTCTGGTGTGTTTTTCAATTCTAACCTAAGCACCCTATTTATAGGAAATTACTTAGAACACCAAAGCAGAAAATTTAATAAAATAATAATACAATTTTTTTAATTTCCTTAGCACACCACACCAGCTGATTTCAGCCATTAACACATGCCCACAAATGAAAAAAAACGTTTTTGTTAATATAATTATTTAAAACTTCCAAAAATCAATTATTTTGGAACTTCAGAACTTCAATAATTCATAATAAATAGTCCTTTTATCAGAAAATTCGAATCTCGCGAGTTTTTATAGGAAATTCAATTCTCTACAACTTTGCAGAAGAACGTTTTTCCAAATTCCAAATAAAAATTGACCGAAATCCATAAACGGACGATTTTACAGGCTATAATAAATTTTCGGTCAAGAATTGTGTCCACCAACACACAAAACATGTGTTAAACATTTAATCCAACAAAAATACTCTTCCTCCTCATTTATTCATATATCCCACATTCATTGTAAAAATATCACCATTAATATATTATTAAAATAATCCATTTAAATTAATTATTTTATCAGAAAAAGATAAAATATTAATTTTCAACAATTGTCACATTTAAAAATTTCTCCATCTATATCCACATAAAATCAATATTTTTCTCATCATATAAATCAGTAATTAATTATTCACAAATAATATTACAGAATCACAGTACTGGCAACCAGGCCGTTCCCAGGAAAGAGGGGGCTTTCCAATAAGGATCTCTCCTTACTGGCGCGCAATTAGATGACCAAACCTCTCCTTAGACAGAACTTTCTAGACATTGCCAATAATGTTATCTAATAATATTATTCAGATAATATGAATTATTGTTCCGATAATAGAAAATACTGTGTAGTGACAATTATTAAAACAACAGTAATATAAAATATCAACGCAGCAATTATTGAATCAATAAAATAAAATACTGAACAGTAATTACTGTAACAATTATTGAGTAATGCCTTCTTACGTAAAAATCAATAATTGGTGCAATACCGTGTGCTACTGTGCAACAACGCGTATTACTGTGTTTTAACCACCGGGTATTCCAACAGTGTTAACGGTAACAACTACGCCGTTTGTGAAACCCCAGATTTTATGAATAAATATTTAATTTTTCTCGAAATAATTTTTTTTATATTAATGTGTGGATTTGATATAATAGTTATGGGTAGTATTTATAAATTTTGCAAAGTATGCAAGTTGTCATATTATATTCAATTGGTCGGAGAATATTCTTTTTGTCGGGGAATATCCGTACGACGGTACAATTATTGGTGGACCCCACAACGGAATTATTGTCGGATTGAGAAAACGACAAAAATACTTTATGAAAATAACGGCGGAAGTTTTACCGTTGATACTGTTGAACTACTCGGTAGTAAAAGTACAGTAATACGTGTGGTTGCATAGTAGCACACGGTATTAATTATTAATGCTTATGTGAGAAGTCACTCAGTTTGATTCCATTATTGTCAGTTAATAATATGAATTATTTAGCGATAATGACGTTTTGTTTTATTCGTATTATTAACGTAATAAAACAGAAACATCTTTTTATATAAAACAGAATACTTTATTAAAGTTATTCTATAAATAGAATATATTATATTTTATTTAAAAGATTTTTCTTTAAATATGGACCATCAGATTAAAGTAATCAATCTGGACCGTTCATGGATTAGTTACTATGCATTCCATTTTCCTATAAATAGAAGCTCATTCCTTCATTATTTCTTACGAATTCACTGAACTCTAGAGAGAGAAACTATAGAGAGAAACTATAGAGAGAAACTATAGAGAGAGAGAAGAAGAGTATTCTGCTACTTAACTACTTCCTTACTTCAGCTCTTCTTTAAAACGGTAGGGAATATTATTTCTTTTATATTCATGAAGAGAACTTCTATTATTCCATTTGTTATTATTCTGTTGGAATAACCAGTATACGCGGTCTACCCTATACTTGGTGACATTCTTCTATTATTCTGTTGGAACATCCTGTCTGTGTGTTTTACACCGGACCTGGTTCCGTTTATTATTCTGTTGGAACATCCTGTCTGTGTGTTTTACACCGGACCTGGTTCCGTTTTATTATTATTCTGTTGGAATATCCTGTCTGTGTGCTTTACACCGGACCTGGTTCCATTATTTATTATTCTGTCGGAATATCCTGTCTGTGCGTTTACGCCGGACCTGGTTCCATTATTTATTATTCTATTGGAATAACCTGTCTGTGCGGTCTATCGCATGCATGGTGATTTCTTTTGTTATTCCATTCTTTATTGTACTCAGTTGGTTAAGTTTTGACTTCTATACTCCATGAAATTTGTGGAATATCCTTGATAGTTGCGTTTCATCCAGTATCTTTTCAAGAAAATATTCTTCTAAGCATTCTTGAATTTTACTCCACAATGCAGTATCATGTTGACAATTTGGACGTTGTTAATTCCTGGATAAATTAATTCTTGAACTTGTTTTATTGAATTCTTATATCATTGTCATCATCCTCATGTTTATAAAATGTTGAAAGTCATCTGTGGCCTGTAGTGCATAGATGGACTTGGTATGATTATGACCAGGGATTATTCGGTATAATCATGACCGTAATGTTACAAATGATGTGGTAAAAGTCCTCATTGGCCCGTAGTGCATTGATGGACAGTTGTTGGCATGATCATGACCATTAATGAATACACGAATATCCTTGGCCGTAGTGCAGGGGTGATTCGATGATGTGGATTATTTTATTAAGCTGAGTCTCAGCGATCGCAGTGTTGAAAAACCTTTTAAATCATAAAAGATAGTAGAGTTTATTTTCTACTTGACTCTTTTAATGGATTGCTTGTTCCGCTGCAGTTAAACTTGATGTCTATTATATTTTATCAGTTTAACATTGTTGAAGGCTAATGATAATTTATTCTGCATTATCTTAGTCATAATATTTCTTACTGGGCTAGTTGAGCTCACCCTTTCTTTCACTGTTCTCTTCAGGAAATGAGAACGTAGCTGGGACAAGTCGGGGTACGGAGTGATGGTCCGAATGATAGTATTAGTTAGTAGTCCTCACTATTCTATGTAATGGTGTGTTAATAAATGTAATGAGGACTCCTTTTGAGTATGAATACTCTCTAGAAGATAATATTTGTATTCAAACTCACAGTTTATGTTTTGTCGTATTGTACACGACAGATGTATTAATCAGTTGTATTTGTATTCTGTACTATGTATCTGACGACCCAAGATGGGTGATGTATACCTAATTTTGGGGGCGTCACACCGTTATTTATAAACAACTTACTATTGTCGTTTTCTTTATCCAATAGCTTTCCGTTATGGGGCCCACAAAAGGCTGCGCCGTCGTATGAATATTCCCCGACAGTAAGAATATTCCATGACCAAGCGAATATTCCCCGACAACAATGAATATTTTATAACCACTGGTGTATTTCGAAATAAAAATTTATATATCACCCTTAACTTTAATATTTATCAATTTAACCATTTACTAAATAGTAATTATAAGAAAAATTGAATACTTTTATTTCATAAAATTCGGGGTCTTACAATCTCCCCTCCTTATGAAATTTCGTCCTCGAAATTTACGTACCTGGTATTTCAAAGAGTTGAGAATACCTTGCTTTCATTCTAGAATACAGCTTCAAAACAAAGGTTAATTGAACAAATTAACATATCACATAATATTCCGATATTATGACTGACCAACAAATAAGCTTAGGTAGGACACACTAGCGAAGGATTTACTCGTCTCTCTCCTCCTATTCCTATTCCCCGATCTCCGCCAGAGATCATATCCCTAAGCTCTGATACCAACTGTAACGCCCCCAAAATAGGTTCATTCCAACCAACCTATTCTGAGTCGCCAAATACATGGTACAGAAAATAACTACAACTTTATTACAACTATTGTCGTGCAAAATACAACAACACTTATGCTGTGAGTTTGTATACAAATATATACCAAATGTGACTCATGTTTCAACCGTGGACATCACCTCATAATGACACCTTACATAAAGGTATAGTCAAAAACTGTTTTAGAAATTAGAATATTTGGAAAGTGCTCAAGGAAACCTTCATATATGGGAGACCATGCATCTAGGTTATGATAGATATCATATGCCCACAGAATTATCCTCGGTTGACCCAATAGACCCCAAAGAAAAATGAGAAGATTACTATCATATTCTTCCCAATGGTGAGTCTTCTCTTGACATATCATTATCTCCACTGTCTCTAACTGAGAATTATACTTCAAACAAATACCAAGATTATATAGGTAGTGCTCGTAAATATACTCAGCAAGTGGATGAGCACAACCTTGTCTTATGATGACACGAGGTTGTATGTCATTATACATCCTGTAAGATAGTGGCAAAACACCCTTCCAAGTTAAATTCACCTCACCCTCAATATCTATAGACCACCGTTCTATTCCCTTGTTATCCCTCGCTCGACCCAGCTACACTTTTATTACCTGAAAGGAATTGTGAAGCAAAAGGGTGAGCACAACTAGCTCAGTAAAGAATATCATGACTAAAGATAAATTATCAATAGTCTTCAAAAGTAATAAATCAGAGATTTAGAACATATGGTAGATGGTAAAACTTTTCAACCATAGTTGCAGCGGAACGAGCAATCCATTAGAAGAGTCAAATAGACTATAAAGTCTATTATCTTCTCCACGTTAAAAGTCCACCAACAATGTTTTATCCCTGTAACATCAATCAATAGTTCCTTTCCACAATCATATGAATAATTCATAATCGTAATTGTGATTCTAAATTTCTCATCCAAGACGAAGATAATTTTCATCACATGTCTTTACCTGAAACATCAAAGATCATGGTTATACCAAATCACAGTTCCTGTTCATAATCATATTAATAAATTCATCTTTGCATCACGGGCCAAAGATATTCATCAACAGTTCATCTTTACACTACATGCCAAAGATATTCAACAACAAGTCATCTTTGCACTACGGGCCAAAGATATTCATCAACAACTCATCTTTGCACTACAGGCCAAAGATATTCCTCAATAGTTCATATTTGCACTACAGGCCAAATATATTATTATCTCAAAGAAATATATAATCATTTCAGAATTTATATAACCAATAATTATAACTATGTTGATCATTTCACCTTTGCACTTAAGCTAAAGATATTCAATTATAAATTCAATGGTCATGATCATACCAGTCACAATTCAACTTTTCACTACTGGACAAAGAGAACCCTAGTCATGATCATACCAATAATCTACCCATCTTTACACTCAAGTCAAAGAGAAATATCATCATTAGGGTTATAAAAATGTTATATATGATAAAAAAATAATATGATCAACATATAGTTTTAATCTCAAGAGTAATATTCATAAATCAACTATAATTTGGTTAGAAAAAGAAACTAATTTTGTCATGAATAGTAACTCGTGAATAGTAACCCATGAATAGTAACTCATGAATAGTAACTCGTGAATAGTAACTCGTGAATAGTTACTCGTGAATAATAACTCGTGAATAGTAACTCATGAATAGTAACTCGTGAATAGTAACTCGTGAATAGTAACTCATGAATAGTAACTCCGACATGAAAAGTTCTAAATTTGATAAAAAGTTCAGATCAATACTTCGGCATAATGATATTGAAGAAAATAATATCATTTAAGAAGAAATAACATCCCTTACTATCCCTTACAATCCCGTACCTCAAAAGAGCAGTACTTCTGACTGGAATAACGCTGAACGAACTTGCACCGTATATCAACACTCAAGATATCAAAATACTCACAAGAATACACTCGATAATATAGAGAGAGAAATAGAGAGAAAACTTCAGTTTCTGGTGTGTTTTTCAATTCTAACCTAAGCACCCTATTTATAGGAAATTACTTAGAACACCAAAGCAGAAAATTTAATAAAATAATAATATAATTTTTTTAATTTCCTTAGCACACCACACCAGCTAATTTCAGCCATTAACACATGCCCACAAATGAAAAAAAACGTTTTTGTTAATATAATTATTTAAAACTTCCAAAAATCAATTATTTTGGAACTTCAGAACTTCAATAATTCATAATAAATAGTCCTTTTATCAGAAAATTCGAATCTTGCGAGTTTTTATAGGAAATTCAATTCTCTACAACTTTGCAGAAGAACGTTTTTCCAAATTCTAAACAGAAATTGACCGAAATCCACAAACGGACGATTTTACAGGCTATAATAAATTTTCGGTCAAGAATTGTGTCCACCAACACACAAAACATGTGTTAAACATTTAATCCAACAAAAATACTCTTCCTCCTCATTTATTCATATATCCCATATTCATTGTAAAAATATCACCATTAATATATTATTAAAATAATATATTTAAATGAATTATTTTATCAGAAAAAGATAAAATATTAATTTTCAACAATTGTCACATTTAAAAATTTCTCCATCTATATCCACATAAAATCAATATTTTCCTCATCATATAAATCAATAATTAATTATTCACAAATAATATTACAGAATCACAGTACTGGCAACCAGGCCGTTCCCAGGAAAGAGGGGGCTTTCCAATAAGGATCTCTCCTTACTGGCGCGCAATTAGATGACCAAACATCTCCTTAGACAGAACTTTCTAGACATTGTCAATAATGTTATCTAATAATATTATTCAGATAATATGAATTATTATTCCGATAATAGAAAATACTGTGTAGTGACAATTATTAAAACAACAGTAATATAAAATATCAACGCAGCAATTATTGAATCAATAAAATAAAATACTGAACAGTAATTACTGTAACAATTATTGAGTAATGCCTTCTTACGTAAAAATTAATAATTGGTACAATATCATGTGCTACTGTGCAACAACGCGTATTACTGTGTTTTAACCACCGGGTATTCCAACAGTGTTAACGGTAACAACTACGCCGTTATTTATAAACAACTTACTATTGTCGTTTTCTTCATCCAATAGCTTTCCGTTATGGGGCCCACAAAAGGCTGCGCCGTCGTATGAATATTCCCCGACAGTAAGAATATTCCACGACCAAACGAATATTCCCCGACAATAATGAATATTTTATAACCACTTGTGTATTTTGAAAAAAAAATTTATATATCACCCTTAACTTTAACATTTATCAATTTAACCATTTACTAAATAGTAATTATAAGAAAAATTGAATACTTTTATTTCATAAAATTCGGGGTCTTACAATCTCCCCTCCTTATGAAATTTCGTCCTCGAAATTTACGTACCTGGTATTTCAAAGAGTTGAGAATACCTTGCTTTCATTTCAGATTCCATCTTTCCTGTCATCATAATTTCTTCATTGCTCATCTCCTGTATTTCAGATATCATTCTAGAATACAGCTTCAAAACAAAGGTTAATTGAACAAATTAACATATCACATAATATTCCGATATTATGACTGACCAACAAATAAGCTTAGGTAGGACACACTAGCGAAGGATTTACTCGTCTCTCTCCTCCTAGTCCTATTCCCCGATCTCCGCCAGAGATCATATCCCTAAGCTCTGATACCAACTGTGACGCCCCCAAAATAGGTCCATTCCAACCAACCTATTCTGAGTCGCCAAATACATGGTACTGAAAACAACTACAACTTTATTACAACTATTGTCGTGCAAAATACAACAACACTTATGCTGTGAGTTTGTATACAAATATATACCAAATGTGACTCATGTTTCAACCGTGGACATCACCTCATAATGACACCTTACATAAAGGTATAGTCAAAAACTGTTTTAGAAATTAGAATCTTTGGGAAGTGCTCAAGGAAACCTTCATATATGGGAGACCATGCATCTAGGTTATGATAGATATCATATGCCCACAGAATTATCCTCGGTTGACCCAATAGACCCCAAAGAAAAATGAGAAGATTACTATCATATTCTTCCCAATGGTAAGTCTTCTCTTGACATATCATTATCTCCACTGTCTCTAACTTAGAATTATACTTCAAACAAATACCAAGATTATATAGGTAGTGCTCGTAAATATACTCAGCAAGTGGATGAGCACAACCTTGTCTTATGATGACACGAGGTTGTATGTCATTATACATCCTGTAAGATAGTGGCAAAACACCCTTCCAAGTTAAATTCACCTCACCCTTAATATCTATAGACCACCGTTCTATTCCCTTGTTATCCCTCGCTCGACCCAGCTACACTTTTATTACCTGAAAGGAATTATGAAGCAAAAGGGTGAGCACAACTAGCTCAGTAAAGAATATCATGACTAAAGATAAATTATCAATAGTCTTCAACAGTAATAAATCAGAGATTTAGAACATATGGTAGATGGTAAAACTTTTCAACCATAGTTGCAGCGGAACGAGCAATCCATTAGAAGAGTCAAATAGACTATAAAGTCTATTATCTTCTCCACGTTAAAAGTCCACCAACAATGTTTTATCCCTGTAACATCAATCAATAGTTCCTTTCCACAATCATATGAATAATTCATAATCGTAATTGTGATTCTAAATTTCTCATCCAAGACGAAGATAATTTTCATCACCTGTCTTTACCTGAAACATCAAAGATCATGGTTATACCAAATCACAGTTCCTGTTCATAATCATATTAATAAATTCATCTTTGCATCACGGGCCAAAGATATTCATCAACAGTTCATCTTTACACTACATGCCAAAGATATTCAACAACAAGTCATCTTTGCACTACGGGCCAAAGATATTCATCAACAACTCATCTTTGCACTACAGGCCAAAGATATTCCTCAATAGTTCATATTTGCACTACAGGCCAAATATATTATTATCTCAAAGAAATATATAATCATTTCAGAATTTATATAACCAATAATTATAACCATGTTGATCATTTCACCTTTGCACTTAAGCTAAAGATATTCAATTATAAATTCAATGGTCATGATCATACCAGTCACAATTCAACTTTTCACTACTGGACAAAGAGAACCCTAGTCATGATCATACCAATAATCTACCAATCTTTACACTCAAGTCAAAGAGAAATATCATCATTAGGGTTATAAAAATGTTATATATGATAAAAAAATAATATGATCAACATATAGTTTTAATCTCAAGAGTAATATTCATAAATCAACTATAATTTGGTTAGAAAAAGAAACCAATTTTGTCATGAATAGTAACTCGTGAATAGTAATCCATGAATAGTAACTCGTGAATAGTAACTCGTGAATAGTAACTCATGAATAGTAACTCGTGAATAATAACTCGTGAATAGTAACTCAAGAATAGTAACTCATGAATAGTAACTCGTGAATAGTAACTCATGAATAGTAACTCATGAATAGTAACCCCGACATGAAAAGTTCCAAATTTGATAAAAAGTTCAGATCAATACTTCGGCATAATGATATTGAAGAAAATAATATCATTTAAGAAGAAATAACATCCTTTACTATCCCTTACAATCCCTTACCTCAAAAGAGCAGTACTTCTGACTGGAATAACGCTGAACGAACTTGCACCGTATATCAACACTCAAGATATCAAAATACTCACAAGAATACACTCGATAATATAGAGAGAGAAATAGAGAGAAAACTTCAGTTTCTGGTGTGTTTTTCAATTCTAACCTAAGCACCCTATTTATAGAAAATTGCTTAGAACACCAAAGCAGAAAATTTAATAAAATAATAATATAATTTTTTTAATTTCCTTAGCACACCACACCAGCTGATTTCAGCCATTAACACATGCCCACAAATGAAAAAAAACGTTTTTGTTAATATAATTATTTAAAACTTCCAAAAATCAATTATTTTGGAACTTCAGAACTTCAATAATTCAAATAAGGATGAATTAGATGACCAAACCTCTCCTTACTGACGCGCAATTAGATGACCAAACCTCTCCTTAGACAGAACTTTCTAGACATTACCAATAATGTTATCTAATAATATTATTCAGATAATATGAATTATTGTTCCGATAATAGAAAATATTGTGTAGTGACAATTATTAAAACAACAGTAATATAAAATATCAACGCAGCAATTATTGAATCAATAAAATAAAATACTGAACAGTAATTACTGTAACAATTATTGAGTAATGCCTTCTTACGTAAAAATTAATAATTGGTACAATACCATGTGCTACTGTGCAACAACGCGTATTACTGTGTTTTAACCACCGGGTATTCCAACAGTGTTAACGGTAACAACTACGCCGTTATTTATAAACAACTTACTCTTGTCTTTTTTTCATCCAATAGCTTTCCGTTATGGGGCCCACAAAAGGCTGCGCCGTCGTATGAATATTCCCCGACAGTAAGAATATTTCACGACCAAGCGAATATTCCCCGACAACAATGAATATTTTATAACCACTTGTGTATTTCGAAAAAAAAATTTATATATCACCCTTAACTTTAACATTTATCAATTTAACCATTTACTAAATAGTAATTATAAGAAAAATTGAATACTTTTATTTCATAAAATTCGGGGTCTTACACTAACAACCTTACGAAAACAATCAATTTTTGCATGATGAGTAGTTAACCAATCAATCCCTAGAATCACGTCAAATGCAAGTATTTTTAATGAAATCAGATCGATAGGTAATGTGTGGGTACCAACTTGAACCAAACAAGACTTATAAACCGTGGATGTAATGAAGGTTTCTCCCAACGGAGTTTCCACAGATAAGTCAAAGTCTAATTTCTCCGGAATCAAATTTAATCGATGAGCGCAAGTAGGAGAAATAAAAGAATGGGTTGAACCGGTATCAAATAAAGTATAAACTTCGTTAGAGTTTATGATAAGCTTACCCGTGATGACCTCATTCGGGTTCCTTGCTTTCTGGGAGTTCACAACAAACGCTCTCCCTTGCACAACCGGTTTTGACTTTTCTGGGACGGCCTTTGGTGCCTCCATCCTGGCTGAATTTGTCTTCGGTAAACGACAAAATCGGGCTAAATGACCTTCTCTTCCACAATTATAACATGCTTTGGACGGCATCGCGCAGTTTGGACTGATGTGCCCCTCCCCTCCGCATTTGAAACATATGATAGGTGGTCGTTCTCCTTCCTTAACGACAGGTGCTGGTGCTGACGTCTTTCCATCATTGTTGAATCTCCTCTTCTTGAAATGTCCATTCTTATTGTTTTGGCCCTGATTACCACCGAAGTGGTTACCATTTCTGGCCTGTTGATTCCCTCCACGCTTGTTGTCACTGCTTCGATGACTGCTCTCACTGGTATTATCATTTTGCCGGCTGCTCTCTTTTGGTTGCGTTGTCTCGTTATCGCGCTCCACCAACTGAGCCCTATTTACAACATCTGAATATAAACACAATTTATGAGAAACAAGATGTTGACGTATCTCCGGCTTCAAACCTCTTAAAAACATCCGCGTCATTCTTTCTTCATTATCCACCAGGTGGGACGCAAACCGGGATAACTCCGCAAATTTTGCCTCGTACTGCGACACGGTCATATTATTCTGCTCCAATTTGATGAACTCCACCTCCTTCATGTGACGAATACTCTCGGGAAAGTATTTGTCGTTAAACAGCTCTTGGAACTTCTCCCAAGACATCTTCAGTGCGGCAAGTTGAGTACGCTTTATCGATTCCCACCAGTAATCTGCCTCTCCTCGTAACATAAAGGCGGCAAAGGGAACCTTTTGCTCCACGGAGCAACCCAAGACATCAAATATCTTGGTGATCTGCTTTATCCATGTTTCAGCTACAAGTGGTTTGGGTTCTCCCTTAAACTCCGGTGGTCCCAGCTCCTTAAACTGTTTAGCGGTGACCGCCAGAGAGTTTCCAGTATTTCCACCTACGTTGTGGACAGGAGCCGCTTTCACCTGTTGTTGCATGAATTGCATAAAGCCTCTGAACATTTGATCATTCATCATTTGGTCAGTGTTGTTGTTTGCATGAGGATTGACACCTTCCTGATGCACATTATCCTGATTATTGATATGTGGTGAATCAACAGTCGTCTGTGCTCCATTGCTATTCTCAACGTTCTCAGATGCCATTTTCAGATACTGCCACAAAATAAAAATTAATTGATATGTCATATATTATCCTTATATTATGACCGACCAATTAAATACCATGCAAATAAACTTAGGTATGTCATACTAGCGAAGGAATTCCCCGTCTCTCCCCTCCTAGTTCTATTCTCACATCTTAGCCAGGGATCATATCCCTAAGCTCTGATACCAACTGCTTTGATACCAACTGTGACGCCCCCAAAATTAGGTATACATCACCCATCTTGGGTTGTCAGATACATAGTACAGAATACAAATACAACTGATTAATACATCTGTTGTGTACAATACGACAAAACATAAACTGTGAGTTTGAATACAAATATTATCTTCTAGAGAGTATTCATACTCAAAAGGAGTCCTCATTACATTTATTAACACACCATTACATAGAATAGTGAGGACTACTAACTAATACTATCATTCGGACCATCACTCCGTACCCCGACTTGTCCCAGCTACGTTCTCATTTCCTGAAGAGAACAGTGAAAGAAAGGGTGAGCTCAACTAGCCCAGTAAGAAATATTATGACTAAGATAATGCAGAATAAATTATCATTAGCCTTCAACAATGTTAAACTGATAAAATATAATAGACATCAAGTTTAACTGTAGTGGAACAAGCAATCCATTAAAAGAGTCAAGTAGAAAATAAACTCTACTATCTTTTATGATTTAAAAGATTTTCCAACACTGTGATCGCTGAGACTCAGCTTAATAAAATAATCCACATCATCGAATCACCCCTGCACTACGGCCAAGGATATTCGTATATTCATTAATGGTCATGATCATGCCAACAACTGTCCATCAATGCACTACGGGCCAATGATGACTTTTACCACATCATTCGTAACATTACGGTCATGATTACACCGAATAATCCCTGGTCATAATCATACCAAGTCCATCTATGCACTACAGGCCACAGATGACTTTCAACAGAATATAAACATGAGGATGATGACAATGATATAAGAATTCAATAAAAAAAATTCAAGAATTAATTTATCCAAGAATTAACAACGTCCAAATTGTCAACATGATACTACTTTGTGGAGTAAAATTCAAGAATGATCAGGAGAATATTTTCATGAATAGATACTAGATGAAGCGCAAATGTCAAGGATATTCCACAAATTTCATGGAGTATAGAAGTCAAAACTTAACCAACTGAGTATAATAAAGAATGGAATAACAAAAGAAATCACCATGCATGCGATAGACCGCACAGACAGGTTATTCCAACAGAATAATAAATAATGGAACCAGGTCCGGCGTAAACGCACAGACAGGATATTCCGACAGAATAATAAATAATGGAACCAGGTCCGGCGAAAACGCACAGACAGGATATTCCGACAGAATAATAAATAATAGAACCAGGTCCGGTGTAAAACACACAGACAGGATGTTCCAATAGAATAATAATAAAAACGGAACCAGGTCCGGTGTAAAACACACAGACAGGATGTTCCAACAGAATAATAGAAGAATGCCACCAAGTATAGGGTAGACCGCATATACTGGTTATTCCAACAGAATAATAAAGAATGGAATAACAGAAGTTCTCTTCATGAATATAAAAGAAATAATATTCCCTACCTTAAAAGAACCGGATATTAGAAAAGTGATGTAGCAGAATACTTTTAGTCTCTCTCTCTCTTATTCTCTCTATACTCTCTCTCTCTATAGCTTGAATGAATTCGTGAAAAATAATGAAGCCCTAGGCCTCTATTTATAGAAAAACTGAGGGTGGCTCTTGGTCTTAACGAAGGGTCAATTGACTCTTGGTCTTAACGAAGGGTTAAATGACTCTTGGTAATATTGAAGGGACAACTATTATTGACGAAAGTAATTACTATTGACCAAGGTAAATACTATTGACGAAGGTAATTACTATTGACAAAGGTAAATACTATTGACGAAGGTAATTACTATTGACCAAGGTAAATACTATTGACGAAGGTAATTACTATTGACGACGGTAATTACTATTGACCACGGTAATTACTATTGACGAAGAGACTCTTAGATGATGACATATGGCCCCCCATAAAATAACCAAACTTACCACAACGTCTCAATAATATAACATATTATACAGATGATACTATGACAATAATTTAAGAGATATGATGCAGCAATTACTGTAGCAATAATTGAGTATAGCTGAGTGACTTCTCACGTAAGCATCAATAATTAATACCGTGTGCTACTATGCAACCACGCGTATTACTGTACTTTTACTACCAAGTAGTTCAACAGTTTTAACGATTTTAACGGTAACACCTCAGCTGTTATTTTTATAGAAAGATAATTCTGTCGTTTTCTCAATCCGACAATAATTCCGTTGTGGGGTCCACCAATGATTGTGCCGTCGTACGAATATTCCCCGACAAAAAGAATATTCCCCGACCAAACGAATATTTTATAACAACTTGCTTACTTTGCAAAATTTATAAATATTACCCACAACTATAACATTATATCAAATTAACTTCATAATATTCAAAAATGATATTTATAGAAAATTCATCTTTATTTATAAAAGTTGGGGTCTTACAGAAACAGCCTTGGTCAAACTTGCAGCCTATCAGCGAAGAGTAGCTAAGCATTATAACAAAGGGGTAAAGCTTCGCAGGTTCGAAGTAGGAGATTTCGTTCTCAGAGAAGCCGAAGCATCTACACCCCAGAATTTAGGAAAGCTGATGCCAAATTGGGAAGGGCCGTATGAAGTCATAGAAGTACCGAAGCCGGGGACTTATCGGTTGAGAGCCTTGAACGGATCAGAGATCAAGAATACTTGGCATTCAGGCAGGCTTCGAAAGTATTTTCAGTAGCTACAATGTCAGTACACAGGAAGTTTGTAAATGTTTTCAAGTCGTCATTAATAAAAATTTCCTTTTTCTCAAACAAGTCTTGTCTTTGCTGTTGTTATTGTCATCGGTGTAAGGAGGTTCGGGCGGACTCACTGACCATTCGATGGTAGCCTCATCGGCAGGTGGTCCTTATGACTTCGTCAGGCCCTGCGTGGTAGGCGAACGTCATCGGTGTAAGGAGGTTCGGGCGGATTCGCTGACCATTCGATGGTAGCCTCATCGGCAGGTGGTCCTTATGACTTCGTCAGGCCCTGCGTGGTAGGCGAACGTCATTGGTGTAAGGAGGTTCGGGGGGACTCGCTGACCATTCGATGGTAGCCTCATCGGCAGGTGTTCCTTAAGACCTTGTCAGGCCCTTCGTGGTAGGCAAGCGTCATCCTTAAGACATTGTCAGGCCCTACGTGGTAGGCAATTGTCGACCTTTGGACCTTGTCAGGCCATTCGTGGTAGGCAAGTGTCGTCATTCAGACTTCGTCAGGCCCCTCACGGCATCTACCTCACACTTCGGTAACGAATAAGTATTCCTTTACTTTGTTATTATTACCTAATTTTTTCTAAGTGTTGAGTTCGGAAGGCCACATTCTTTAACTTTATCTTATCTGTTATACGACTTGCCTAGTTGTTGATTAACAGTTTAAGTTAAGACCATGAAGGAGCTTCTACATTTTTTAAGATTGAATCGTTATTGAAGTGTTGATAAACAGTAAATACACCGAAGTCATAAGGAATAATGCTGATATTTCATTTACAAAATACTGTTTACAAAACGATAGAAAGTTTTACAGAAATCCTACAGCTAAGGGAAAAGAGAATCATCTTCAGGGATCAGCTTCGTCTTCCGAAGAGTCCAGAACGGTCGGGTCAACCTTGGCAGCGACAAGTCTTGCCTTGTCTTTGCTTCGGCATTCGTCGTATCCATCCGAGAACATCTGGACGATCTCGTCGTTCAACTCAGCTGATCTCCGGTATTCTTGTTGAACTTCTCTCCGAAGATCTCCGGTCAAAGGAGGACCCAGATCTCTCAGAGCACGAAGTTCTCGAAGCTCCTCTTCGAGTTTCGCCCGTTCCTTCAGATGCCTCAAATCCCTAGCTTCAAGTTCATGTACTTACACCGCCAGGCTTTTATTGGTCTTCACCATCGTCTCGTTCTTCCCAACAAGGACCTCGTTTTGACGAACTAGGTCTATGTTCGTAGTAACGGTTATTTGGTAGGTGGCCTCGGCTGTCTCCAGTTTCTCTTTTAATTTATTTACATCCTTCTGGAGGCCTTTGTTATTGAGGAGAGTGGTACCATGGGCCCTTCTCTCTCTCTCCAGAGCCGACACCAGAGTAGCCTTCTCTCGCCTGGCTGCGTATTCTTCGGCTTCGGATCCTCTGTATCGGGGAAGAAGTCTCCCGAAGACAGCATTTGCCTACAAACATTTAAAGAAAGTCGGTGAATTGGTAGAAGAAACAGATGATTCCTAAATATTTCAATTGAATAAACTAACCTTAGCCTGATAGCTCATGCCTTTTTCGATCAAATCCCTAATCGAGCTGTTTCCGAACCGATGATCATCGGTCTCCCGAACAAAGGAGTCGAACAGCTGAAAGGGGAAGTTGGCATTGAACTCCAGCCACACAGTGGGAGAAGATGCGGCTTCTCGCCTGAAGGCAGAGGGGGAAGATCTTGTCGAAGAAGGCACTGATGGTTCGGGGGGCGGTGGTGGTTGATCCTCGGAAGGTTGTTTCCTTTTACGAGACAGAAGTGGAGACTCGGTTGGGTTTTCGAGCTCGTCTTCGGAAACGTGAATCTCCACAGGAATAATGATAGGCGAATCGACTGCAGGAGGAGGAACCCGAAGCTCATCGGCGGACAGAGAAGTCACCTTGGTCTTCCTCTTTTTAATTCGAAGAGCTTGCATTCGCTCGTTCGCAGGCATTTCAATCAAACTCGCTGCAGAAGCTGATTGAGATCCTTGAGGATTTGACCGGACTTTCCGAACAGCCCTTTTCTTTCTTCGAGGTTGGCTAGGTTCCTCTTCAGCGACGAAGCGTGCCGATTGATCCTCGATGATTTGATCTTCGGAGGCCGAAGGTTCTTCTGGGGGGACTTCGGCGGAAGGTGATGAAGGCTTACCAGAGAGGTACCTATCCAGATCCTTCCGATCGATCGAAGTCGGCTTGATGAGAGACAATTTGTTGTCATACAACCATGCTTGTTTGCTCAGGAGGCAGAAGCTCCACTCCTTCAGAGGTATCATCTCTATGATGCGCGTCATTTCTCTTATACGTTCCTCAAATATATCTCCGAAGTCTGCAGAGACGCGATCAGAAGTGGTTCAGTCCGGGACAGAGGAGATTTCGGGCCCGTTGACGAAGAACCATTTATTATGCCATCCTCGGTTGCTCAAAGGAGTGTCCATTAGAGACCGCTTCTCGATTCTGGCATTGGGCTTAGGGACTATCTTACTTAGCACCTTGAAGCCTTTTTCCCGAGATTTTCCTACCGAGAAGAGGGTAAAGAAGGAATCCACAGCAGGAAGAACTCCTATCTCGTAGCAGAAGGCTATGTAAGCCAGTATATGGATATACGAATTCGGCACCAATTGGGAGAACCCCACTCCAACAAACCCTAGGAGGGTGATCAGGAAGGCGTGAAGGGGAAACCTCACCCCCTTCTCCAGAAACGTTGCCAGAACGGCGATCCAACCGTCGGGACGCTGGTACATCCTTTCGTGGGAGGCTGCTATCCTCACCCTGTGGGTATCTGGTATTTGATAGCAAGCCCGAATGTTGCAGAGCTCGGCCTCAGTAACAGTGGAGGGGATGTTGGCGTGAGGAAAATCTTCCTCATTCTTGAAAATTTTGGAGGGATTGGGAAGTGATTCTAGAGGCGGAGCTTCCTTACTCGGAGCACCGATTTGGGGGTTTGAGCTCGGAATCTCTTTGTCAGGATTTGAATGGGGGGTCACGGTGGAGATGGGGGCTACACGAAGTGGAGAGCTCGTATCAGGGTTTTGAGATGCCATTGTTGAGAATTTGCAGAGAAAATGAAGAAATTTGAGAAGGAGAAGACAATAAGCTCTTGTGAATTCGAAATAGCAGGGAACCATCCAAGGAGAATGGGCAGCAGCTTTTATAGCGAGTGGTCTTTTCAAATTTTGCACGAGAACCGAGGGCGGCGCATTAATTGGAGGTAATGATGTGGGAGAGGAAGGAGTAACGTCCGATTTTGATTTTAATGGGCTATCCAAGGTGGGCCGGCGCTTGTTGGATCCCTTTTCACTATGGACTCACACTATTTACAGTCTTCCATTAAACGTCATGTTTAATAAAAGACTTGGGGGCAATGTTGGGTCATAATGCTTTTCATACTGGGCCAGGCCGAATGAGCTTGTCCTTTGGGCTATGTCACTTTGGTCATGTTGGGTCAAATGAATTGGGCCCCGCTACTTGACTACACTATTGGGCTTAGTCATTGGATCAGCCCATTACGTAAGGTGTTACTTATCCTATCTTTGACCGGTAATCATCACAAAAGACAGCAGTTGACTGTTATGTCTCTCTGCATTGCATTAATGAGGATGGGACTCCGATTGCCCGCGGGAGGCCGCAGGTAGGAAAATAAGCTGCATGCTTTCGGCTGAGATGGCCGGAGATGAGAGGAGGTGTCAAGAGATAGTGGTTGGCACAGTAAACCGGGTCTAAGGAACGTATGGGGCAAGGATCACAAAAGAAAAAAGAGGTAACAAAACACACAATATTATCATTCCACACACACTCAGACACTAGTGAATATTTTCTTCCATTGTTAACCTTGTGATCGCCTGTACTGACTCTCACGCCAGAGCTATCCCCCGACGGTCAGGCCGTTAAGCTTTTGATGTTGACTTGTTGAACTGTGCAGGATCAGATCGTCTGACGTGATTAGGACATAAGAGAAGATCTTGGCGTTAACAAAAAAGATTACTGAATTTTACATATTAATTAAAGAAAGAAGAAAAGTTGGAATAGGAAAGAGAACGAATAGTCTCGGCCTTTTGAATTTTAAAACAAAAAGATCCGTTTGAATTTTAACACAAAAAGATCCTTTTGAATTTTAACATAAAAAGTTGCAATTTGAAATGAATGGCAGCGTATCATTACTCATACAACATTCAATCAAATACCAAACTTGAATCAAGTCAGAAACCAAACCAAAACCAGTCGGTCATAGAATCATTGTAATTTTTAAACCAAACGACTGTTCATTTATTGATATAGTTGGAAAACATAAACTTATTACGAGAGCTGGCCGCAATCGGCAACCACAACAGGCTTGGCGGTCCTTCCACTAGAAGACCCAACCTTCTCAATAGCCCTCACCACATCCAAACCCTCCACAACCTGCCCAAACACCACGTGCATCCCATCCAGCCACTCCGTCTTCTCGGTACATATGAAAAACTGCGATCCATTCGTTCCCGGACCCGAATTCGCCATTGACAGGATTCCTGGACCGGTGTGCTTCTTGATGAAGTTCTCGTCAGCGAACTTCGCTCCGTAGATCGACTCACCACCGGTGCCATTTCCGGCGGTGAAATCACCTCCTTGACACATGAATTGAGGGATGACTCGGTGGAATTTTGAGCCCTTGTAGTGCAGCAGCTTCCGGCTCCGACCGACTCCTTTCTCACCGGTGCAAAGTGCTCGGAAATTCTCCGCCGTGCGCGGAGTAGTGTCGGCGAAGAGCTCCATCACAATCCTGCCGGCGGATTGCCCGCCGATCGTCATATCGAAGTAAACCTTAGGGTTCGGCATACTGTCTCACTCTTTAGAGCAGAAGTCCACAGACAAATCGAAGACTTGCGATGACAGAGGGTAGGGTGCGAAGAAGGAATATATAGAGTTCACCGATTGAGGGGCATCTTGCTTACTTTGATCGTGGTCGTTGAATTTGGACACGCGTCAACAAATGGCTTTGGGGATGAGAGAGATGTGAATATGAGCCTTTCACTTGTAGGTCACGCTTTTGTGAGTAGCGTTGTAATTCCGCAATGTGGGACATCACGTGCCTGAAGCCTAAACGACTTAAAGAGCCGTATTCTATCTCCAATATCTTCCCATGTTATTATAAAAATATAAAATACATAGTGGTGTTATTTTTTAAAAGTTTTATTTTTGATATTTTACAAGGTGTTTGTAATAAAATAGGAAATATCAATAAAAGTAAAATAATAATAACTCCTATTTATAAAATGTTTATATGTACTGACTCGGGTGAAGTAACACCATTGAATTAGTTTATGATAAAAGAAAGAGAATTAATATTTTCACAAGTTAATATGATATTTTTATAAGTGGATTTTATTTTTAATTAAATTAATTTTTTACGTATTAGATTAATTATATAATTTAGTCTTTATGCCCAATTTATTTTTATTTAATAAAAGTTGAATTCTAATGCTCTCTCCGTCCCAGGATAAAAGTCGTGGTGGACTTTTCATGCATATTAAGAAGTTGAATGAAATGATAAAATTATTCATAATAATATCATTAAATATGGAGAGAGAATCATAATAAGAAAAATATGAGATATTTAATGTTACGGTATAATAGGAAAATATGTGTAAAAATTTGGTTATTAAAGAAAAATAGACATTTAACATGGAACCACCCAAAATAGTAATAAGAACTTTTATCATAGGACGTAGAGAGTATATTTTAACTATGCTCAAAAAAACATGTATTGTGTACAAAAATATATAACCAAAAAAGAAGTGTAGACATAACATTGTGTGTGTGTATATATATATATATATATATATATATATATATATATATATATATAGGGATCCCTTTCATAGCAGCCGGTTGCTATGAGAACTGTGCAACACCCCCTTTTTGGACCGTTGATAAATTGAATTGATGGTTGATGTAAGACCCCGAATTTTATGAAATAAAAGTATTCAATTTTTCTTATAATTACTATTCAGTAAATGGTTAAATTGATAAAAGTTTAAAGTTATGGGTGAAATATGATTTTTTTCAAAATAAGCAAGTGGTTATAAAATAATCATTGTTGTCGGGGAATATTCGTTTGGTCGTGGAATATTCTTTCTGTCGGGGAATATTCGTACGACGGCGCAGCCATTTGTGGGCCCCATAACGAATAACTGTCGGGTGAAGAAAACGAAAAATTTGAGTTTTTACAAATAACGGCGTAGTTGTTACCGTTAACACTGTTGGAATGCCCGGTGGTTAAAATACAGTAATACGCGTTATTGCATAGTAGCACACGGTATTGCATAGTATTTTTGAAATTATTGATTCTTACGTAAGAAGGCACTACTCAATAATTGTTACAGTAATTACTGTTCAATATTTTATTTTATTGATTCAATAATTGCTGCGTTGATATTTTATATTATTGTTGTTTCAATAATTATTGCTGCACAGTATTTTCTATTATCAGATCAATAATTCATATTATTTGAATAATATTATTAGATAGCATTATTGGCAATGTCTAAAAAGTTCTGTCTAAGGAGAGGTTTGGTCATCTAATTGCGCGCTAGTAAGGAGAAATCCTTATTGGAAAGCCCCCTCTTTCCTGGGAACGGCTTGGTTGGCATAAATGTGATTCTGTAATATTATTTGTGAATAATTAATTATTGATTCATATGATAATGAAATATTTATTTTATGTGGATATAAATGAGGAATATATTTTTGTGGTTAAAAATAAAGGAGTTAATGTTGAGATTTTTATCAGTATTTTTGTCGGAATGGAGGTATTAAAAATCAGGATTTTTGAGATATTTTGCGAGGGTTATAATTTTTAATCCGACCGTTGGATCGTGATAATTTTTGGATATGTTATACATATATAAGTTGAGTATATGCCCACAAATTTTGAACCGTTAAAAATGAACGTATGATTTATTATGAATTTTACGAGATGACTGGTTCAGAAATTGTTAAATTTTCGGAGTTTATCATTTTGGTGGAAAATTCTAGAATTGGTGGGCCCCACTTGTGGTTGGTGAAGAAATGTGCTGAATTATATTTCAAATGTGGTGGGTGGGAATAGTAGCAGGTAAAGCCATCAGGTTGCAGGTCAAACCTACCAAAATTTTCCTATAAATAGAGGGCTAAGTTAGAATTGAAAATCACACCAGAAACATAAGCTTTCTCTCTTTCTCTCTCTATATTATGAAGCATATTTTGTGAGTTTTTAGATACTTGGTGAGTTACTATTCATCAGTGCAAGTTTTCTTCAGCATCATATCCGATATCCAGTCAGAAGTACTGCTCTTTTGATGGTAAGGGATAGTAAGGGATGGTAAGGGATAGTAAGGGATAGTAAGGGATTTTAAGGGTTGTTATGATTTTCAGTTTCGTAATTTTTCTGACCTTCAAAAATTCTGGAAAAATTTGAAATGATATTTTGATGAGTTTTCTTGATTGTGTCCAAAAATGGTGATTTTTGGATGTATAGATTGAGAGTTATGAATTTTATGAGAAAAGACTATTTTAAAAGTAACAGCTTATAATATCTTGTGGTTAACTCCAAAATTGATGAAATTTTTATTGGGAGTACATGTATATGATAGAAGTATACTCTGTAAATTTCAGAATTTTTAGACAAAAGTACAATTTTTGATAAATGTCTAAATATTCGGCTATTTTGGCCATATGAAAAATAGTAAATGACTTTTAAAAATTCTGAGAAAAATATATGTTCAATATGGGACTATATTATGCTAAATCCCAGAAAAGAAATATTTTTGAAACTGATTTGGTATTTTTTATGAAAATGGTCTAGTTATGAGTAAATGAATTAAATATGTTTTGTGAAGAAAGAAAATTGGAAAATAGGATTTTATGGCTTGAGAATCCTATATGAGGTATATGCAGATTTTTGATGAGGGTTTTGGTTATTGATGATGAAATTGTAAGAGTTGGCATTTTATGATGATTAAATGCATTAATTAGTAAAGTGTAAACAATTAAAATAAATTGTTTATAAATTTAAGTAATGTTATTCTTTCAATATCATTATACCGAAATATTGGTATGGATTTTATTGTGAAATTTCTATCTTTTGTGTCGGAATTACTATTCATGAGTTACTATTCACGATTTACTATTCATGAGTTACGAATATTACTCTTGAGATTAAAACTATATGTGACGCCTCCAAAATTAGGTATACATCACCCATCTTGGGTCGTCAGATACATAATACATAATACAGATACAACTGATTAATACAACTGTCGTGTACAATACGACAAAACATAAACTGTGAGTTTGAATACAAATATTATCTTCTAGAGAGTATTCATACTCAAAAGGAGTTCTCATTACATTTATTAACACACTATTACATAGAATAGTGAGGACTACTAACTAATACTATCATTCGGACCATCACTCCGTTCCCCGACTTGCCCCAGCTACGTTCTCATTTCCTGAAGAGAACAGTGAAAGAAAGGGTGAGCTCAACTAGCCCAGTAAGAAATATTATGACTAAGATAATGCAGAATAAATTATCATTAGCCTTCAACAATGTTAAACTGATAAAATATAATAGACATCAAGTTTAACTGTAGCGGAACAAGCAATCCATTAAAAGAGTCAAGTAGAAAATAAACTCTACTATCTTTTATGATTTAAAAGGTTTTTCAACACTGCGATCGCTGAGACTCAGCTTAATAAAATAATCCACATCATCGAATCACCCCTGCACTACGGCCAAGGATATTCGTGTATTCATTAATGGTCATGATCATGCCAACAACTGTCCATCAATGCACTACGGGCCAATGAGGACTTTTACCACATCATTTGTAACATTACGGTCATGATTATACCGAATAATCCCTGGTCATAATCATACCAAGTCCATCTATGCACTACATGCCACAGATGACTTTCAACATTTTATAAACATGAGGATGATGACAATGATATAAGAATTCAATAAAACAAGTTCAAGAATTAATTTATCCAGGAATTAACAACGTCCAAATTGTCAACATGATACTGCATTGTGGAGTAAAATTCAAGAATGCTTAGAAGAATATTTTCTTGAAAAGATACTGGATGAAACGCAACTATCAAGGATATTCCACAAATTTCATGGAGTATAGAAGTCAAAACTTAACCAACTGAGTACAATAAAGAATGGAATAACAAAAGAAATCACCATGCATGCGATAGACCGCACAGACAGGTTATTCCAATAGAATAATAAATAATGGAACCAGGTCCGGCGTAAACGCACAGACAGGATATTCCGACAGAATAATAAATAATGGAACCAGGTCCGGTGTAAAACACACAGACAGGATATTCCAACAGAATAATAATAAAATGGAACCAGGTCCGGTGTAAAACACACAGACAGGATGTTCCAACAGAATAATAAACGGAACCAGGTCCGGTGTAAAACACACAGACAGGATGTTCCAACAGAATAATAGAAGAATGTCACCAAGTATAGGGTAGACCGCGTATACTGGTTATTCCAACAGAATAATAACAAATGGAATAACAGAAGTTTTCTTCATGAATATAAAAGAAATAATATTCCCTACCTTAAAAGAACTGGATATTGGAAAAGTGATGTAGCAGAATACTTTTATTCTCTCTCTCTTATTCTCTCTATACTTTCTCTCTCTATAGCTTGAATGAATTCGTGAAAAATAATGAAGCCCTAGGCCTCTATTTATAGAAAAACTGAGGGTGGCTCTTGGTCTTAACGAAGGGTCAAATGACTCTTGGTCTTAACGAAGGGTCAAATGACTCTTGGTAATATTGAAGGGACAACTACTATTGACGAAAGTAATTACTATTGACCAAGGTAAATACTATTGACGAAGGTAATTACTATTGACCAAGGTAAATACTATTGACCAAGGTAAATAATATTGACGAAGGTAATTACTATTGACCAAGGTAAATACTATTGACGACGGTAATTACTATTGACGAAGAGACTCTTAGATGATGACATATGGCCCCCCATAAAATAACCAAACTTACCACAACGTCTCAATTATTGATTTAATAATATAACATATTATACAGATGATACTATGACAATAATTTAAGAGATATGATGCAGCAATTACTGTAGCAATAATTGAGTATAGCTGAGTGACTTCTCACGTAAGCATCAATAATCAATACCGTGTGCTACTATGCAACCACGCGTATTACTGTACTTTTACTACCGAGTAGTTCAACAGTTTTAACGGTAACACCTCAGCCGTTATTTTTATAGAAAGATAATTCTGTCGTTTTCTCAATCCGACAATAATTCCGTTGTGGGGTCCACCAATGATTGTGCCGTCGTACGAATATTCCCCGACAAAAAGAATATTCTCCGACCAAACGAATATTTTATAACAACTTGCTTACTTTGCAAAATTTATAAATATTACCCACAACTATAACATTATATCAAATTAACTCCATAATATTCAAAAATGATATTTATAGAAAATTCATCTTTATTTATAAAAGTTGGGGTCTTACAACCTCCCCTTCTTATGAAATTTCGCCCTCGAAATTAGGGTACGTACCTGGTATGTCGAAGAGGTAAGGATACCTTGATTTCATTTCTGATTCTAACTCCCAAGTCATTTCCTCAACATCGTGGTTTCTCCACAAAACTTTGACTTGAGGTATAACCTTGGAGCGTAGAATATGTTCCTTCTTATCCAAGATTTGAACAGGAACTTCTTCATACGTCAAATCCTCCGCTATTTCGTCCGGTTCTAACTCAATAATGTGGTTCGGGTCTTCCACATATTTGCGTAACATGGATATGTGGAAAACGTTATGAACACGAGACATACTTGGCGGTAAAGCGAGTCTATAAGCCACAGTTCCTACTCGATCGAGGATTAAAAATGGACCGATGAATCGAGGATTTAGCTTTCCTCTCTTTCCAAATCTCGTAACTCCTTTCCATGGAGCAACACGTAAGAACACATGATCTCCTACATCAAATTCCACGTCCTTTCGATGAAGATCAGCATAACTCTTTTGTCGATCTTGTGAGGTTTTTATACGTTGTCGGATCGTTTGAATCTTTTCTGTAGTCATACGTACCAACTCCGGTCCCAACAACGTTGCTTCGCCCACCTCATCCCAGCATACTGGAGAACGACATTTTCTTCCATACAATGCTTCGAATGGAGCCATGCCAATACTTGCTTGATAACTGTTGTTGTAGGAAAACTCCACCAATGGTAAGAACTTGTCCCAACTTCCCTTGAAGTCAAAGACACAGAGTCTTAATAGATCTTCAAGAGTTTGAATAGTCCTCTCTGATTGTCCGTCCGTCTGAGGATGATATGCTGAACTAAATCGTAACTCCGTGCCCATAGCTTTTTGTAAACTAACCCAAAATCGTGAAGTGAATCTTGGGTCTCGATCAGAAATTATGGATACTGGCATACCATGCAGTCTTACAATCTCGTTTATGTACATACGAGCAAGACGTTCAAGTGTATAAGTTTCTCGTATCGGTAAGAAATGAGCAGACTTGGTCAATCTATCAACAATGACCCAAATCGCATCAATACCTTGAGAAACCCTAGGAAGACCGGTAACGAAATCCATGGTAATGTGCTCCCACTTCCATTCTGGAATTTCAAGTGGTTGCAATGGACCTTTTGGTACTTGATGCTCCGCTTTGACTCGTTGACAAGTTAGACACCTTGAGATAAACAACGCTATCTCTCTCTTCATATTGCTCCACCAAAATGTATGACGAAGATCATGATACATTTTGGTACTTCCAGGATGGATTGCAAACGGTGTGTTGTGCGCCTCCATCATGATTTCATACTTTAAATCAGGGTTGTTAGGAACACAAAGTCTGGAGTTGACTCGAAGTATTCCTTCTTCATCGATTCTTGCTTCCGGCATAACACCTTCTTGCACTTTCTTCCTCATACGCATCAGCTCCAGGTCTGTAGCTTGAGCAGCTTTAACTTTATCGATTAAAGTCGGTTCTACTCGTATATTCGCCATCATCACATGGGTCCCTGGAGTCTTTAACTCTATCTCCATCCTTTGCAAGTCACACAAAATGGGTCTTTGCGTTGTTAATATTGCACTTGTACCCGCATATGATCTTCTACTCAATGCGTCAGCTACCACGTTCGCTTTTCCAGGATGGTATTGAATGGTATGATCATAATCTTTCAACAGTTCAAGCCAACGTCGTTGTCGCATGTTGAGTTCCTTTTGAGTGAAGAAATATTTGAGGCTTTTATGATCCGTAAAGATCTCCACTTTCTCCCCATACAAGTAATGCCTCCAAATTTTAAGTGCAAAGACAACAGCTGCCAACTCTAGATCATGAGTAGGATAATTCCTCTCATATTCCTTGAGTTGTCTTGATGCATAGGCTATGACTTTTCCATGTTGCATGAGAACGCATCCCAACCCTTTGCTCGAAGCATCACTGTAGATGACAAATCCCTCCGAGCCAGATGGTATTGTTAGAACAGGTGCTGAAATGAGTCTCCTCTTGAGTTCTTGAAAACTCTGCTCACATTCTTCGCTCCAACCAAACTTTGTATCTTTCCGAGTCAGCTGAGTTAATGGAGTAGCGATTCGAGAAAATCCTTCCACGAATCTCCGATAATAACCAGCTAAACCAAGAAAGCTACGTACCTCGGTCACTGATTTAGGTTGCTCCCAGCTTTGAATAGCTTCAATCTTTGCCGGGTCAACCGATATTCCACGACTTGATACTACGTGCCCAAGGAATGCTACCTCCTCCAGCCAGAACTCGCATTTCTTCAACTTGGCATAAAGCTTGTATTCACGAAGCTTTTGGAGTACCAGCCTCAAGTGTTGCTCATGATCTTCACGGCTTTTGGAATAAATAAGGATGTCATCAATAAAGACGACCACAAAGTGATCCAAATATTCCTTGAATACCCGGTTCATCATATCCATGAAGGCAGCAGGAGCATTAGTCAATCCAAAGGACATGACTAGGAATTCATAATGCCCGTACCGAGTTCTAAAAGCCGTCTTTGGAATATCCTCAGTTCTAACCTTCAGCTGATGATATCCAGAACGAAGATCGATCTTTGAAAAGAATTGTGCTCCTTGCAACTGGTCAAACAGGTCATCAATACGTGGCAATGGGTACCTGTTTTTGATGGTGACATGATTCAACTCCCGATAATCAATACAAAGTCGCATACTTCCATCTTTCTTCTTCACGAATAGAACAGGAGCACCCCAAGGAGAAGTACTAGGACGAATAAAGCCAATGTCTAACAATTCCTGCAGTTGGATCTTTAACTCCTGAAGTTCAATAGGAGCCATTCGATATGGGGCTTTGGAAATGGGTTTTGTACCGGGTTCAAGATCGATACAAAATTCAATTTCACGCTCTGGGGGTAGGCCAGGAAGTTCTTCAGGGAATACGTCAGGGAATTTATTAACAATAGAAATATCATTCAAAACTGACGTATTTTTGTTTAGATCTGTGACATGAGCTAAGAAAGCTTGACATCCGTTTTTCAATAAACGAATAGTTTTATGGCTTGAGATGACAGCGATTGATTTTAATGGTTTGGTTGCTTGAATTCGCATAATAGGTCGATTAGGAATATGAAAACTAACAACCTTACGAAAACAATCAATTTTTGCATAATGAGTAGTTAACCAATCAATCCCTACAATCACGTCAAATGCAAGTATTTTTAATGAAATCAGATCGATAGGTAATGTGTGGGTACCAACTTGAACCAAACAAGACTTATAAACAGTGGAGGTAATGAAGGTTTCTCCCAACGGAGTTTCCACAGATAAGTCAAAGTCTAATTTCTCCGGAATCAAATTTAATCGATGAGCGCAAGTAGGAGAAATAAAAGAATGGGTTGAACCGGTAAACTTCTTTAGAGTTTATAATAAGCTTACCCGTGATGACCTCATTCGGGTTCCTTGCTCTCTGGGAGTTCACAACAAACGCTCTCCCTTGCACAATCGGTTTTGACTTTTCTGGGACGGCTTTTGGTGCCTCCATCCTAGCTGCATTTGTCTTCGGTAAACGACAAAATCGGGCTAAATGACCTTCTCTTCCACAATTATAACATGCTTTGGACGGCATCGCGCAGTTTGGACTGATGTGCCCCTCCCCTCCGCATTTGAAACATATGATAGGTGGTCGTTCTCCTTCCTTAACGACAGGTGCTGGTGCTGACGTCTTTCCATCATTGTTGAATCTCCTCTTCTTGAAATGTCCATTCTTATTGTTTTGGCCCTGATTACCACCGAAGTGGTTACCATTTCTGGCCTGTTGATTCCCTCCACGCTTGTTGTCACCGCTTCGATGACTGCTCTCACTGGTATTATCATTTTGCCGGCTGCTCTCTTTTGGTTGCGTTATCTCGTTATCGCGCTCCACCAACTGAGCCCTATTTACAACATCTGAATACAAACACAGTTTATGAGAAACAAGATGTTGACGTATCTCCGGCTTCAAACCTCTTAAAAACATCCGCGTCATTCTTTCTTCATTATCCACCAGGTGGGACGCAAACCGGGATAACTCCGCAAATTTTGCCTCGTACTGCGACACGGTCATATTATTCTGCTCCAATTTGATGAACTCCACCTCCTTCATGTGACGAATACTCTCGGAAAAGTATTTGTCGTTAAACAGCTCTTGGAACATCTCCCAGGACATCTTCAGTGCGGCAGGTTGAGTACGCTTTATCGATTCCCACCAGTAATCTGCCTCTCCTCGCAACATAAAGGCGGCAAAGGGAACCTTTTGCTCCTCGGAGCAACCCAAGACATCAAATATCTTGGTGATCTGCTTTATCCATGTTTCAGCTACAAGTGGTTTGGGTTCTCCCTTAAACTCCGGTGGTCCCAGCTCCTTAAACTGTTTAGCGGTGACCGCCTGAGAGTTTTCAGTATTTTCACCTACGTTGTGGACAGGAGCCGCTTTCACCTGTTGTTGCATGAATTGCATAAAGCCTCTGAATATTTGATCATTCATCATTTGGTCAGTGTTGTTGTTTGCATTAGGATTGACACCTTCCTGATGCACATTATCCTGATTATTGATATGTGGTGAATCAACAGTCGTCTGTGCTCCATTGCTATTCTCAACATTCTCAGATGCCATTTTCAGATACTGCCACAAAATAAAAATTAATTGATATGTCATATATTATCCTTATATTATGACCGACCAATTAAATACCATGCAAATAAACTTTGGTATGCCATACTAGCGAAGGAATTTCCTGTCTCTCCCCTCCTAGTTCTATTCTCACATCTTAGCCAGGGATCATATCCCTAAGCTCTGATACCAACTGTGACGCCCCCAAAATTAGGTATACATCACCCATCTTGGGTCGTCAGATACATAGTACAGAATACAAATACAACTGATTAATACAACTGTCGTGTACAATACGACAAAACATAAACTGTGAGTTTGAATACAAATATTATCTTCTAGAGAGTATTCATACTCAAAAGGAGTCCTCATTACATTTATTAACACACTATTACATAGAATAGTGAGGACTACTAACTAATACTATCATTCGGACCATCACTCCGTTCCCCGACTTGCCCCAGCTACGTTCTCATTTCTTGAAGAGAACAGTGAAAGAAAGGGTGAGCTCAACTAGCCCAGTAAGAAATATTATGACTAAGATAATGCAGAATAAATTATCATTAGCCTTCAACAATGTTAAACTGATAAAATATAATAGACATCAAGTTTAACTGTAGCGGAACAAGCAATCCATTAAAAGAGTCAAGTAGAAAATAAACTCTACTATCTTTTATGATTTAAAAGGTTTTTCAACACTGCGATCGCTGAGACTCAGCTTAATAAAATAATCCACATCATCGAATCACCCCTGCACTACGGCCAAGGATATTCGTGTATTCATTAATGGTCATGATCATGCCAACAACTGTCCATCAATGCACTACGGGCCAATGAGGACTTTTACCACATCATTTGTAACATTACGGTCATGATTATACCGAATAATCCCTGGTCATAATCATACCAAGTCCATCTATGCACTACATGCCACAGATGACTTTCAACATTTTATAAACATGAGGATGATGACAATGATATAAGAATTCAATAAAACAAGTTCAAGAATTAATTTATCCAGGAATTAACAACGTCCAAATTGTCAACATGATACTGCATTGTGGAGTAAAATTCAAGAATGCTTAGAAGAATATTTTCTTGAAAAGATACTGGATGAAACGCAACTATCAAGGATATTCCACAAATTTCATGGAGTATAGAAGTCAAAACTTAACCAACTGAGTACAATAAAGAATGGAATAACAAAAGAAATCACCATGCATGCGATAGACCGCACAGACATGTTATTCCAATAGAATAATAAATAATGGAACCAGGTCCGGCGTAAACGCACAGACAGGATATTCCGACAGAATAATAAATAATGGAACCAGGTCCGGTGTAAAACACACAGACAGGATATTCCAACAGAATAATAATAAAACGGAACCAGGTCCGGTGTAAAACACACAGACAGGATGTTCCAACAGAATAATAAACGGAACCAGGTCCGGTGTAAAACACACAGACAGGATGTTCCAACAGAATAATAGAAGAATGTCACCAAGTATAGGGTAGACCGCGTATACTGGTTATTCCAACAGAATAATAACAAATGGAATAACAGAAGTTCTCTTCATGAATATAAAAGAAATAATATTCCCTACCTTAAAAGAACTGGATATTAGAAAAGTGATGTAGCAGAATACTTTTATTCTCTCTCTCTTATTCTCTCTATACTTTCTCTCTCTATAGCTTGAATAAATTCGTGAAAAATAATGAAGCCCTAGGCCTCTATTTATAGAAAAACTGAGGGTGGCTCTTGGTCTTAACGAAGGGTCAAATGACTCTTGGTCTTAACGAAGGGTCAAATGACTCTTGGTAATATTGAAGGGACAACTACTATTGACGAAAGTAATTACTATTGACCAAGGTAAATACTATTGACGAAGGTAATTACTATTGACCAAGGTAAATACTATTGACCAAGGTAAATAATATTGACGAAGGTAATTACTATTGACCAAGGTAAATACTATTGACGACGGTAATTACTATTGACGAAGAGACTCTTAGATGATGACATATGGCCCCCCATAAAATAACCAAACTTACCACAACGTCTCAATTATTGATTTAATAATATAACATATTATACAGATGATACTATGACAATAATTTAAGAGATATGATGCAGCAATTACTATAGCAATAATTGAGTATAGCTGAGTGACTTCTCACGTAAGCATCAATAATCAATACCGTGTGCTACTATGCAACCACGCGTATTACTGTACTTTTACTACCGAGTAGTTCAACAGTTTTAACGGTTTTAACGGTAACACCTCAGCCGTTATTTTTATAGAAAGATAATTCTGTCGTTTTCTCAATCCGACAATAATTCTGTTGTGGGGTCCACCAATGATTGTGCCGTTGTACGAATATTTCCCGACAAAAAGAATATTCTCCGACCAAACGAATATTTTATAACAACTTGCTTACTTTGCAAAATTTATAAATATTACCCACAACTATAACATTATATCAAATTAACTCCATAATATTCAAAAATGATATTTATAGAAAATTCATCTTTATTTATAAAAGTTGGGGTCTTACACTATATGTTAATCATATTATTTTTATCATCATATATAACATTTTTATAACCCTGATGTTAAAATTCTCTTTCACTGGAGTGTAAAGATGGATAGATTATTGGTATGATCATGACTAGGGTTCTCTTTGGCCTGTAGTGCAAAGTTGAATTGTGACTGGTATGATCATGACCATTGAATTTATAATTGAATATCTTAAGCTTAAGTGCAAAGGTGAATTGATCAACATGATTATAATTATTGTTTATATAAATTCTGAAATGATTATATATTTCTTTGAGATATGAATATATTTGGCCTGTAGTGCAAATATGAATTGTTGATGAATATCTTTGGCATGTAGTGCAAAGATGGCCTGTTGATGAATATCTTTGGCCTGTAGTGCAAAGATGAACTGTTGTTGAATATCTTTGGCCCGTAGTGAAAAGATGGTTTGTTGATGAATATCTTTGGCCGGTAGTGCAAAGATGAACTGTTGTTGAATATCTTTGGCCCGTAGTGCAAAGATGGTTTGTTGATGAATATCTTTGGCCCGTAGTGCAAAGATAGATTTGTTAGTATGATTATAAACAGGAACTGTGATTTGGTATAACTATGATCTTTGATGTTTCAGGTAAAGACAGGTGATGAAAATATTCTTCGTCCTGGGTGCGAAGAAAAATTTATAGTCACAATTATGATTATGAGTTATTCATATGATTGTGGAAAGGAACTGTTGAGTGATGTTACATGGGTAAAATATTGTTGGTGGATTTTTAACATGGAGAAGATAATAGACTTTATAGTCTATTTGACTCTTCTAATGGATTGCTCGTTCCGCTGCAACTATGGTTGAAATTTTTATCATTTACCATATGTTCTAAATCTCTGATTTATTGTTGATGAAGGCTATTGATAATTGAATTATCTTTAGTCATGATATTCTTTACTGAGCTAGTTGTGCTCACCCTTTTGCTTCACAATTCCTTTCAGGTAATAAGAGTGTAGCTGGGTCGAGCGGGGGTAACAAGGGAATAGAACGGTGGTCATCATTTAGTAGTTATATTTGGTGAAGAAAATAGGGTGAGGCGAACCCAACGTTGGAAGGGTGTTTTGTCACTATCATACAAGATGTCTAATGACATACAACCTCGTGTCATCATAAGACAGGGTTGTGCTCATCCACTTGCTGAGTATATCTATGGGCACTACCTATATAATCTTGGTGTTTGTTTGAAGTATAATTCTCAATTAGAGACAGTGGAGATAATGATAAGTTAAGAGAAGACTCACCATTGGGAAGAATATGATAGTAATCTTCTCGTTTTTCTTTGGGGTCTATTGGGTCAACCAAGGATAATTCTGTGGCCATATGATATCTATCATAACCTAGATGCGTGGCCTCCCATGTACGAAGGTTTTCTTGAGCACTTCCCAAAGATTCAAATTTCTAAAACAGTTTTTGACTATACCTTTATGTAAGGTGTTATTGTGAGGTGATGTCCACGGTTGGAACATGAGTCACATTTGGTATATATTTGTATCAAAACCCACAGCATATGTGTTGTTGTATTTTGCACGACAATTGTTGTAATAAAGTTGTAGTTATTTTCTGTACCATGTATTTGACGACTCAGAATGGGTTGGGTGGAATGGACCTATTTTGGGGGTGTCACAGTTGAGATTAGATTTTGTATTTGATAAGCCGGCACAGGTTGTTGTGTCTAATTATTTACCTGTACCGGCTTCTATTTTAATAAGTGAGGCCCACGTAAAATTATATTGTCAGTATAGTTATAAAAAATGAATATTTATTATTAAAATAATCCGGCCGGAAGAGCTTGTATCGGCTTCACCTTTTTTTTTCATTATATGTCATGACTCAGCACATTAAAATGGAATAAAAAAATAAAACAAATTCCAGCCAGTACAGGCTGATACGGCTGGCATTAAAATAATATTAAAATGTCGGCCGGTATAGCTTGTCACGGCTGACGCTAAAAAATTGAAAAAAAGAATTTATTCAACCAATTCGCTGCACTATTATTATATTACGATTTATTATTATTAATAATTCTATATTATACATATTGAGTTTTCTATTTAAATCTATATTCTAGATTATTTTTATGTTTATATTAATATTATTATTTTAAGTTTCAATGCTAGGAAATGAATGCATTATCTATTTATTATTATATTCATGTATTACTATTATTAAAAATAATATTAATAATAATTTTTAATATTAATATGAATAATGTGATTATTAATATTAGTCCGAATAAAAATATCCATACAGTTCAACTAAATAGATAATTTTTTTTCGTATTAATAATTTGAAGTGGTTTTATGTGATTCAATAATATTCATATTACCAAGTTATGAATTTGAAAATCCCATAAAGTTCAACCAACTAGACATTCTTATTAATTAATATGTACATTAGATAACGTTGAATAAGTTCTATATCTCAGAGGCCGGAAGTAATCTTGCAGATTTCTTGTCGAGCTCCCATGCTATGTGTAAGACCCCAACTTATTAATAAATAAAATTAAATTTTCTCTATTTATTATTTTAAAATAAAAAGGGTTGATTTGATTAATGTGGTTAGTTATGGGTAAAATGCGCAAATATTTCAAATAAGCAAGTGGTTATAAAATATTCATTTTTGGTCGGTGAATATTCGTTTGGTCGTGGATTATTCTTGCTATCGGAGAATATTCGTACGACGGTGCAGCCTTATGTGGGCCACATAACGGAAAGCGATTGGATGAAGAAAATGATAAGTATAAGTTGTTTATAATTAACGGCGTAGTTGTTACCGTTAATACTGTTGGAATATCTGGTGGTTAAAATACAATAGCACACGGTATTGCACCAATTATTGATTCTTACGTAAGAAGGCACTACTCAATAATTATTGCAGTAGTTACTGTTCAACATTTAATTTTATTGATTCAATAATTGCTGCGTTGATATTTTATATTATTGTTGTTTCAATAATTGTTGATGCACAGTATTTTCTATTATCAGATCAATAATTCATATTATTTAAATAATATTATTAGATAGCATTATTGACAATGTCTAGAAAGTTCTGTCTAAGGAGAGGTTTGGTCATCTAATTGCGCGCTAGTAAGGAGAAATCCTTATTGAAAAGCCCCCTCTTTCCTGGGAACGGCCTGATTGTCATAAATGTGATTCTGTAATATTATTTGTGAATAATTAATTATTGATTCATATGATAAAGAAATATTTATTTTATGTGGATATAAATGTTGGATATATTTATTGTGGTTAAAAATGAAGGAGTTAATGTTGAGGTGTTTTATCAGTATTTTTATCGGAATGGAGGTATTAAAAATCAAATCAGGGTTTTTTGAGAAATATTGCGGGGGTTATAATTTTTAATCCGACCGTTGGATCGTGGTAATTTTTGGATATGTTATTCATATATAAGTTGAGTATATGTCCATAAATTTTGGACCGTTAAAAATGTATGAATGATTTGTTATAAATTTTACGAGATGACTGGTTCAGAAATTGTAGAAGTTGCGGAATTTATCATTTTGGCAGAAAATTCTAAAATTGGTGGGCCCCACTTTTGGTTGGTGAAAATGTACTGAGATTTTTATTCAAATGTGGTGGGTGGAAATAGTAGCAGGTAAAGCCATCAGGTTACAGGTTAAGTCTGCTTCGGCGTGCTAACATTTTCCTATAAATAGAGGGCTAAGTTAGAATTGAAAATCACACCAGAAACAAGTTTTCTCTCTTTCTCTCTCTAGATTATTGAGTGTATTTTGGAAGTATTTAGATACTTTGTGAGTTTCTATTCATCAGTGCAAGTTTCCTTCAGCCTTATACCGATATTCCGAACAGAAGTACTGATATTTTGAGATAAGGGATATTATTTTCTTCTTAAATGATATTATTTTCTTCAATATCATTATGCTAAAATATTGATATGAGTTTTTTTTATCAAATTTGGAACTTTTTGTGTCGAAGTTACTATTCACGTATATGGCACTATTCACGTATACGGCACTATTCACGAATACGGCACTATTCACCGAAAAATAAAATTTTTCCTTTTTGTCCAAGATGTCTATTATGGTTTCTATCTTTGATTGTATCAATGTTTTGATCTTTATTTTTGGATTCTGCTTCACAATTGATTATTATGAATTATTATTGATCTTGGATAAACAGTTGTACGAATCCCTACTATTTGTGCTTCTGTCTCACTGGATTCGTTTTCTTTAAGATATTTTTCATCGTCCTCAGTCCTAAATGATGATATTACTGAATATCTTTGGCCAGTAGTACAAAGATGTATGATTACCTGATTAATATCTTTGGCATGTAGTGTAGATGAACATGACTGACTGGTGATACAAATGAATATCTTTGGTCTGTAGTGCAAAGATTAATATTTGGTTAAAGATGATTATTAATTGATGTTACATGGATAAAATATTGATGATGGACTTTTAAATCTTAGAAGATAGTAGAATTCATTCTCTACTTGACTCTTCTAATGGTTTGCTATTTTCGCTGTAGTTGTTGATCTAAAACTTGTTGTCGATTATATTCTGTAAGACCCCAAATTATTAATAAATAAAATTTAATTTTCTCTATTTATTATTTTGAAATAGTAAGGGTTAATGTGGTTAGTTATGGGTAAAATGCGCAAATATTTTAAATAAGCAGGTGGTTATAAAATATTCATTGTTGTCGGGGAATATTCGCTTGGTCGTGGAATATTCTTACTGTCGGAGAATATTCGTACGAAGGCGCAGTCTTTTGTGGCCCCCATAACGGAAAGCGGTTGGATGAAGAAAACGACAAAAATAAGTTGTTTATAAATAACGGCATAGTTATTACCGTTAATACTGTTGGAATACCCGGTGGTTAAAACACAGTAATACGCGTTGTTGCACAGTAGCACACGGTATTGCACCAATTATTGATTCTTACGTAAGAAGGCACTACTCAATAATTGTTACAGTAATTACTATTCAATATTGTATTTTATTGATTCAATAATTGATGCGTTGATATTTTATATTACTGTTGTTTTAATAATTGTCACTACACAGTATTTTCTATTATCGGAACAATAATTTATATTATCTGAATAATATTATTAGATAACATTATTGGCAATGTCTAGAAAGTTCTGTCTAAGGAGAGGTTTGGTCATCTAATTGCGCGCCAGTAAGGAGAGATCCTTATTGGAAAGCCCCCTCTTTCCTGGGAACGGCCTGGTTGCCAGTACTGTGGTTCTGTAATATTATTTGTGTATAATTAATTATTGATTTATATGATGAGGAAAATATTAATTTTATGTGGATATAGATGGAGAAAATTTTTAATGTGACAATTGTTGAAAATTAATATTTTATCTTTTTCTGATAAAATAATTCATTTAAATATATTATTTTAATAATATATTGATGATGATATTTTTACAATGAATGTGGGATATATGAGTATCTGAGGAGGAAGAGTATTTTTGTGGTATTAAATGATTAACACATATTTTGTGTGTTGGTGGACACAATTCTTGACCGAAAATTTATTATTGACTGTAAAATCGCCCGTTTGTGGATTTCGGTCAATTTCTGTTTAGAATTTGGAAAAACTTTCTTCTGCAAAGTTGTAGACAATTGAATTTCCTATAAAAACTTGCGAGATTCGAATTTTCTGATAAAATGGCTATTTATTATGAATTATTGAAGTTCTGAAGTTCTGAAATTATTGATTTTGGGAAGTTTTAATTATTTTTATTAAGAAAAATGTTTTTTCTTACTTTTTCTAGAAGGTTAGCATGTGTTTATGGCTGAATTCAAGTATATAGAGGTGGGCTTGAATATTTTGTAATTATATTATTATTATATTCAATTTTCTGCTTTGGTGTTCTAAGCATTTTCCTATAAACAGGGTGCTTATGTTAGAATTGAAAATCACACCAGAAACTGAAGTTTTCTCTCTATTTCTCTCTCGATATATTGAGCGTATTCTTGTGAGTATTTTGATACTTTGAGTGTTGCTATACGATGCAAGTTCGTTCAGCGTTATTCCAGTCAGAAGCACTGCTCTTTTGAGGTAAGGGATAGTAAGGGATAGTAAGGGATATTGTCGTAAGGGATGTTATTTATTCTTAAATGATATTATTTTCTTCAATATCATTATACCGAAGTATTGATCTGAATTTTTTATCAAATTTGGAACTTTTCATGTCGGGGTTACTATTCATGAGTTACTATTCACGAGTTACTATTCACCAAAAAATGAAATTTTCTTCTTTTCGTCCAAAATATCTATTCTGGATACTAGCTTTGATTGTATCCATGTTTTGATCATTCTTGAATTTTACTCCACTATGATTATTTATGAGGTATTTTTGGACATGGAATAGTTGAAATACGAATCCTTAATATTTATTATTTTGCTTCACTGGATTCGTTTCCTTTAAAATATTTTTCATCATCCTCAGTCCTAAATGATGATATAATTGAATATCTTTGGCCTGTAGTGCAAAGATTGATGATTTCTGATGAATATCTTTGGCCCGTAGTGCAAAGATGAACAGGTGTTGAGATGAACATGATCGACTGGTGATACAAATGAATATCTTTGGCCTGTAGTGCAAAGATGAATATTTGATTAAAGATGAATATTGATGATGGACTTTTAAATCTTAGAAGATAGTAGAACTCATTCTCTACTTGACTCTTCTAATGGTTTGCTGTTTCCGCTGCGAATATTGATTGAAAACTTGATGTCTATTGTATTCTATTAAATTTTTCCCTGTTGAAGACTAACGATAATTTGTTGTATATTATCTTAGTCATAATATTCTTTACTGGGCTAGTTGAGCTCACCCTTTTCCTTGTTGTTCCATCTTTTTTCTCAGGAGGCGAGAATGTAGCGAGTACTAGTCGGGGTGTGGAATGATGGTTCAAGACAGTTGTTTTAGTAGTCCTCACTATTTTGTAAAATAGTGTATCAATAAGTATAATGAGTTCTTAGTTGAGTATGAATACTGTCTAGATGACAATATTTGTATTTAAACTCACAGTATATGTGTTGTCGTATTTTGCACGACAATTGTAATAATAAAGTTGTAGTTATTTTTGTACCATGTATTTGGCGACTCAGAATGGGTTGGATGGATTGGACCTGTTTTGGGGGCGTCACATATTCTATCAGATTTTTTCCTGTTGAATACTAATGATAATTTGTTGTATATTATCTTAGTCATAATATTCTTTACTGGGCTAGTTGAGCTCACCCTTTACCTTTTTGTTCCATTTTTCTTCTCCGGAGGTGAGAACATAGCAGGATCTAGTCGGGGTATGGAGTGATGGTTCTAGAAAGATGTTTTAGCAGTCATCACTATTTCTGTAAAATAGTGTTTGAATAATTATAATGAAGACTTATTTGAGTGTGGATATTGTCTAGAAGACAATATTTGTATTAAACTCACAGTATATGTTGTCGTATTTTGCACGACAATTGTATTATTGAAGTTGTAATTTGCTTTTTGTACCATGTATTTTTCGACTCAGAATGGGTGTTGTATACCTATTTTGGGGGCGTCACACGACGCGGTAACGAAAGACTGTGACATCTTCCAAGGACCACTTCTCTTCAGAAATATTACCATTGGCCCTAATGAAACAGTCAACATACTTGCATACATAAATGCCACAGTCTGAGTTGTTGTGTTTTTTCGGTCGAATATGTAAGGTCTGCACAGTAGGATTACCGTTGGGCCACTCACGCATCGGATTACCATTTCGCAAACAAAATGGTATCAAATGTACCTGCATGTACAAAGTAGTTGGTTAATAATTTTTTAATATTAAAGGACATTATAAAATTAAATTATTTTAAAACTAAACATACCGCAACTTTAACGAATCCTGAGTACTTTTCATGTAACTTAATATACTTAGTGTCATTGTAGTGCGGGTCAATTATGGTAACCATCCAATTTTCAACTAAGAATACGAACAAGACAAAATGGTGTTGATTGGTACTACACACCGGCATGAATATGTATTCACATTCGTGTAAAGGTGGACCAACATCTTGGTTAACATACGGATTGCAAAAACTCCGTGTAGTATTCACGTTAGTGCAGGGCACATAGCCCTACCCAAGATGCATGAAGAATGAATTCATGAAACCAAATTGGGACCACCTTTGTATTCCCCGCAACCTGTAGTATTCCTCTCTGTCTCGTAGCAACAACATATAAGCGTCGATGACATGCTCGAATATCTAACTCCCAGGCCCTAAGGATTGCACTGCATCGTGGTCTAATTCATATAACTGGCGCGGATTGCACTGCATTTTTTTCAATTTTTTATTGCAAGCCGTGACAAGCTATATCGGCCGGCATTTTAATATTATTTTAATGCCAGCCGTATCAGCCTGTATCGGCTGGAATTTATTTTATTTTTTTATTCCATTTTAATGTGCTGAGTCATGACATATAATGAAAAAAAATAAAAAATAAAAAATAAAAAAAAGGTGAAGCCGGTACAAGCTCTTTCGGCCGGATTATTTTAATAATAAATATTCATTTTTTATAACTATACTGACAATATAATTTTACGTGGGCCTCACTTATTAAAATAGAAGCCGGTATAGGTAAATAATTAGGCACAACAACATGTGCCGGCTTATCAAATACAAAATCTAATCTCAGCCATCAATTCAATTTATCAACGGTCCAAAAAGGGGGTGTTTCACAGTTCTCATAGCAACCGGCTGCTATGAAAGGGATCCCATATATATATATATATACACACACGCGCGCGCACAAGAACAAGAGAGAATCGAGAAGAACATACGACTGATGACACACGATAAGCAACCGATGTAAATTGTTCACAATAAAATTTGGAATTAAAATAATAATAATAATAAGTATTAGTCCAAAAATTTACCTATAACTTTAAGTGAGAGTGATGTTATTCATGTACTAATACTTTTATTGTTCTTTTTTCTTACATTACTTAATCGACTCGAGTGATCCTAAGTATCACAAGAGAGGAAATCAAAAAGGAGGAGGGTAATAATTTGACAAAATCTTATAGGATATTTATATTATTTTATTTAAACATGATAAAAGAGAATTAAAAAAAAATCAACTAATCAAAATCAGAATAGAGTTTAGTTGATGTAGAAGATTTTAAGATTTATAACTAACTAGTTTTATTCAAATACTAGTACTTAACTAGTTTTAGTAATATAATTTATCAAATTATAATACTATAAACTTTTTAGTAATATGATATGATAATAGAAATTTTGATTTTTTTTTCCAAGAGAAAGCTAGATCCTAATTTTTTATATGTAAATTATTTTTCTCACTTATTTCCTAACAATTTTCTAATTATTATTAATATTATTATCATAAAATTAATTAAATAAAAATTGTCTTCAATTGATTAACGCTACTAATCAAATAAAATTAAGTAACTAGATCCTTAGTTATTTATCAAGTGAGGATAATTTGGAGAACTAAATCCTATAATTAGTTTAATGTACAAAGGGTTGATTTAGTTAAAAATAAGACCCACTTGAAGAAAATATCAAATTAACTTGTGAAAATATCAATTTCCTAAAATAAAATTGTAATTGTAAGACCCCAACTTTTTATAAATGAAATTGAATTTTCTCTATTTATTATTTTGAAATAGTAAGGCTTGATTTGATTAATGTGATAAATTATGGGTAAAATATGCAAATATCTTAAATGAGCAAGTGGTTATAAAATATTCTTGTTATCCAGGAATATTCGTTTGGTCGTGGAATATTCTTGCTGTTGGAGAATATTCGTACGACGGCGTAGCCTTGTGTGGGCCACATAACGGAAAGCGATTGGATGAAGAAAACGACAAGTATAAGTTTTTATAAATAACGGCGCAGTGGTTACCGTTAACACTGTTGGAATACCCGGTGGTTAAAAATACAGTAATACGCGGTGTTGCACAGCAGCACACGGTATTACACCAATTATTGATTCTTACGCAAGAAGGCATTACTCAATAATTGTCACAGTAATTACTGTTCAATATTTTATTTTATTGATTCAATAATTGCTACGTTGATTACTGTTCAATAATTCCTGAAAACGGCATGGTTGTCAGTATTATGATTCTGTAATATTATTTGTGAATAATTAATTATTGATTTATATGATAAAGAAAATATTCATTTTATGTGAATATAGATGGAGAAAATTTTAATGTGACAATTGTTAAAAATTGATATTTTATCTTTTCTGATAAAATAATTCATTTAAATATATTATTATATTATAATAATATAATAATAGTGATATTTTTATAATGAATGTGGGATATATAAATAAATGAGGAGGAACAGTATTTTTATTACTAAAAATATTTAAAACATGTTTTTCATGTTTGTGGACCCTATTTCTTGACTGAAATTTGATTATAGCCCGTAAAATCGTCCGTATGTGGATTTCGGTCAATTTTTATTTGGAATTTGGAAAAACTTAAACTTACAAAATTGTAGAAAATTGAATTTCTTGTGGAATGGAGATAAAATTTGAATTTTTTTGATAAAAGAGCTATTTATTATGAATTATTGAAGTTCCGGAATAATTAATTTTTGGAGTTTAAAATAATTTTTTTTATGAAAAATGTTTTTTGTGAGATGGAGGTCCCCACTTGTGTGGTTAATGTGCTGAAATTGGATTGTCAAAGTGGACGTAGGAAATTTATATAGATATATTAATATTTTATTAATTTTTCTGCTTTGGTGTTCTAAGCAATTTCCTATAAATAAGGTGTTTAGGTTAGAATTGAAAATTACACCAGAAACTGAAGTTTTCTCTCTCTATATTATCGAGTGTATTCTTGTGAGTATTTTGATACTTTGAGTGTTGCTATACGGTGCAAGTTCCTTCAGTACTATATCCAGTATTCCAGTCAGAAGTACTGTCTTTTTGAGGTAAGGGATGTTATTTTTTTAAATGATATCATTTCTTTCAATATCATTATGCCGAAATATTGGTAAGATTTTTCTTGTAAAATTTTTGTCTTTTTGTGTCTGGGTTACTATTCACGTATACGGCACTATTTACGAATACGGCATTATTCACCGAAAAATGAAAATTTCTCTTCTTTATCCCAGATGTCTATTTTTGTTACTATCTTTGATTGTATCCATGTTTTAATCCTTATTCTTGGATTTTACTCCACTATGGTATGTTATGGGGTATTTTTGAACATGGATAAATCGACGTACGAATCCTTAAAATTTGTTCTTTTGTTTCACTGGATTCGTTTTCTTTAAAATATTTTTCATCATCCTCAGTTCTAAATGATGATATTACTTAATATATTTGCCTGTAGTGCAAAGATGAATGATTAACTGATGAATATCCTTGGCCCGTAGTGCAAAGATGAACATGTGTTTAGATGAACATGACCAACTAGTGATACAAATGAATATCTTTGGCCTGTAGTGCAAAGATGAATATTTGATTCAAAATGTATATTGATTGATATTACAGGGATAAAATATTGATGATGTACTTTTAAATCTTAGAAGATAGTAGAATTCATTTTCTACTTAATTCTTCTAATGGATTGTTGTTTCCGTTGCAATTGTTGATCTAAAATTTGTTGTCTATTATATTCTATTAAATTTTTCCCTGTTGAAGACTAACGATAATTTGTTCTATATTATCTTAGTCATAATATTCTTTATTGGGCTAGTTGAGCTCACCCTTTTCCTTTTTGTTCCATTTTTCTTCTCAGGAAGCGAGAATATAGCGAGAAGTTGTCGGGGTGTGGAGTGATGTTCCAAGGCAGTTTTTATTATAGTCCTCAATATTTTGTAAAATTGTGTATCAATAATTGTAATGAGGACTTATTTGAGTGTGGATATTGTCTAGAAGATAATATTTGTATTTTAATTCACAGTTTATGTGTTGTCGTATTTTGCATGACAATTGTATTAATAAAGTTGTAGTTGTTTCTGCACCATATTTTTGGCGACTCAAAATAGGTGAGATATACTTGTTTTGGGGGCGTCACAGTTGGTATCAGAGCTTAGGGATATGGTGTCTGACGGAGATCGAGAAATAGAACTAGGAGGGGATTGGAGAGACGAGTAAATCCTTCGCTAGTGTGTCCTACCTAAGCTTATTTGTTGGTTGGTTAGATTATAGGAATGTTATGTGATATGTTAATTTCTTTAATTAACCCTTGTTTTATGGCAGTATTTAAGAATGGCAACTGAGAATGTTAACAGTAGAGTAAATGAGACCGTGGAGACACCTTTACTCAGCAATGAGGAGAACGTGCAACAGGCCGGCAATTTTCCTCCTGTAAACAATATCACTTAGCAGACGATGAACGATGAGATATTTAGAAGCTTTTTACGATTCATGCAAAATCAGACGAAGGAAACTCTTGTTTAAAATACAGGTAGAAACAATGGCAACGCACAGCTGGTCACAGCCAAACAGTTCAAAGAGTTGGGATCACCAGAATTCTAAGGAAAGCCGGATCCGATTAAGGCAGAAACGTGGGTCAAGCAAATTACCAAGATATTCGATGTCTTGGGATGCACGGAGGAACATAAGGTTCCATTCGCCACATTTATGTTCCGTAATGAGGTAGATTACTGGTGGGAATCTGTGAAGCATACCCATCCAGCCGCATTCAGCATGTCTTGGGAGACATTTCAGAAACTGTTCAATGACAAGTACTTTCCTGAAAGTGTTCGTCATATGAAGGAGGTGGAGTTTATTAGACTGGAACAGAACAACATGACGGTGTCCCAGTACGAGGCGAAGTTCGCGGAGTTATCTAGGTTTGCACCTCATTTGGTAGAGAATGAGGAACGTATGACGCGGATGTTTCTGAGAGGTTTAAAACCCGACATACGTCAGTATCTCATTTCTCATAAATTTTTTTCTATATTCACATGTTGTCAACAAGGCTCAATCATTAGAGCGAAATAGTGAGTACGTTCAACCGAGGGACCACAACCAGGGTCATACCGGTGACAGCAGTCATCGGAGCAACGATAACCAGCGGGAAAAGAAAAATACGGACAAAAGTGGTAACCACTTTTGTGGTAATCATGGCCATGATAATAGAAAAAGCGAGTCGGGAGTAGATTTTAAAAAGAGAAGGTACAATAACGACAATGTGAAGACGTCAGCACCAGCATCAATTGGTTCTAAGGGAGGAGAACGACTACCGGTCGTATGCTATAAATGCGGGGAAAAAGGACATATCAGCCCAAACTGCCACAACAGTTCAAGGTATGTTATAATTGTGGAAAGGAATGACATATCGCTCGAGATTGTACTGTAGCGAAACCAAGTCCAGCGGGGATGGTGACTCAAAAGGCTGTCCCAGAAAAGTCATAGTCAACGGTTCCAAGAAGAGCATTTGTTGTGACTGGTCAAAATGTAAATAACCAAAACGAGGTGATCACGGGTAAGCTAATCATAAATTCTTGCGAAGTTTATACATTACTAGATATCGGTTCTACCCATTCATTTATCTCTCCTGCTTATGCTCAACGTTTAATCTTGACTCCGGAGAAATTAAACTTTGACCTACCTGTGGAGACTCCGTTAGGAGAAACTTTCATTACATCCATTGTTTATAAATCTTGTTTGATTCAAGTTGGCACCATCACATTACCTGTTGATCTTATCTCTTTAAAGATACTTTCTTTTGATGTGATTTTAGGGATTGATTGGTTAACTACTTGTAACGACCCCAAAATAGGTTCATTCCATCCAACCTATTCTGAGTCGCCAAATACATGGTATAGAAAACAACTACAATTTTATTACAACAATTGTCGTGCAAAATACAACAACACATATACTGTGAGTTTGGATACAAACATATACCAAATGTGACTCATGTTCCAACCGTGGGCATCACCTCACAATAACACCTTACATAAAGGTATAGTCAAAAACTGTTTTAGAAATTAAAATCTTTGGGAAGTGCTCAAGGAAACCTTCGTACATGGGAGGCCACGCGTCTAGGTTATGATAGATATCATATGGCCACAGAATTATCCTTGGTTGACCCAATAGACCCCAAAGAAAAACGAGAAGATTACTATCATATTCTTCCCAATGGTGAGTCTTCTCTTGACATATCATTATCTCTACTATCTCTAATTGAGAATTATACTTTAAACAAACACCAAGATTATATAAGTAGTGCTCGTATATATACTCAGCAAGTGGATGAGCACATCCCTGTCTTATGATGACACGAGGTTGTATGTCGTTAGACATCTTGTATGATAGTGGCAAACCACCCTTCCAACGTTGGGTACACCTTACCCTATTGGATTCACCAAATATAACTACTAAATGAACTTTTCTATACTGCTTCGGGAGAACATCCACAGCTAGAGACCACTGTTCTATTTCCCCGTTACCCTCGCTCGACCCAGCTACACTCTTATTACCTGAAAGGAATTGTGAAGCAAAAGGGTGAGCACAACTAGCTCAGTAAAGAATATCATGACTAAAGATAATTAAATTATCAATAGCATTCATCAATAATAAATCAGAGATTTAGAACATATGGTAAATGATAAAAATTTCAACCATAGTTGCAGCGGAACGAGCAATCCATTAGAAGAGTCAAATAGACTATAAAGTCTATTATCTTCTCCATGTTAAAAATCCACCAACAATGTTTTATCCATGTAACATCACTCAACAGTTCCTTTCCACAATCATATGAATAACTCATAATCATAATTGTGACTATAAATTTTTCTTCGCACCCAGGACGAAGAATATTTTTATCACCTGTCTTTACCTGAAACATCAAAGATCATGGTTATACCAAATCACAGTTCCTGTTTATAATCATACTAACAAATCCATCTTTGCACTACGGGCCAAAGATATTCATCAACAAACCATCTTTGCACTACGGGCCAAAGATATTCAACAACAGTTCATCTTTGCACTACAGGCCAAAGATATTCATCAACAGGCCATCTTTGCACTACATGCCAAAGATATTCATCAACAATTCATATTTGCACTACAGGCCAAATATAATCATATCTCAAAGAAATATATAATCATTTCAGAATTTATATAAACAATAATTATAACCATGTTGATCAATTCACCTTTGCACTTAAGCTTAAGATATTCAATTATAAATTCAATGGTCATGATCATACCAGTCACAATTCAACTTTGCACTACAGGCCAAAGAGAACCCTAGTCATGATCATACCAATAATCTACCCATCTTTACACTCCAGTGAAAGAGAATTTCAACATCAGGGTTATAAAAATGTTATATATAATGATAAAAATAATATGATCAACATATAGTTTTAATCTCAAGAGTAATATTCGTAACTCATGAATAGTAAATCGTGAATAGTAACTCATGAATAGTAACCTCGACACAAAAGATAGAAATTCCACAATAAAATTCATACCAATATTTCGGTATAATGATATTGAAAGAATAACATTACTTAAATTTATAAACAATTTATTTTAATTGTTTACACTTTACTAATTAATGCATTTAATCATCATAAAATGCCAACTCTTACAATTTCATCATCAATAACCAAAACCCTCATCAAAAATCTGCATATACCTCATATAGGATTCTCAAGCCATAAAATCCTATTTTCCAATTTTCTTTCTTCACAAAACATATTTAATTCATTTACTCATAACTAGACCATTTTCATGAAAAATACCAAATCAGTTCCAAAAATATTTCTTTTCTGGAATTTAGCATAATATAGTCCCATAGTGAACATATATTTTTCTCAGAATTTTTAAAAGTCATTTACTATTTTTCATATGGCCAAAATAGCCGAATATTTAGACATTTATCAAAAATTGTACTTTTGTCTAAAAATTCTGAAATTTACAGAGTATACTTCTATCATATACATGTACTCCCAATAAAAATTTCATCAATTTTGGAGTTAACCACAAGGAATTATAAGCGGTTACTTTTAAAATAGTCTTTTCTCATAAAATTCATAACTCTCAATCTATACATCCAAAAATCACCATTTTTGGACACAATCAAGAAAACTCATCAAAATATCATTTCAAATTTTTCCAGAATTTTTGAAGATCAGAAAAATTACGAAACTGAAAATCATAACAACCCTTAAAATCCCTTAATATCCCTTACTATCCCTTACTATCCCTTACCTCAAAAGAGCAGTACTTCTGACTGGATATCGGATATGATGCTGAAGGAAACTTGCACTGATGAATAGCAACTCACCAAGTATCTAAAAACTCACAAAATATGCTTCATAATATAGAGAGAGAAAGAGAGAAAGCTTATGTTTCTGGTGTGATTTTCAATTCTAACTTAGCCCTCTATTTATAGGAAAATTTTGGTAGGTTTGACCTGCAACCTGATGGCTTTACCTGCTACTATTCCCACCCACCACATTTGAAATATAATTCAGCACATTTCTTCACCAACCACAAGTGGGGCCCACCAATTCTAGAATTTTCCACCAAAATGATAAACTCCGAAAATTCAACAATTTCTGAACCAGTCATCTCGTAAAATTCATAATAAATCATACGTTTATTTTTAACGGTTCAAAATTTGTGGACATATACTCAACTTATATATGTATAACATATCCAAAAATTACCACGATCCAACGGTCGGATTAAAAATTATAACCCCCGCAAAATATCTCAAAAAACCTGATTTTTAATACCTCCATTCCGACAAAAATACGGATAAAAATCTCAACATTAACTCCTTCATTTTAACCACAAAAATATATCCCTCATTTATATCCACATAAAATAAATATTTTCTTATCATATGAAACAATAATTAATTATTCACAAATAATATTACAGAATCACATTTATGACAACCAGGCCGTTCCCAGGAAAGAGGGGGCTTTCCAATAAGGATTTCTCCTTACTAGCGCGCAATTAGATGACCAAACCTCTCCTTAGACAGAACTTTCTAGACATTGCCAATAATGCTATCTAATAATACTATTCAAATAATATGAATTATTGATCTGATAATGGAAAATACTGTGCAGCAACAATTATTGAACAACAATAATATAAAATTTCAACGTAGCAATTATTGAATCAATAAAATAAAATATTGAACAGTAATTACTGTAACAATTATTGAGTAGTGCCTTCTTACGTAAGAATCAATAATTTTAAAAATACTGTGCAATACCGTGTGCTACTGTGCAATAACGCGTATTACTGTATTTTAACCAACGGGTATTCCAACAGTGTTAACGGTAACAACTACGCCGTTATTTGTAAAAACTCAAATTTGTCGTTTTCTTCACCCGACAGTTATTCTGTTATGGGGCCCACAAATGGCTGCGCCGTCGTACGAATATTCCCTGACAGAAAGAATATTCCACGACCAAACGAATATTCCCCGACAACAATGATTATTTTATAACCACTTGCTTATTTTGAAAAAAAATCATATTTCATTCATAACTTTAAACTTTTATCAATTTAACCATTTACTGAATAGTAATTATAAGAAAAATTGAATACTTTTATTTCATAAAATTCGGGGTCTTACAATCTCCCCTCCTTATGAAATTTCGTCCCCGAAATTTACGTACCTGGTATTTCAAAGAGTTGAGAATACCTTCCTTTCATTTCAATTCCATCTTCTCTGTCATCATAATTTCTCCATTGCTCATCTCCTGTATTTCAAATATCATTCTAGAATACAGCTTCAAAACAAGGGTTAATTTAACAAATTAACATATCACATAATATCCCGATATTATGACTGACCAACAAATAAGCTTAGGTAGGATACACTAGCGAAGGATTTACTCATCTCTCCCCTCCTAATTATATTCTCCGATCTCCGCCAGAGATCATATCCCTAAGCTCTGATACCACCTGTGACTCTGGACACCAACCTATGTCAGCACCTTACATTGATACCTATCAGTTTGCCACCGCAGAACGGCGTCCCCTACGGAGAGTCTGGCTTCGGTGCATCCCCCATCAACAGGAAGTCACCAGCGAGAGGCTCGGGGCTCTTTACTTATAGCTCTGATACCAACTGTAACGACCCCAAAATAGGTTCATTCCATCCAACCTATTCTGAGTCGCCAAATACATGGTACAGAAAACAACTACAACTTTATTACAACAATTGTCGTGCAAAATACAACAACACATATGCTGTGAGTTTGGATACAAATATATACCAAATGTGACTCATGTTCCAACCGTGGACATCACCTCACAATAACACCTTACATAAAGGTATAGTCAAAAACTGTTTTAGAAATTAGAATCTTTGGGAAGTGCTCAAGGAAACCTTCGTACATGGGAGGCCACGCGTCTAGGTTATGATAGATATCATATGGCCACAGAATTATCCTTGGTTGACCCAATAGACCCCAAAGAAAAACGAGAAGATTACTATCATATTCTTCCCAATGGTGAGTCTTCTCTTGACTTATCATTATCTCTACTGTCTCTAATTGAGAATTATACTTCAAACAAACACCAAGATTATATAGGTAGTGCTCGTATATATACTCAGCAAGTGGATGAGCACATCCCTGTCTTATGATGACACGAGGTTGTATGTCGTTAGACATCTTGTATGATAGTGGCAAACCACCCTTCCAACGTTGGGTACACCTTACCCTATTGGATTCACCAAATATAACTACTAAATGAACTTTTCTATACTGCTTCGGGAGAACATCCACAGCTAGAGACCACTGTTCTATTTCCCCGTTACCCTCGCTCGACCCAGCTACACTCTTATTACCTGAAAGGAATTGTGAAGCAAAAGGGTGAGCACAACTAGCTCAGTAAAGAATATCATGACTAAAGATAATTAAATTATCAATAGCCTTCATCAATAATAAATCAGAGATTTAGAACATATGGTAAATGATAAAAATTTCAACCATAGTTGCAGCGGAACGAGCAATCCATTAGAAGAGTCAAATAGACTATAAAGTCTATTATCTTCTCCATGTTAAAAATCCACCAACAATGTTTTATCCATGTAACATCACTCAACAGTTCCTTTCCACAATCATATGAATAACTCATAATCATAATTGTGACTATAAATTTTTCTTCGCACCCAGGACGAAGAATATTTTTATCACCTGTCTTTACCTGAAACATCAAAGATCATGGTTATACCAAATCACAGTTCCTGTTTATAATCATACTAACAAATCCATCTTTGCACTACGGGCCAAAGATATTCATCAACAAACCATCTTTGCACTACGGGCCAAAGATATTCAACAACAGTTCATCTTTGCACTACAGGCCAAAGATATTCATCAACAGGCCATCTTTGCACTACATGCCAAAGATATTCATCAACAATTCATATTTGCACTACAGGCCAAATATATTCATATCTCAAAGAAATATATAATCATTTCAGAATTTATATAAACAATAATTATAACCATGTTGATCAATTCACCTTTGCACTTAAGCTTAAGATATTCAATTATAAATTCAATGGTCATGATCATACCAGTCACAATTCAACTTTGCACTACAGGCCAAAGAGAACCCTAGTCATGATCATACCAATAATCTACCCATCTTTACACTCCAGTGAAAGAGAATTTCAACATCAGGGTTATAAAAATGTTATATATGATGATAAAAATAATATGATCAACATATAGTTTTAATCTCAAGAGTAATATTCGTAACTCATGAATAGTAAATCGTGAATAGTAACTCATGAATAGTAACCTCGACACAAAAGATAGAAATTCCACAATAAAATTCATACCAATATTTCGGTATAATGATATTGAAAGAATAACATTACTTAAATTTATAAACAATTTATTTTAATTGTTTACACTTTACTAATTAATGCATTTAATCATCATAAAATGCCAACTCTTACAATTTCATCATCAATAACCAAAACCCTCATCAAAAATCTGCATATACCTCATATAGGATTCTCAAGCCATAAAATCCTATTTTCCAATTTTCTTTCTTCACAAAACATATTTAATTCATTTACTCATAACTAGACCATTTTCATGAAAAATACCAAATCAGTTCCAAAAATATTTCTTTTCTGGAATTTAGCATAATATAGTCCCATAGTGAACATATATTTTTCTCAGAATTTTTAAAAGTCATTTACTATTTTTCATATGGCCAAAATAGCCGAATATTTAAACATTTATCAAAAATTGTACTTTTGTCTAAAAATTCTGAAATTTACAGAGTATACTTCTATCATATACATGTACTCCCAATAAAAATTTCATCAATTTTGGAGTTAACCACAAGGAATTATAAGCGGTTACTTTTAAAATAGTCTTTTCTCATAAAATTCATAACTCTCAATCTATACATCCAAAAATCACCATTTTTGGACACAATCAAGAAAACTCATCAAAATATCATTTCAAATTTTTCCAGAATTTTTGAAGATCAGAAAAATTACGAAACTGAAAATCATAACAACCCTTAAAATCCCTTAATATCCCTTACTATCCCTTACTATCCCTTACCTCAAAAGTGCAGTATTTCTGACTGGAATGCAAAGCCAAAGGAAACTTGCACTGATAAATAGCAACTCACCAAGTATCTAAAAACTCACAAAATATGCTTCATAATATAGAGAGAGAAAGAGAGAAAACTTGTTTCTGGTGTGATTTTCAATTCTAACTTAGCCCTCTATTTATAGGAAAATTTTGGTAGGTTTGACCTGCAACCTGATGGCTTTACCTGCTACTATTCCCACCCACCACATTTAAAATATAATTCAGCACATTTCTTCACCAACCACAAGTGGGGCCCACCAATTCTAGAATTTTCCACCAAAATGATAAACTCCGAAAATTCAACAATTTCTGAACCAGTCATCTTGTAAAATTCATAACAAATCATACGTTCATTTTTAACGGTTCAAAATTTGTGGGCATATACTCAACTTATATATGTATAACATATCCAAAAATTACCACGATCCAACGGTCGGATTAAAAATTATAACCCCCGCAAAATATCTCAAAAACCCTGATTTTTAATACCTCCATTCCGACAAAAATACTGATAAAAACCTCAACATTAACTCCTTCATTTTAACCACAAAAATATATCCCTCATTTATATCCACATAAAATAAATATTTTCTTATCATATAAATCAATAATTAATTATTCACAAATAATATTACAGAATCACATTTATGACAACCAGGCCGTTCCCAGGAAAGAGGGGGCTTTCCAATAAGGATTTCTCCTTACTAGCGCGCAATTAGATGACCAAACCTCTCCTTAGACAGAACTTTCTAGACATTGCCAATAATGCTATCTAATAATACTATTCAAATAATATAAATTATTGATCTGATAATGGAAAATACTGTGCAGCAACAATTATTGAACAACAATAATATAAAATTTCAACGTAGCAATTATTGAATCAATAAAATAAAATATTGAACAGTAATTACTGTAACAATTATTGAGTAGTGCCTTCTTACGTAAGAATCAATAATTTTAAAAATACTGTGCAATACCGTGTGCTACTGTGCAATAACGCGTATTACTGTATTTTAACCAACGGGTATTCCAACAGTGTTAACGGTAACAACTACGCCGTTATTTGTAAAAACTCAAATTTGTCGTTTTCTTCACCCGACAGTTATTCTGTTATGGGGCCCACAAATGGCTGCGCCGTCGTACGAATATTCCCTGACAGAAAGAATATTCCACGACCAAACGAATATTCCCCGACAACAATGTTTATTTTATAACCACTTGCTTATTTTGAAAAAAAATCATATTTCATTCATAACTTTAAACTTTTATAAATTTAACCATTTACTGAATAGTAATTATAAGAAAAATTGAATACTTTTATTTCATAAAATTCGGGATCTTACACTACTCATCATGCCAAAATTGATTGTTTTCGTAAGGTTGTTAGTTTTCATATTTCTAACCAACCTATTATGCGAATTCAAGCAACTAAACCACTAAAATCAATCACTGTCATATTAAGCCATAGAGTCATCCGTTTATTAAAAAAATAGATGTCAAGCTTTCTTAGCCCATGTCATGGATTTGAACAAAAACACGTCAGATTTAAATAATATTTCTGTTGTTAGTGAATTTCCTGACGTATTTCCTGAAGAACTTCCCGGTCTACCCCCAGAATGTGAAGTTGAATTCTTTATTGATCTTGAACCTGGTACGGAGCCCATTTCTAAAACCCCATATCGAATGGCTCCTATTGAACTTCAGGAGTTAAAGGTCCAACTACAGGAGTTGTTGGACATCGGTTTTATTCGTCCTAGTACGTCTCCTTGGGGTGCTCCTGTTTTATTTGTAAAGAAGAAAGACGGGAGTATGCGACTTTGTATTGACTATCGAGAATTGAACGATGTCACCATCAAAAATAAGTATCCGCTATCTCGTATTGATGACATGTTTGACCAGTTGCAAGGAGCACAATTCTTTTCAAAGATCGATCTTCGTTCTGGATATCATCAGCTGAAGATTAGAACTGAGGATATTCCGAAGACTGCCTTCAGAACTCGGTACGGGCATTATGAATTCTTAGTCATGTCTTTTGGATTGACTAATGCTCCTGCGGCTTTCATAGATATGATGAACCGAGTATTCAAGGAATATTTGGATCAGTTCGTTGTTGTCTTTATTGATGACATCCTCATATATTCCAAAAGTTATGAAGATCATGAGCACCATTTGAAGCTGTTACTCCAAAGGCTTCGTAAAAACAAGCTATATGCCAAGTTGAAAAAATGCGAGTTCTGGCTTGAGGAAGTAGCATTCCTTGGGCACGTGGTGTCAAAACATGGAGTATCTGTTGACCCGGCGAAGATTAAAGCAATACAAACTTGAGAGCAACCGAAGTTGGTGACCGAAATACATAGCTTTCTGGGCTTAGCTGGTTATTATCGGAGATTCGTGGAAGAATTTTCTTGAATCGCTACTCCGTTAACTCAGCTGACTCAAAAAGATACAATATTCGTATGGAGCGAGAAATGCGAGAAGAGTTTCCAAGAGCTTAAGAGGAGACTTATTTCGGCACCTGTTTTGATAATACCATCTGGTTCGGATGGATTTGTTATCTACAGCGATGCTTCAGACAAAGGGTTAGGATGTGTTCTCATGCAACATGGGAAGGTCATAGCATATGCCTCGCGACAACTTAAAGAATATGAGAGGAATTATCCTACTCATGATCTAGAGTTGGCAGCAGTCATTTTCGCATTGAAAATCTGGAGGCACTATCTATATGGGGAGAAAGTGGAGATATATTCAGACCATAAAAGCCTCAAATATTTTTTTACCCAAAAAGAACTCAATATGCGGCAACAACGTTGGCTCGAGCTATTGAAAGATTATGACCATACCATTCAATACCATCCTGGAAAAGCGAACGTGGTAGCTGACGCGTTGAGTAGAAGATCATATGCGGGAACGAGTGCGATGATGTCAACACAAATGCCCATTTTGTGTGATTTACAAAAGATGAAGATAGAATTCAAGACTCCGGGGACCCATGCGATGATGTCAAGTATACGCATAGAACCAACTTTAATCGATAAAGTTAAAGTTGCTCAAGCCACAGACCCGGAGCTGATGCGTATGAAGAAGAAAGTGTAAGAAGGTGCTATTCTAGAAGCAAGAATCTATGAAGAAGGAATACTTCGAGTCAACTCCAGACTTTACGTTCCTAACGATTCTGACTTGAAATATAGAATCATGATGAAGGCACACATCACACCATTTGTAATTCACCCTGGAAGTACCAAAATGTATCATGATCTTCGACATACATTTTGGTGGAACAATATGAAGAGAGAGATCGCGAAGTTTATCTCGAGGTGTTTAACTTGTCAACGGGTAAAGGCGGAGCATCAAGTGTCAAAGGGTCCATTGTAACCACTTGAGATTCCAAAATGGAAGTGGGAACACGTTACCATGGATTTCGTTACGGGTCTTCCCAAGGTTTCTCAAGGCATAGATGCGATTTGGGTTATTGTTGTAAGATTAACTAAGTCTGCTCATTTCTTGCCGATACGGGAGACTTATTCCCTTGAATGTCTTGCTAGTATGTATACAAATGAGTTGTGAGATTACATGGCATGCCAGTATCCATAGTTTCGAAAAGTGACCCAAGATTCACTTCACGATTTTGGGTTAGCTTGCAGAAAGCTATGGGCACGGATTTACGATTCAGTTCGGCATATCATCCTCAAACGGACGGACAATAAGAGAGGACTATTCAAATTCTTGAAAATCAATTACGACTCTGTGTCCTAGACTTCAAAGGGAGTTGGGATAAGTATTTACCATTGGTGGAATTCTGTTACAACAACAGTTATCAGGCAAGTATAGGTGTGGCTCCATTCGAAGCATTGTATGGACAAAAGTGTCGCTCTCTAGTATGTTGGGATGAGGTGGGTGAAGCAACATTGTTGGGACCAGAATTGGTACGTATGACTACTGAAAAGATCCAAATGATTCGATAACGTATACAAACGGCACAGGATCGACAAAAGAGTTATGCGGATCTTCATCGAAAGGATGTGAAATTTAGTATTGGGGATCATGTATTGTTGCGAGTTGCTCCATATAAGGGAGTTACAAGATTTGGGAAGAGAGAAAAGCTCAATCCACGATTTATTGGTGCATTTCAGATTCTTGACCGAGTAGAAAATGTGGCCTATAGACTTGCGTTACCTCCAAGCATGTCTCGTATTCATAATATTTTTCACATATCTGTGCTTCGTAAATATATGAAAGACCCAAACCACATTATTGAGTTAGAACCAGACGAGATTACCGAAGACTTAGCGTACGAGGAGGTACATGTCAAAATCTTGGATAGGAAGGAGCATGTCCTACGTACAAAGGTCATACCACAAGTCAAAGTTTTTTGGAGAAATCATGCTATTGAGGAAATGACCTAGGAATTGAAAACGGAAATGAAAGCGAGGTATCCTCACCTTTTCGAAACACCAAGTACGTACGTCAATTTTAAGGACGAAATTTCATAACGAGGGGAGGTTGTAAGACCCCAACTTTTTATAAATAAAATTAAATTTTCTCTATTTATTATTTTGAAATAGTAAGGGTTGATTTGATTAATATGATAAATTATGGGTAAAATGTGCAAATATCTTAAATGAGCAAGTGGTTATAAAATATTCTTATTGTCGAAGAATATTCGTTTGGTCGTAGAATATTCTTGTTGTTGGGAAATATTCGTACGACGGCGCAACCTTGTGTGGGCCCCATAACGGAAAGCGATTGGATGAAAAAAACGACAAGTATAAGTTTTTATAAATAACGACGTAGTGGTTACCGTTAACACTGTTGGAATACCCGGTGGTTAAAAATACAGTAATACGCGATGTTGCACAATAGCACACGGTATTGCACCAATTATTGATTCTTACGTAAGAAGGCACTACTCAATAATTGTTACAGTAATTACTGCTCAATATTTTATTTTATTGATTCAATAATTGCTACGTTGATATTTTATATTATTGTTGTTTCAATAATTATCACTACACAGTATTTTCTATTATCAAATCAATAATTCATATTATTTGAATAATATTATTAGAAAGCATTATGGACAATGTCTAGAAAGTTATATCTAAGGAGAGGTTTGGTCACCTAATTACGGGCCAGTAAGGAGAAATCCTTATTGGAAAGCCCCTTCTTTCCTGAGAACGGCCTGTTTGTCAGTATTGTGATTCTGTAATATTATTTGTGAATAATTAATTATTGATTTATATGATAAGGAAAATATTCATTTTATGTGGATATAGATGGAAAAAATTTTAATGTGACAATTGTTAAAAATTGATATTTTATCTTTTCTGATAAAATAATTCATTTAAATATATTATTATATTATAATAATATAATAATGGTGATGCTCCGCCTTTACACGTTGACAAGTTAAACACCTCGAGATAAACTCCGTGATCTCTCTTTTCATATTGCTCCACCAAAATGTATGTCGAAGATCGTGATATATTTTGGTACTCCTAGGATGGATTGTAAACGATGTGTTGTGTGCCTCCATCCTGATTCTATGCTTCAAGTCAAAATTGTTAGGAACACAAAGTCTGGAGTTGACTCGAAAAATTCCTTCTTCATCGATTCTTGCTTCTGGAATAGTACCTTCTTGCACTTTCTTCTTCATACGCATCAGCTCCATGTCCGTAGCTTGAGCAGCTTTAACTTTATCGATTAAAGTCGGTTCTACTCATATGTTTGATATCATCACGTAGGTACTTGGAGCCTTCATATCTATCTTCATCCTTTGCAAGTCATACAAAATGGGCCTTTGTGTTAACAACATTGCACTCGTACCCGCATATGATCTTCTACTCAATGCGTCAGCTACTACGTTTGCTTTTCCAGGATGATATTGGATGGTATGATCGTAATCTTTCAGCAGCTCGAGCCAACGTCGTTGCCGCATGTTGAGTTCCTTTTGGATGAAGAAATATTTGAGGCTTTTATGATCGGTATAGATCTCCACTTTCTCCCCATACAGGTAGTGTCTCCAAATCTTCAACGCGAAAACGACTGCTGCCAACTCCAAATCATGAGTAGGATAATTCCTCTCATATTCTTTGAGTTGTCGCGAGGCATAGGCTATGCCTTTCCCATGTTGCATGAGAACACATCCTAACGCTTTGCCTGAAGTATCGCTGTAGATAACAAATCCATCCGAACCAGATGGTATTGTCAAAACAGGTGCCAAAATGAGTCTCCTCTTGAGTTCTTGAAAACTCTTCTCACAATTCTCGCTCCAACCGAATTTTGTATCTTTATAAGTCAGCTGAGTTAACGGAGTAGCGATTCGAGAAAATCCTTCCACGAATCTCCGATAGTAATCAGCTAAGCCCAGAAAGCTACGTACTTCGGTCACCGACTTTGGTTGCTCCCAACTTTGTATGGCTTCAATCTTCGTCGAGTCGACAGATACTCCATGTTTTGACACCACATGCCCAAGGAATGCTACTTCCTCAAGCCAGAACTCACATTTCGTCAGCTTGGCACATAGCTTATGATCGCGAAGCCTTTGTAGTATCAGCTTCAAATGGTGCTCATGATCTTAACGGCTTTTAGAATAGATGAGGATGTCATCAATAAAGACAACAACGAACTGATCCAAATATTCCTTGAATACACGGTTCATCATATCCATGAAAGTAGCAGGAGCATTAGTCAATCCAAAAGACATGACTAAGAATTCGTAATGCCCGTACCGAGTTCTGAAAGCAGTCTTTGGAATATCTTCAGTTTTAATCTTCAGCTGATGATATCCAGAACGAAGATCGATCTTTGAAAAGAATTGTGCTCCTTGCAATTGGTCGAACAGGTCATCAATGCGAGATAGTGGATACCTATTCTTGATGGTGACATGGTTCAATTCCCGATAGTCGATACAAGGTCGCATACTACCATCTTTCTTCTTTACGAATAACACCGGATCACCCCAAGGAGGTGTACTAGGACGAATAAAACCGATGTCCAACAACTCTTGTAGTTGGACCTTTAACTCCTGAAGTTCAATAGGAGCCATTTGATATGGGGTTTTAGAAATGGACTTTGTGTCAGGTTCAAGGTCAATAAAGAAATCAACTTTATGTTCTGGGGGTAGACCGGAAAGTTCTTCAGGAAATTCATTAACAACAGAAATTTTATTCAAATCTGACGTGTTTTTGTTCAAGTCCGTGACATGGGCTAGGAAAGCTTGACATCCGTTTTTTAATAAATGAATAGCTTTATGGCTTGAAATGACAGTGATTGACTTTAATGGTTTAGTTATTTGAATTCGCATAACAGGTTGGTTAGGAATATGAAAACTAACAACCTTATGAAAATAATCAATTTTAGCATGATGCGTGGTTAACCAATCAATCCCTAAAATCACATCAAATGCAAGAATTTTCAACGAAATAAGATCGGTAGGTAATGTGATGGTACCAACTTGAATCAAGCAAGATTTATAAATAGTAGATGTAACGAAAGTTTCTACTAACGGAGTTTCAACAGATAAGTCAAAGTCTAATTTCTCCGGAGTCAAGTTCAAACATCGAGCACAAGCAGGAGAGATAAAAGAATGGGTAGAACTGGTATCTAATAAGGTATAAACTTCGTAAGAGTTTATGATTAACTTATCCGTGATCACCTCGTTCGGGTGCCTCGCGTTTTGGGCAGTCACGATAAACGCCCTTCCAGGAACCACTGACTTTGACTTGTCCGGAACAGCCTTCGGAGTCACTATTCTCGTTGAACTTGGTTTCATAATAAGACAATCTTTAGCTATATGACCTTCCTTTTCACAGTTATAACATACCTTGAACTGTTGTGGGCAGTTTGGGCTGATGTGTCCCTCTTTCCCTCATTTGTAACATACGACCGGTGCTCGTTCTCCTCCCCTAGAAACAGTTGGTGATGACGTCTTCACGTTATCGTTGTTATACCTTTTCCTTTTGAAATCTCCTCCCGACTCACTCCTTCTATTATCACGGCCACGATTACCACCAGAGTGATTACCGTTTTTGTCCGAATATTTTCCTTCTTGCTGGTTTTCATTGCTCCGATGACCGCTACCACCGGTATGACCCTGGTTGTGGTCCCTCGGTTGAACATACTCATTATCTCGCTCTAATAATTGAGCCCTATTTACAACATCTGAATATAAAAAAAATTTATGAGAGATAAGATATTGCCGAATCTCGGGCTTTAGACCTCTCAGGAACATCCTCGTCATTCGTTCCTCATTCTCTACCAAATGATGTGCAAACCTAGATAACTCTGCAAACTTCGCCTCGTACTGGGACACCATCATGTTGTTTTGTTTCAGTTTAATAAACTCTACCTCCTTCATATGATGAATACTTTCAGAAAAGTACTTGTCATTAAACAGTTTCTGAAACGTTTCCCAAGACATGTTGAGTGCGTCAGGCTGGGTACGCTTCACAGACTCCCACCAGTATTCTGCCTCACCGCGGAACATAAAGGTGGCGAATGAAACCTTCTGTTCCTCCGTGCATCCTAAGACATCGAATATCTTGGTAATTTGCTTGACCCACGTTTCCGCCATGATCGGATCCGGCTTTCCCTTAAATTTTGGTGGTCCCAACTCTTTGAACTGCTTGGTTGTGACAAGCCGCGCATTGCTAGCATTTCCACCCGTATTTTGTGCACGAGTCTCCCTCGTCTGGTTTTGCATGAACTGCAAAAAACTTCTAAACATCCCATCATTCATCATTTGTTCGGTAGTGTTGTTTACAGGAGGAATATTGCCTTCCTGTTGCACGTTCCCCTGGGTGGAGATCAAAGGTGTCTCCACGGTCTGATTCACTCCATTATTCTCAGCTGCCATTCTAAAATACTGCCATAAAACAAGGGTTAATAGTCATGTCATATATTATCCCTATACTCTGACCGACCAAATAAATACCAAATAAACTTAGTCAGGTCATACTAGCGAAGGAATTCCCCGTCTCTCCCCTCTTAGTTATTATCTCACATCTCAACCAAGGATCATATCCCTAAGATTTGATACCAACTGTGACGCCCCCAAAACAGGTATACATCACCCATTCTGAGTCGCCAAATACATGGTACAAAAACAAATACAACCTCAGTAATACAATTATCGTGCAAAATACGACAACACATATACTGTGAGTTTGTATACAAATAGAGAGTATAAAAACTCAAAAGAAGTCCTCATTACAATTATTGATACACTATTTTACAAAAATAGTGAGGACTGCTAAACAACTTTCAAAAACTGTCACTCCATACCCCGGCTAGTTCCTTCTATACTATCTTCTCCTGCGAAGAAAATGGAACAAAAAGGGTGAGCTCAACTAGTCCAGTAAGAAATATTATGACTAAGATAATATACAACAAATTATCGTTAGTCTTCAACAGGGGAAATCTGATAAAATATAATAGACAATAAGTTTTAAATCAACAACTGCAGCGGAAATAGCAATCCATTAGAAGAGTCAAGTAGAGAAAGAATTCTATTATCTTCTAACATTTAAAAGTCCATCATCAATATTTTATCCCTGTAACATCAATCAATATAAATCTTGAATCAAATATTTATCTTTGCACTATAAGTCAAAGATATTCATTTGTATCACCAATTGGTCATGCTCATCTCAACACCTATTCATCTTTGCACTACAGGCCAAAGATATTTATCAGGTAATCATACATCTTTTCACTACAGGCCAAAGATATTCAGTAGTATCATCATTTAGGACTGAAGATGATAAAAAATATTTTAAAGAAAACGAATCTAGTGAGATAAAAGAACAAAATTAGGGATTCGTATTACAGTTTATCCAAGTTTAATAATACTCCATAATAACCAATTCTTATATGTCAGATTAAGGCATATTATATATATATATATATATATATATATATATATATATATATATATATATAGGTATAATACTACACGTTATATAGAGAGGATTAAGTGCCTAACTTTGTTTGAAAAGGAGAATTATTTGGTTTAATATTATGAATTATGAACCTCATGTTATTTTTGGAACGAAAGACGGTGAATATTTTTTTTTGGCCAGGAATTTCACTGGGTTCATTTAGCCTGTATATAATTGTGAACGGAAGGCTTAGTCGATAATTGTAATAATAATTAATGAGTTTAATTAACAGATTAAAGATAGGAGAAATGTTTTACAAACGTACTTATAATTATTTATTCTTTTGTTTAGTTCGAACGGAAGGAGTTTAACGAATAAGTTTTGGAGTATAATATTTTGGGTATTACATTGCTTAATCCAGGTACGGATTCCGTACTCTTTCAGCGAGACTCTTTTGTTTTTATTTGTTCGTTTCGTTATTCGTTTCGAAATCTAGTATTGTCTCGCATAATTGTTCCTTCTTAAATTCGTGAGAATGTTTCATTTTGGCATTAGTATTTGAAACCAGTATTTGTACTCTTTGGTCTAGTGTCATGATTAATATTTATTTCGATCTTTGTAGAAAGTACATGTTAATATTTTTGGAGACTTTGTGTTGATATTTCGTTTCAGTTTAACATGTATACGTTAGAACCCCTTTGTTGTGTCGCATGTGTTGTGACATTATATTTTTGTTAGAATACTGTAGGGTATACCTGAGCTATAACCACCTGTGGGGGTACCACAGGCATGTCCTCTTGGCACCGAGGCATGACACCTTCCGTGGCGGTGTGATCAGTCCACGGCGTCTCCGTTTTGTGCTCCGGTGGGAGTTGGCCATTTGGTGTTTTGTTGTGGGAGGCGTATGGGTCGACCCTAGTTTCTGTTCTGTTCTGCGGATTGGTGATGTTTGTGCCAAACACGCCTTCCGATTTTATATACATTTGGATTTGCGGTCCAATATGTGTAACTTGCCTATGTGGCATTATTTGACTTGCCTGTGTGGCAAGGTATATTCTATTTTATTCTGAGCTCGGTATGAAATAACGCCCATCTATTTGTTTCAGCCTATTATTTCGTTGTGTTAGATTTGTTCGTTTCGTTTCAGTTCGTTTCGTCTCTTTTCATTTAATTAAGTTAGTTATTTCGGTTCATTATTTGTATTCTATATCCGTACTGTGCATTTGGCTCATGCTGTGTTTTTCTTCCGGCAGGTAATCAGGGGGACCAAGGGCAAGTGTGACGAGAGCTTCCTTTAATCCAATAGTTTTGATATATTTTGTTAGGCTTCGATACATTGATTTATTTAAAGTTGTAATAATTATTTTAGATTGTGGATTGAGCCAGTATGACATTTATTGTGGTTTGTCTTATGACATTGAATTATTATGAGATTATTCTGTTGTGGTTTAGAGCCTTGTGATCTTCCTTAGTTCTGTTGTGTTTTGAGTAGCCTCTCTTTCTATTTTAGAAAGGGGGTGTTACAGAGTTGGTATCAGAGCTTAGGTTCTTTCTTGTAGAAAACCTATTTAGGTTTGACCTGTGAGTTATGGGTAGACTTCTGAGTTAGGTTTTTGTTTCGTTTTATTTTCTGTTCAGCTATTATGTCAGTTATATTTGAATTTGTCCGTAATCTGCTTTATTTATATTCGTTATCTCTTTCTTAGATGGCTCGTAGATCCGCCAGAGTTGTTGGGAGGCGAGGTAACAATAGGGAAAGAGGTGAAGGTCGGTCCAATGAGCAACATAATGATCAGATGAATGCTCAACTGGCTAACTTGGTGAATCAGGCAGTGAATCAGGCCTTACCTCAGTTAGTGGCACAGGTTGTACAGCCAATGCAGCAGCCGCCACCAGAAATTCCTGAACAAGAAAATGCGGAAAATAATGGTCAGCATGCAAATATTGAGGAAGGGAATGTGGATGGTCGTGATCAGCAGGGGGTTGCAATGTATGTATGGTTGGAAAGGTTTCAGAAGCAGAAACCACAATTATTCGTTTCGAAATTTAGTATTGTCTCGCATAATTGTTCCTTCTTAAATTCGTGAGAATGTTTCATTTTGGCATTAGTAATTGAAATCAGTATTTGTACTCTTTGGTCTAGTGTCATGATTAATATTTATTTCGATCTTTGTAGAAAGTACATGTTAATATTTTTAGAGACTTTGTGTTGATATTTCGTTTCAGTTTAACATGTATACGTTAGAACCCCTTTGTTGTGTCGCATGTGTTGTGACATTATATTTTTGTTAGAATACTGTAGGGTATACTGGGAGCTGTCATTTACACTCCTAAATTAACCTCACTTTCACTTTATAAATTTAAACAATTAGCACAGTAGTAAGCAAGGATCGATCCCACAGAGAGTGATTTATTTTATATTTATCCTATGATTTTTAATGAAAAGAGGATTTTTAATTAATTAACTAAATTAACAAGAATAAAGTAATAAGAATAAACAATGAATAAAAATCTTCAGTTCTTTAGTTCAGTATCACCTTTTTACAATAATAGATTAATCAAGTGTAACATTATTTACCCTTCAATGAAACTAATAGCCCTAGGTAACAACAAGCTCTGCTACCCGAAACTCCCCTTAGATTGTCACTCAATGAAACAAGCTCTGTGACGCCCCCAAAATAGGTCTACAACACCCATTCTGAGTCGCCAAATACATGGTACAGAAAGCAAACTACAACTTCAATAATACAATTGTCGTGCAAAATACGACAACACATACTGTGATTTTAAATACAAATATTGTCTTCTGGACAATATCCACACTCAAATAAATCTTCATTACAATTATTCAAACACTATTTTACAGAAATAGTGAGGACTGCTAAAACATCTTTCTAGAACCATCACTCCATACCCCGACTAGATCCTGCTATGTTCTCACCTCCTGAGAAGAAAAATGGAACAAAAAGGAAAAGGGTGAGCTCAACTAGCCCAGTAAAGAATATTATGACTAAGATAATATACAACAAATTATCGTTAGTCTTCAACAGGAAAAAATCTGATAGAATATAATCGACAACAAGTTTTAGATCAACAACTGCAGCGGAAACAGCAAACCATTAGAAGAGTCAAGTAGAGAAAGAATTCTACTATCTTCTAAGATTTAAAAGTCCATCATCAATATTTTATCCCTGTAATATCAATTAATAATCATCTTTATCCAAATATTCATCTTTGCACTACAGGCCAAAGATATTCATTTGTATCACCTGTCAGTCATGTTCATCTCAATACCTGTTCATCTTTGCACTACAGGTCAAAGATATTCATCAAGTAATCATACATCTTTGCACTACAGGCCAAAGATATTCAGTAATATCATCATTTAGGACTGAGGATGATGAAAAATATCTTAAAGAGAACGAATCCAGTGAGACAGAAGGACAAATAGTAGGGATTCGCATAACAGTTTATCCAAGATCAATAATACTTCATAATAATCAATTGTGAAGCAGAATTCAAAAATAAAGATCAAAACATGGATACAATCAAAGATAGTAACCATAATAGACATCTTGGACAAAAAGAGAAAATTTTATTTTTCGGTGTATACTCTCGTATTCGTGAATAGTGTCGTATACGTGAATAGTAACGTACACGTGAATAGTAATCCCGACACAAAAAGTTCTAAATTTGATAAAAACTCATGTTAATATTTCAGCATAATGATATTGAAGAAAATAATATCATTTAAGAAGAAAATAATATCCCTTACCTCAAAATATCAGTACTTCTGGTCGGAATACCGGTATAAGGCTTGAAAGAAATTTGCTCTGATGAATAGAAACTCTCAAAGTATCTAAATACTCACAAAATACACTCAATAATCTAGAGAGGGAAAGAGAGAAAACTTTTTTCTGGTGTGATTTTCAATTCTAACTTAGCCCCTCTATTTATAGGAAAATTTTAGTAGGCTTGACCTGCAACCTGATGGTTTTACCTGCTACTATTCCCACCCACCACATTTGAATAAAAATCTCAGCACATTTCTTCACCAACCAAGAGTGGGGCCCACCAATTCTAGAATTTTCCATCAAAATGATAAACTCCGAAAATTCAACAATTTCTGAACCAGTCATCTCGTAAAATTCATAATAAATCATACGTTCATTTTTAACAGTTCAAAATTTGTGGACATATACTCAACTTATATATGTATAACATATCCAAAAATTACCACGATCCAACGGTCGGATTAAAAATTATAACCCCCGCAAAATATCTCAAAAATCCTGATTTTTAATAACTCCATTCCGACAAAAATACTGATAAAAACCTCAACATTAACTCCTTCATTTTTAACCACAAAAATATATCCCTCATTTATATCCACATAAAATAAATATTTCCTTATCATATGAATCAATAATTAATTATTCACAAATAATATTACAGAATCACATTTATGACAACCAGGCCGTTCCCAAGAAAGAGGGGGCTTTCCAATAAGGATTTTTCCTTCCTGGCGCGCAATTAGATGATCAAACCTCTCCTTAGACAGAACTTTCTAGACATTGCCAATAATGTTATCTAATAATATTATTCAAATAATATGAATTATTGATCTGATAAAGGAAAATACTGTGCAGCAACAATTATTGAAACAACAATAATATAAAATATCAACGCAGCAATTATTGAATCAATAAAATAAAATATTGAACAATAACTACTGTAACAATTATTGAGTAGTGCCTTCTTACGTAAAAATCAATAATTGGTGCAATACCGTGTGCTACTGTATTTTAACCACCCGGTATTCCAACAGTATTAACGGTAACAACTACGCCGTTATTTATAAATAACTTATACTTGTCGTTTTCTTCATCCAATCGCTTTCCGTTATGGAGCCCACACAAGGCTGCGCCGTCGTACGGATATTCCCCGACAGCAAGAATATTCCACGACTAAACGAATATTCCCCGACAAAATGAATATTTTACAACCACTTGCTTATTTTGTAAAATTTGCACATTTCACCCATAACCAAAGTATTATATCAAATTAACCCCTTATTATTCACAATAATATTTAGAGAAAATTTGATTTTATTCATTAATAAGTTGGGGTCTTACAAGATCTTCACAAGATTCTAACAATTATATAACCTAGAACAAGCTCTCTAGATTTAGTATAATAGCAGTATTAAGAACTAGGGAATTAGACTATTCCAAGCAACAAACACATAAGCTCGAATTAGTTAACTTGTCTTCTGATAATCATAGCAATACTCAAAAGCTTGTCCACAATCATGTATTACTAATTACTACTTGTGATTAGAAACAATATCAATTACACGTAATATTATTCCTTGATCTAGCATATGATATTCGTTAACCAACTCAATCCTGCAGAAATCAAATCAGTTAAGTCAAATAGCATTCAAAAATTAAATCAGATTATCAAGAATGAATTTCATGTGAGAAAAAATAAATAATGAATACTCAATTAACCATTAATTATAAATAAGGTTCAACATCCCTTAGAATTGAATAAAAAGAACTTAGCTCATGTCTTCAATCCTCCAATGTTGTAGATGAGAGAATGTAGTAGATGATTGAATGAATAAAATCATGACTCTCATCCTCTATTTATAGTGCTAGACAAAGTCCTAAATCCTATAAGTAGAAATCCAAATCCTAAAAGGAATTACAGATTACACCAATTTCAATAAAAAAATAGAATTCAATTTGGAAATAAATCTTAGTCTAAAAGAAATCCTAATTACAATAGAATTGTAAAAACTATTCTTCTAGAATCTAAAATTCAGATTTGAAATTGGAATTAAATCCCACAATTGTCATGTGCTTAAACTCATTATCGCGTGAATTTAAATCCATTTATGATACTAATTGTTGAATCCTTGATTTGTTAAGAATCCCGTAAACCTCCTCCAATTTATTTTCAAAATCATGAAACCCCTTCAATTGTACCTAAAATAAAAATATAAGAATAATGAGTTTATTTAGGCACAAAATAAATACAAAAGATTAAGTATTAAGGAATAAAAATATAACATATTTCATACTCATCATATACCTGAGCTACAACCACCTATGGGGGTACCACAGACATGTCCTCTTGGCACCGAAGCATGACACCTTCTGTGGCGGTGTGATCAGTCCACGGCGTCTCCGTTTTGTGCTCCGGTGGGAGTTGGTCATTTGGTGTTTTGTTGTGGAAGGCGTATGGGTCGACCCTAGTTTCTGTTCTGTTCTGCGGATTGGTGATGTTTGTGCCAAACACGCCTTCCGATTTTATATACATTTGGATTCGCGGTCCAATGTGTGTAACTTGCCTATGTGGCATTATTTGACTTGCCTGTGTGGCAAGGTATATTCTGTTTTATTCTGAGCTCGGTATGAAATAACACTCATCCATTTGTTTCAACCTATTATTTCGTTGTGTTAGATTTGTTCGTTTCGTTTCAGTTCGTTTCGTCTCTTTTCATTTAATTAAGTTAGTTATTTCGGTTCATTATTTGTATTCTATATCCGTACTGGGCATTTGGCTCATGTTGTATTTTTCTTTCGGCAGGTAATCAGGGAAACCAAGGACAAATGTGACGAGAGCTTCCTTTAATCCAATAGTTTTGATATATTTTGTTAGGCTTCGATACATTGATTTATTTAAAGTTGTAATAATTATTTTAAATTGTGAATTGAGCCAGTATGGCATTTATTGTGATTTGTCTTATGACATTGAATTATTATGAAATTATTCTGTTATGGTTTAGAGCCTTGCGATCTTCCTTAATTCTGCTGTGTTTTGAGTAACCTCTCTTTTTATTTTAGAAAGGGGATGTTACACTTATTATAAAGCCTATGCTCTTTTGCAACTACTTTTGGGTATAATTGGATTGGATTACATCTTATCTTAGAAAGGGTTTACTTTTTTTAATTAATTTTATACAACAATTATTAATTCAATTAAATTTGAATATAATTTCCTATACTTTGTCACGCATGCTTGTGGATACTAACTAGCACGGATAAGAGTTTCCCACTCAACAATTATTTCAGACGAACCAATTACCAAGACTTGTTATCCAATAATATGTTTTCTGAGCATGTACAAGTTCTCTTCCACAACCTTTTCTATGCATAAATTAGTTTTCTAAAAGAATCTTTATTAATTTATAAATGTATTTCAAATTTAAAGGTTTTACCCTAAAGCCCTATACTATAAAAATCAAAAGAAATTAAAGAGCATTTTGATCAAACGATATTTACGCTCTGTTTCTGAGCTTTGAACAGAAAAAAAAAAAAGAATAGAAAACTTAAATTAGAACAGAAAAGAAAAGAATAGAAAACTTAAAATTTTCCTTTGTGTTATTTCTGAATTTTTAATGGAAAAAGATAAAAAATTTAAAATTGAGAACATAAGTTGTAATTTAAAATTTATTATATTAAAAATTAAAGATAATATGAAAATTATAAAAATATTACTTATTCTTAATTTCTTTTCGGTCCAAATCATACCAATTTTGAACGAAAAACTTTGACAGAAAAAGTGGCCAAATTTTCCATCCCTTTCTTTTCTTTTTTGTTTATTAAAAAACTCAAAAACATAAGAATGGAAAAAAAAACTTAAATTTTCCGTCCATTTCTTTTCTGTCCATTTTAAAAATCAGAAACAGAGCGTTAGTGGTCTAGGTATAAAGCAAGTGATTTAAGCAAATAATCTAAATTGTTTTAAGGAGCTAAAGAATGAAGATCAAAATTGCGGATGCATCAGATTATTGCTGGATCATACTGAAGTGAAGTAGTGTTTAGTTAAGTACACTCCTGGTCCAACACTTCGATAAAATAAAAGAATTATCAGTTTTTAATGTTTCCTTTGAAGATGTTCAGGTAAATTTTGAGAAATCTATCTGAATTCAACATAGAGGAATAAACTGATTTAGGGTGCTGGATTCATCCCAGAGGCATTTATCAATTGCCAAAGAGTCAAACTTCAGACCCATAGACCGATTATATGTTGTGTGGACACTCTTTTTTGGACTAAACTACAATCATTCACTTCTAGTGGTTACTACTAAATTCCAAATAATTTTTACAGAATAAAAGTGATAGTAAAGACATTAACATCTATTTGCCCCGTGTAGCATTCATCAATGCACTCAGAATGAAAAGGACTAATATAAATTTTACTTTGCAAATTCAAAGATCTTTCGACCTCATCACATATGCTGCATCCTCATCGTGCCAATTCCAAATAAAATTCAGTTCAACGTTTTTAAAGATTGAAAAATCTAGTCAAATTAGTACAGGAAAAAAAGAAAAACAAAGAGAGACGAGATAAGAAATAAAAGATGCTTATAGCTGAGCAAACATTCAGAATGAGTAGGAGGTTTGGTAATCCTTCATGAAAATCGGAATATTTATAATTTATCATCATTATGCTTGCTCAAAGCTCTGAAAATTAAAAAATGTCATACATACATATATATATATATATATATATATATATATATATATACACACACACACTGATAAACTACAGGAATGAAAAAAAAAAAGGTTTTATAAATATTAAACCATCAGTATGGATCAATCATCAGACAGACACTACACAAGTGTATCAGACGACCGTCGTGAGAATTAAAAATCCATCTCCTCATCTGGTTTTACAAAATCAATGGAAGGGGAAAATTATTTAAAAAACACAATAACAAGTGAATACCTGAGAATGCAGAAAAACTAGCAGCCTACAATTTATTGAATTACTGTGAGAAACCAAACGAAGACGATGACCATTTAAAGGGAACAAGGCGGTTGTTAGGGTTTTTAGTGGTCGCCTATTGGCCACTTTGCCCTTGAAAGGTGATGAAATTAATTCAGATTAGGGTCATGGGCCGGAGCCTGGAGCCTGGACCAATAATTGCCCGACCACAAATTTGTATTCGCGAAATAGGCCCAACTATAAGAAAAATAATTGAATGGCACATGGTAAAAGTTATAATGTGAGGGTTAAATATATTTTTGGGTTACAATAATATACAACATTTAGTAAGTAATTACACTATTAGTTTATCCACAAAATAATTATAAAAATAATATATTTTTTCATATTTATTTATAATATTAATACAATTAGGATTCCTTAATTTAGGGAATTAGTAATTCATAATAATAAAGAAACCTAAAATCAAGGAGAAATAACTGCCATAATTAATAATTCAAATTCAAATATCTTAGATCTAATAACAAAAATAAATTCAAATTCAAATATTTAAAGTTTGGCAACGTCATCTTCCACCTCCCCTTCGCTGCTCATCTTCCTCTTCCCCTTCGCCAGTGAGACCCAATTTAATATCCAAAAGAAAATAAGAACACCGCATAGGAAAGAGAGAGATAAGAGAGTGATATATAATGTAATGTTGATAACCAAACCTTCTAAAAAAAGATAACCAAACTTTTATACCAAGGTAACTAAACATTTATACCAAAGTAACCAATCTACCTCCACACCTGCAGTATGAATTGGTTACATTAATCTGAAAGTTTGGCAACCAATTGCATGAAGGTTTGGCTACCAACTGTATCACATTCAAAATAAGTTGGTAACCTAATAACACTGAATTGATTACCTTGGTATGAATGTTTGGCTATCAAATTCACTTTGAAAAAATTGTAGTTGTGGATGTACAACACGTTCACTTCGCCAACGCCCTCTCCCTCAAGCACATCCGTTCTCAGATCTACGATAACTGCCTCTCCCACCCTGTCTCCGTTCTCTGCGCTAACGACAACCTCGTCATTTGTCAGGACTGCGATTCCACCGCACACGCCACCTGCTCTGCCTCCGCCACACACCATCGATGCCCTGTAAGACCCCGAATTTTATGAAATAAAAGTATTCAATTTTTCTATTTAGTAAATGGTTAAATTGATAAAAAGTTAAAGTTAAGGGTGATATATGAATGTTTTTCAAAATAAGCAAGTGATTATAAAATATTCATTTTGTCGGGGAATATTCGTTTGGTCGTGGAATATTCTTGCTGTCGGGAAATATTCGTATGACGGCACAGCCACTTGTGGGCCCCATAACAAAATAACTGTCGGATGAATAAAACGACAAATTTGAGTTTTTACAAATAACGGCGTAGTTGTTACCGTTAACACTGTTGGAATACCCGGTGGTTAAAAAAAATAGTAATACGCGTGGTTGCACAGTAGGACACGGTATTGTACAGTATTGAATTATTGATTCTAACGTAAGAAGACACTACTCAATAATTGTTACAGTAATTATTGTTCAATATTTTATTCTATTGAGTCAATAATTGTTACGTTGATATTTTATATTATTGTTGTTTCAATAATTGTCATTGCACAGTATTTCTCATTATCAGATCAATGATTCATATTATTTGAATAATGTTATTAGATAGCATTATTGGCAATGTCTAGAAAGTTCTGTCAATGAGAGGTTTGGCCACCTAATTGGGCGCCAGTAATGAGAAATCCTTATCGAAAAGCCCCCTCTTTCCTGGGAACGGTCTGGTTGTCATAATTGTGATTCTATAATATTATCTGTGAATAATTAGTTATTGATTTACATGATAAGGAAATATTTATTTTATGTGGATATAAATGATGGATTTATTTATTTTATGTGGTTACAAATGAAGAAATTAATGTTGGGGTATTTTATCAGTATTTTGTCGGAATGGAGGTATTAAAAATCGTCCGTATGTGAATTTCGGGCATTTTCTGTTTGGAATTTGAAAAAATTTAAACTTACAAAGTTGTAGAGAATTAAATATCCTATAGAAAGGACATGAAATTTGAATTTTTCTGATAAAAAGACTATTTATTATGAATTATTGAAGTTTCAGAAATTAAAATATTTTTATTAAAAACATGGGTGGGTCGCACTTTTAGTTGGTGAAGAAATGTGCTGAAATTTTTGATGGGTGGTGTAAGACCCCACCTTTTATAAATAAAGATGAATTTTCTATAAATATCATTTTTGAATATTATGGAGTTAATTTGATATAATGTTATAGTTGTGCGTAATATTTATAAATTTTGCAAAGTACGCAAGTTGTTATATAATATTCGATTGGTCGGGGAATATTCGTTTTAACAGGGAATATTCGTACAACGACACAATCATTGGTGGACCCAACAACGGAATTATTGTCGGATTGAGAAAACGACAAAAATATTTTATTAAAAATAACGGCGGAAGTTTTACCATTGTTACTGTTGAACTACTCGGTAGTAAAAGTACAGTAATACGTGTGGTTGCATAGTAACACATGGTATTGATTATTAATGCTTATGTGAGAAGTCACTCAGTTTGATTCAATTATTGTCAGTTAAAAATATGAATTATTTAGCGATAATGACGTTTTGTTTTATTCGTATTATTAACGTAATAAAACAGAAACATCTTTTTATATAAAATAGAATACTTTATTAAAGTTATTCTATAAATAGAATATATTATATTTTATTTTAAAAAAATTCTTTAAATATGGACCGTCAGATTAAAGTAATCAATTTGGACCGTTAATGGATTAGTTACTATGCATTCTATTTTTCTATAAATAGCAGCTCATTCCTTCATTATTTTTTACGAATTCACTGAACTCTAGAGAGAGAAACTATAGAGAGAAACTATAGAGAGAGAGAAGAAGAGTATTCTGCTACTTAACTACTTCCTTATTTCAGCTCTTCTTTAAAACGGTAAGGGGTGTTATTCTTTCTTATTCATGAAGAGAACTGTTGTTATTCCATTTCTTATTATTCTGTTGGAATAACCTGTATACGCAGTCTACCCTATACTTGGTGACATTCTTCTATTATTCTGTTGGAACATCTTATCTGTGTGTTTTACACCGGACCTGATTCCGTTTTTATTATTATTCTGTTGGAACATCCTGTCTGTGTGTTTTACACCGGACCTGGTTCCGTTTTTATTATTATTCTGTTGGAACATCCTGTCTGTGTATTTTACACCGGACCTGGTTCTGTTTTTATTATTATTCGGTTGGAACATCCTGTCTGTGCGTTTACGCCGGACCTGGTTCCATTATTTATTATTCTGTCGGAATATCCTGTCTGTGCGTTTACACCGGACCTGGTTCCATTATTTATTATTCTGTTGGAACAACCTGTCTGTGCGGTCTATCGCATGCATGGTGATTTCTTTTGTTATTTCATTCTTTATTGTACTCAGTTGGTTAAGTTTTGACTTCTATACTCCATGAAATTTGTGGAATATCCTTGATAATTGCGTTTCATCCAGTATCTTTTCATGAAAATATTCTTCTAAGCATTCTTGAATTTTACTCCACAAAGCAGTATCATGTTGACAATTTGGACGTTGTTAATTCTTGGATAAATTAATTCTTGAACTTGTTTTATTGAATTCTTATATCATTGTCATCATCCTCATGTTTATAAAATGTTAAAAGTCATCTGTGACCTGTAGTGCATAGATGGACTTGGTATGATTATGACCGGGGATTATTCGGTATAATCATGACCGTAATGTTACAAATGATGTGGTAAAAGTCCTCATTGGCCCGTAGTGCGTTGATGGACAGTTGTTGGCATGATCATGACCATTAATAAATACACGAATATCCTTGGCCGTAGTGCAGGGGTGATTCGATGATGTGGATTATTTTATTAAGCTGAGTTCCAGCGATAACAGTGTTGAAAAACATTTTAAATCATAAAAGATAGTAGAGTTTATTTTCTACTTGACTCTTTTAATGGATTGCTTGTTCCGCTGCAGTTAAACTTGATGTCTATTATATTTTATCAGTTTAACATTGTTAAAGGCTAATGATAATTTATTCTGCATTATCTTAGTCATAATATTTCTTACTGGGCTAGTTGAGCTCACCCTTTCTTTCACTGTTCTCTACAGGAAATGAGAACGTAGCTGGGGCAAGTCGGGGAACGGAGTGATGGTTCGAATGATAGTATTAGTTAGTAGTCCTCACTATTCTATGTAATAGTGTGTTAATAAATGTAATGAGGACTCCTTTTGAGTATGAATACTCTCTAGAAGATAATATTTGTATTCAAACTCGCAGTTTATGTTTTGTCGTATTGTACACGACAGTTGTATTAGGAAGTTATATTTATATTCTGTACTTTGTATCTGACGACCCGAGATGGGTGATGTATACCTAATTTTGGGGGCGTCACAGTTAGTATCAGAGCTTAGGATATGATCCCTGGCTAAGATGTGAGAATAGAACTAGGAGGGGAGAGACGGGGAATTCCTTCGCTAGTATGACCTACCTAAATTTATTTGCATGGTATTTAATTGGTCGGTCATAATATAAGGATAATATATGACATATCAATTAACTTTTATTTTGTGGCAGTATCTGAAAATGACATCTGAGAATGTTGAGAATAGCAATGGAGCACAGGCGACTGTTGATTCACCACATATCAATAATCAGGATAATGTGCATCAGGAAGGTGACAATCCTCATGCAAACAACAACACTGACCAGATGATGAATGATGGAATGTTCAGAAACTTTATGCAGTTCATGCAACTGTAGGCGAGAGCGGCTCCTGTCCAAAATATAGGTGGAAACACTGAAAACTCTCGGACGGTCACCGCTAAACAGTTTAAGGAGCTGAGACCACCAGAGTTTAAGGTAGAGCCAAAACCACTTATAGCGGAAACATGGATAAAACAGATTACCAAGATATTTGATGTCTTGGGATGCTCTGAGGAGCAAAAGGTTCCCTTTGCCGGCTTTATATTACGAGGAGAGGCAGATTACTGGTGGGAATCGATTAAGCGTACTCAACCTGCCGCACTGAAGATGTCTTGGGATAAGTTCCGAGAGCTGTTCAATGACAAATACTTTCCCAAAAGTGTTCGTCACATGAAGGAGGTGGAGTTCATCAAATTGGAGCAGAATAATATGACCGTGTCGCAGTATAAGGCTAAATTTGCTGAGTTATCCCGGTTTGCGTCCCACTTGGTGGATAATGAAGAGCGAATGACGCGAATGTTTTTGCAAGGTTTGAAACCTGAGATACGTCAACATCTTATTTCCCATAAACTATGTTTGTATTCAGATGTTGTGAATAGGGCTCAGTTAGTGGAGCGCGATAACGAGTCAACGCAACCAAAAGAGAGCAGTCGACAAAATGATAATACCAGTGAGAGCAGTCATCGAAGCGGTGATAACAAGCGTGGAGGGAATCAACAGGCCAGAAATGGTAACCACTTCGGTGGTAATCAGGGCCTAAACAATAAGAATGGTCATTTCAAGAAGAGGAGATTCAACAATGATGGAAAGACGTCAGCACCAGCACCCGTTGTTAAGGAAGGAGAACGACCACCTATCATATGTTTCAAATGCGTAGGGGAGGGTCACGTCAGTCCAAACTGCGCGATGCCGTCTAAAGCATGTTATAATTGTGGAAGAGAAGGTCATTTAGCTCGATTTTGTCGTTTACCATAAACAAGTTCAGCCAAGATGGAGACACCAAAGGCCGTCCCAGAAAAGTCCAAACCGGTAGTGCAAGGGAGAGCGTTTGTTGTAACCTCCCAGAAAGCAAGGAACCCGAATGAGGTCATCACGGGTAAGCTTATCATAAACTCTAACGAAGTCTATACTTTATTTGATACCGGTTCTACCCATTCTTTTATTTTTCCTACTTGCGCTCATCGATTAAATTTGATTCCGGAGAAATTAGACTTTGACTTATCTGTTGAAACTCCATTGGGAGAAACCTTCATTACATCTACGGTTTATAAGTCTTGTTTGGTTTAAGTTGGTACCCACACATTACCTGTCGATCTTATTTCATTAAAAATACTTGCATTTAACGTGATTCTAGGGATTGATTGGTTAACTACTCATCATGCAAAAATTGATTATTTTTGTAAGGTTGTTAGCTTTCATATTCCTAATCGACCTATTATGCGAATTCAAGCAACCAAACCATTAAAATCAATCGCTGTCATCTCAAGCCATAAAGCTATTCGTTTATTGAAAAACGGATGTCAAGCTTTCTTAGCTCATGTCACGGATCTAAACAAAAATACGTCAGTTTTGAATGATATTTTTATTGTTAATAAATTCCCTGATGTATTCCCTAAAGAACTTCTTGGCCTACCCCCAGAGCGTGAAATTAAATTTTGTATCGACCTTGAACCCGGTACAAAACCCATTTCCAAAGGCCCATATCGAATGGCTCCTATTGAACTTCAGGAGTTAAAGATCCAACTGCAGGAATTGTTAGACATTGGCTTTATTCGTCCTAGTACTTCTCCTTGGGGTGCTCCTGTGCTATTCGTGAAGAAGAAAGATGAAAGTATGCGACTTTGTATTGATTATCGGGAGTTGAATCATGTCACCATCAAAAATAGGTACCCATTGCCACGTATTGATGACCTGTTTGACCAGTTGCAAGGAGCACAATTCTTTTCAAAGATCGATCTTCGTTCTGGATATCATCAGCTGAAGGTTAGAATTGAGGATATTCCAAAGACGGCTTTCAGAACTCAGTACGGGCATTATGAATTCCTAGTCATGTCCTTTGGATTGATTAATGCTCCTGCTGCCTTCATGGATATGATGAACCGGGTATTCAAGGAATATTTGGATCACTTTGTGGTCGTCTTTATTGATGACATCCTTATTTAATCCAAAAGCCGTGAAGATCATGAGCAACACTTGAGACTGGTACTCCAAAAGCTTCGTGAATACAAGCTTTATGCCAAGTTGAAGAAATGCGAGTTCTGGCTGGAGGAGGTAGCATTCCTTGGGCACGTAGTATCAAGTCGTAGAATATCGGTTGACCCGGCAAAGATTGAAGCTATTCAAAGCTGGGAGCAACCTAAATCAGTGACCAAAGTACGTAGCTTTCTTGGTTTGGCTGGTTATTATCGGAGATTCGTGGAAGGATTTTCTCGAATCGCTACTCCATTAACTCATCTGACTCGGAAAGATACAAAGTTCGGTTGGAGCAAAAAATGTGAGAAGAGTTTTCAAGAACTCAAGAGGAGACTCATTTCAGCACCTGTTCTAACAATACCATCTGGCTCGGAGGGATTTGTCATCTACAGTGATGCTTCGAGCAAAGGGTTGGGATGCGTTCTCATGCAATATGGAAAAGTCATAGCCTATGCATCAAGACAACTCAAGGAATATGAGAGGAATTATCCTACTCATGATCTAGAGTTGGCAGCTGTTGTCTTTGCACTTAAAATTTGGAGGCATTACTTGTATGGGGAGAAGGTGGAGATCTTTACGGATCATAAAAGCCTTAAATATTTCTTCACTCAAAAGGAACTCAACATGCGACAACGAGGTTGGCTTGAACTGTTGAAATATTATGAGCATACCATTCAATACCATCATGAAAAAGCGAACGTGGTAGCTGACGCATTGAGTAGAAGATCATATACAAGTACGAGTGCGATATTGTCAACACAAAGGCTCATTTTGTATGATTTGCAAAGGATGGAGATAGAGTTAAAGACTCCAGGGACCCATGTGATGATGGCGAATATACGAGTAGAACCGACTTTAATCGATAAAGTTAAAGCTGCTCAAGCTACAGACCTGGAGCTGATGCGTATGAGGAAGAAAGTGCAAGAAGGTGCTATGCCGGAAGCAAGAATCGATGAAGAAGGAATACTTCGAGTCAACTCCAGACTTTGTGTTCCTAACAACCCTGATTTAAAGTATGAAATCATGATGGAGGCACACAACACACCGTTTGCAATCCATCTTGGAAGTACCAAAATGTATCATGATCTTCGTCATACATTTTTGGTGGAGCAATATGAAGAGAGAGATAGCGTTGTTTATCTCAAGGTGTCTAACTTGTCAACGAGTCAAAGCGGAGCATCAAGTACCAAAAGGTCCATTGCAACCACTTGAAATTTCAGAATGGAAGTGGGAGCACATTACAATGGATTTCGTTACCGGTCTTCCTAGGGTTTCTCAAGGTATTGATGCGATTTGGGTCATTGTTGATAGATTGACCAAGTCTGCTCATTTCTTACCGATACGAGAAACTTATACACTTGAACGTCTTGCTCGTATGTACATAAAAAAGATTGTAAGACTGCATGGTATACCAGTATCCATAGTTTCTAACCGAAACCCAAGATTCACTTCACGATTTTGGGTTAGTTTACAAAAAGCTATGGGCACGGATTTACGATTTAGTTCAGCATATCATCCTCAGACGGACGAACAATCAGAGAGGACTATTCAAACTCTTGAAGATCTATTAAGACTCTGTGTCTTTGACTTCAAGGGAAGTTGGGACAAGTTCTACCATTGGTGGAGTTTTCCTACAACAACAGTTATCAAGCAAGTATTGGCATGGCTCCATTCGAAGCATTGTATGGAAGAAAATGTCGTTCTCCAGTATGCTGGGATGAGGTGGGCGAAGCAACGTTGTTGGGACCGGAGTTGGTACGTATGACTACAGAAAAGATTCAAACGATCCGACAACGTATAAAAACCTCACAAGATCGACAAAAGAGTTATGCTGATCTTCATCGAAAGGACGTGGAATTTGATGTAGGAGATCAGGTGTTCTTACGTGTTGCTCCATGGAAAGGAGTTACGAGATTTGGAAAGAGAGGAAAGCTAAATCCTCGATTCATCGGTCCATTTTTAATCCTCGATCGAGTAGGAACTGTGGCTTATAGACTCGCTTTACCGCCAAGTATGTCTCGTGTTCATAACGTTTTCTACTTGACTCTTTTAATGGATTGCTTGTTCCGCTACAGTTAAACTTGATGTCTATTATATTTTATCAGTTTAACATTGTTAAAGGCTAATGATAATTTATTCTGCATTATCTTAGTCATAATATTTCTTACTGGGCTAGTTGAGCTCACCCTTTCTTTCACTGTTCTCTTCAGAAAATGAGAACGTAGCTGGGGCAAGTCGGGTAACGGAGTGATGGTTCGAATGATAGTATTAGTTAGTAGTCCTCACTATTCTATGTAATAGTGTGTTAATAAATGTAATGAGGACTCCTTTTGAGTATGAATACTCTCTAGAAGATAATATTTGTATTCAAACTCGCAGTTTATGTTTTGTCGTATTGTACACGACAGTTGTATTAGTAAGTTGTATTTGTATTCTGTACTTTGTATCTGACGACCCAAGATGGGTGATGTATACCTAATTTTGGGGGCGTCACAGTTATACCAAATCACAATTCTTGTTCATAATCATGCTAATAAATCCATCTTCGCACTACGGCCAAAGATATTTATCAACAAACCATCTTTGCACTACGGGCCAAAAATATTCAACAACAGTTCATCTTCGCACTACAGGCCAAAGATATTTATCAATAATTCATCTTTGCACTACAGGCCAAAGATATTTATCAACAGTTCATCTTTGCACTACAGGCCAAAGATATTCATCAATAATTCATCTTTGCACTATAGGCCAAAGATATTCTTCAACAGTTCATATTTGCACTATAGGCCAAATATATTAATATCTCAAAGAAATATATAATCATTTCAGAATTATATAAACAATAATTATAACCATGTTGATCAATTCACCTTTACACTTAAGCTAAAGATATTCAGTTATAAATTCAATGGTCATGATTATACCAGTCAATAATTTAACTTTGCACGACTGGCCAAAGAGAACCCATAGTCATGATCATACCAACAATCTACCCATCTTTACACTCAAGTCAAAGAGAAATATCATCTTTAGCGTTATAAAAATGTTATATATGATAGTAAAATTAATATAATCAACATATAGATTTAATCTCAATAGTAATATTCATAAATCAAATATAATTTGGTTAAAAAAAGAAATCAATTTTGTCGTGAATAGTAACTCATGAATAGTAACTCGTAAATAGTAACCCCGACATGAAAAAGGTAAAAATTTCACAATAAAATTCATACCAATATTTCGGTATAATGATATTGAAAGAATAACATTTCTTAAACTTATAAACAATTTATTTTAATTGTTTACACTTTACTAAATAATGCATTTAATCATCCTAAAATGCCAAACTCATAAGATTTCATCACCAATAACCAAAAACCCTCATCAAAAATATGCATATACCTCATATAGGATTCTCAAGCATAAAATCACATTTTTTAATTTTCTTACTTCACATAACATATTTAATTCATTTACTCATAACTAGTCTATTTTCATGAAAAATACCAAATCAGTTCCAAAAATATTTTTTTTCTGGGATTTAGCAGAATTTAGTTCCATATTGAACATATATTTTGCTCAGAATTTTTAAAATTCATTTACTATTTTTCATATGGCCAAAACCGCAGAATATTTAGACATTTATCATAAATTGTACTTTTATCCAAAAATTTCAAAACTCATAGAGTATACTGATATTATATAGATATACTTCCAATAAAAATTTTATCAATTTTGGAGTTAACCACAAGGAGTTATAAGCGGTTACTTTTAAAATAGTATTTTCTCATAAAATTCACAACTCTTAATCTATACATCCAAAAATCACCATTTTTGGACACAATCAATAAAACTCATCAAAATATTATTTCAAATTTTTCCAGAATTTTTTGAAGGTCAGAAAAATTACGAAACTGAAAAACATAACAACCCTTAAAATCTCTTACTATCCCTTACCTCAAAAGACCAGCACTTCTGACTGGATATCGGATATAACGCTGAAGAAAATTTGCACTGATGAATAGCAACTCACCAAGTATCTAAATACTCACAAAATACACTCGATAATCAAGAGAGAAAAAGAGAAAAAACTTATGAATTCTGGTGTGATTTTCAATTCTAACTTAGCACTCTATTTATAGGAAAATGTTAGCACGACGAAGCAGACTTAACCTGCAACCTGATGGCTTTACCTGCTACTATTCCCGCCCACCACATTTAAATAAAAATCTCAGTATATTTTTTCACCAACCAAGAGTGGGGCCCACCAATTCTAGAATTTTTCACCAAAATGATTAACTCAGAAAATTCAACAATTTCTGAACCAGTCATCTCGTAAAATTTATAACAAATCATACGTTCATTTTTAACGGTTCAAAATTTGTGGACATATACTTAACTTATATATGTATAACATATCCAAATATTACCACGATCCAACGGTCGGATTAAAAATTATAACCCTCGCAAAATATCTCAAAAACCCTAATTTGATTTTTAATACCTCCGTTCCGACAAAAATACAGATAAAACCTCTCAACATTAACTACTTCATTTTTAACCACAAAATATATCCAACATTTATATTCACATAAAATAAATATTTTCTTATCATATGAATCAATAATTAATTATTCACAATTAATATTACAGAATCACATTAATGACAACCAGGCCGTTCCCAGGAAAGAGGGGGTTTTCCAATAAGAATTTCCCCTTACTAGCGCGCAATTAGGTGACCAAACCTCTCCTTAGACAGAACTTTCTAGACATTGCCAATAATGTTATCTAATAATATTATTCAAATAATATGAATTATTGATCTGATAATGGGAAATATTGTGCAGTGACAATTATTGAACAACAATAATATAAAATTTCAACGTAGCAATTATTGAATCAATAAAATAAAATATTGAACAGTAATTACTGTAACAATTATTGAGTAGTGTCTTCTTAGGTAAGAATCAATAATTTCAAAAATATTGTGCAATACCGTGTGCTACTGTGTAATAACGCGTATTACTGTATTTTAACTACCGGGTATTCCAACAGTGTTAACGGTAATAACTACGTCATTATTTATAAAAACTCAAATTTATCGTTTTCTTCATCCGACAGTTATTCTGTTATGGGACCCACAAATGGCTGCGCTGTCGTACGAATATTCTCCTACAGAAAGAATATTCAACGACCAAACGAATATTCCCCGACAATAATGAATATTTTATAACCACTTGTGTATTTTAAAAAAAAAATCATATATCACCCTTAACTTTAACATTTATCAATTTAACCATTTACTGAATAGTAATGATAAGAAAAATTGAATACTTTTATTTCATAAAATTCGGGGTCTTACAATCTCCCCTCCTTGTGAAATTTCGTCCCCGAAATTTACGTACCTGGTATTACGAAGAGTTGAGAATACCTTACTTTCATTTCAGATTTCATCTTCCCTGTCCTCATGATTTCTCCATTGCTCATCTCCTGTATTTCAGATATCATTCTAGAATACAGCTTCAAAACTAAGGTTAATTGAACAAATTAACATATCACATAATATCTCGATATTATGACTGACCAACAAATAAGCTTAGGTAGGACACACTAGCGAAAGATTTACTCATCTCTCCCCTTCTAGTTATATTCCCCGATCTCCGCCAGAGACCATATCCCTAAGCTCTGATACCAACTGTGACAACCCCAAAATAGGTCCATTCCATCCAACCTATTCTGAGTCGCCAAATACATGGTACAGAAAATAACTACAACTTTATTACAATAATTGTCGTGCAAAATACAACAACACATATGCTGTGAGTTTGGATACAAATATATACCAAATGTGACTCATGTCTCAATCGTGGACAACACCTCACAATAATACCTTACATAAACGTATAGTCAAAAACTGTTTTAGAAATTAGAATCTTTGGGAAGTGCTCAAGGAAACCTTCGTACATGGGAGGTCATACATCTAGGTTATGATAGATATCATATGGCCACAGAATTATCCTTGGTTGACCCAATAGACCCCAAAGAAAAACGAGAAGTTTACTATCATATTCTTCCCAATGGTGAGTCTTCTCTTGACATATCATTATCTCCACTGTCTCTAATTGAAAATTATTCTTCAAACAAACACCAAAATTATATAGGTAGTGCTCGTAAAGATACTCAGCAAGTGGATGAGCACAACTTTGTCTTATGATGATACGAGGTTGTATGCCATTAGACATCTTGTATGATAGTGACAAAACACCCTTCTAACGTTGGGTTCGCCTCACCCTATTTTTTTCACCAAATATAACTACTAAATGATGATCACCGTTCTTTTCTCTTATTACCCCCGCTTGACCCAGCTACACTCTTATTACCTGAAAGGAATTGTGAAACAAAAGGGTGAGCACAACTAGCCAAGTAAAGAATATCATGACTAAAGATAAATAAATTATCAATAGTTTTCATCAGAAATAAATCAGAGATTTAGAACATATGATAGATGATAAAAATTTCAACCATAGTTGCAGCGGAACGAGCAATCAATTATAAGAGTCAAATAGACTATAAAGTCTATTATCTTCTCCATGTTAAAAATTCACCAACAATATTTTATCCCTGTAACATCACTCAACATTTCCTTTTCACAATCATATGAATAACTCATAATCATAATTGTGATTCTAAATTTTTTTTCGCACCCAGGACGAATAATATTTTCATCACTTGTCTTTACCTGAAACATCAAAGATCATGGTTATACCAAATCACAGTTCATGTTCATAATCATGCTAATAAATCCATCTTAGCACTACGACCAAAGATATTCATCAACAAACCATCTTTGCACTACGGGCCAAAGATTTTCAACAACAGTTCATCTTCGCATTACAGGCCAAAGATATTCATCAATAATTCATCTTTGCACTACAGGCCAAAGATATTTATCAACAGTTCATCTTTGCACTACAGGCCAAAGATATTCATCAATAATTCATCTTTGCACTACAGGCCAAAGATATTCTTCAACAGTTCATATTTGCACTATAGGCCAAATATATTAATATCTCAAAGAAATATATAATCATTTCAGAATTATATAAACAATAATTATAACCATGTTGATCAATTCACCTTTACACTTAAGCTAAAGATATTCAGTTATAAATTTAATGGTCATGATCATACCAGTCAACAATTTAACTTTGCAATACTGGCCAAAGAGAACCCATAGTCATGATCATACCAACAATCTACCCATCTTTACACTCAAGTCAAAGAGAAATATCATCATTAACGTTATAAAAATGTTATATATGATAGTAAAATTAATATAATCAACATATAGATTTAATCTCAATAGTAATATTCATAAATCAACTATAATTTGGTTAGAAAAAAAAATCAATTTTGTCGTGAATAGTAACTCATGAATAGTAACTCGTAAATAGTAACCCCGACATGAAAAAGATAGAAATTCCACAATAAAATTCATACCAATATTTTGGTATAATGATATTGAAAGAATAACATTTCTTAAACTTATAAACAATTTATTTTAATTGTTTACACTTTACTAAATAATGCATTTAATCATCCTAAAATGCCAAACTCATAAGATTTCATCACCAATAACCAAAAACCCTCATAAAAAATATGCATATACCTCATATAGGATTTTCAAGCCATAAAATCATATTTTCCAATTTTCTTACTTCACATAACATATTTAATTCATTTATTCATAACTAGTCCATTTTCATGAAAAATACCAAATCAGTTCCAAAAATATTTTTTTTCTGGAATTTAGCAGAATTTAGTTCCATATTGAACATATATTTTGCTAAGAATTTTTAAAATTCATTTACTATTTTTCATATGGCCAAAACCGCAGAATATTTAAACATTTATCATAAATTGTACTTTTATCCAAAAATTCTAAAACTCACAGAGTATACTGATATTATATAGATATACTTCCAATAAAAATTTTATCAATTTTGGAGTTAACCACAAGGAGTTATAAGCGGTTACTTTTAAAATAGTCTTTTCTCATAAAATTCATAACTCTTAATCTATACATCCAAAAATCACCATTTTTGGACACAATCAATAAAACTCATCAAAATATCATTTTAAATTTTTTCAGAATTTTTTGAAGGTCAGAAAAATTACGAAACTGAACAACATAACAACCCTTAAAATCCCTTACTATCCCTTACCTCAAAAGAGCAGCACTTCTGACTGGATATCGGATATAACGCTGAAGGAAACTTGCACTGATGAATAGCAACTCACTAAGTATCTAAATACTCACAAAATACACTCGATAATCAAGAGAGAAAAAGAGAAAAAACTTATAAATTCTGGTGTAATTTTTAATTCTAATTTAGCCCTCTATTTATAGGAAAATGTTAGCACGACGAAGCAGACTTAACCTGCAACCTGATGGCTTTACCTGCTACTATTCCCACCCACCACATTTGAATAAAAATCTCAGCACATTTTTTTACCAACCAAGAGTGGGACCCACTAATTCTAGAATTTTCCACCAAAATGATTAACTCCGAAAATTTAACAATTTCTGAACCAGTCATCTCGTAAAATTTATAACAAATCATACGTTCATTTTTAACGGTTCAAAGTATGTGGACATATACTTAATGTGATGCCCCCAAAATTAAGTATACATCACCCATCTTGGGTCGTCAGATACATAGTACAGAATACAAATACAACTTACTAATACAACTGTCGTGTACAATACGACAAAACATAAACTGTGAGTTTGAATACAAATATTATCTTCTAGAGAGTATTCATACTCAAAAGGAGTCCTCATTACATTTATTAACACACTATTACATAGAATAGTGAGGACTACTAACTAATACTATCATTCGGACCATCACTCCGTTTCCCGACTTGTCCCGGCTACGTTCTCATTTTCCTGAAGAGAACAGTGAAAGAAAGGGTGAGCTCAACTAGCCCAGTAAGAAATATTATGACTAAGATAATGCAGAATAAATTATCATTAGCCTTCAACAATGTTAAACTGATAAAATATAATAGACATCAAGTTTAACTGCAGCGGAACAAGCAATCCATTAAAAGAGTCAAGTAGAAAATAAACTCTACTATCTTTTATGATTTAAAAGGTTTTTCAACACTGTTATCGCTGGGACTCAGCTTAATAAAATAATCCACATCATCGAATCACCCCTGCACTACGGCCAAGGATATTCGTGTATTTATTAATGGTCATGATCATGCCAACAACTGTCCATCAACGCACTACGGGCCAATGAGGACTTTTACCACATCATTTGTAACATTACGGTCATGATTATACCGAATAATCCCTGGTCATAATCATACCAAGTCCATCTATGCACTACAGGCCACAGATGACTTTTAAAATTTTATAAACATGAGGATGATGACAATGATATAAGAATTCAATAAAACAAGTTCAAGAATTAATTTATCCAAGAATTAACAACGTCCAAATTGTCAACATGATACTGCTTTGTGGAGTAAAATTCAAGAATGCTTAGAAGAATATTTTCATGAAAAGATACTGGATGAACCGCAATTATCAAGGATATTCCACAAATTTCATGGAGTATAGAAGTCAAAACTTAACCAACTGAGTATAATAAAGAATGTAATAACAAAAGAAATCACTATGCATGCGATAGACCGCACAGACATGTTATTCTAACAGAATAATAAATAATGGAACCAGGTCCGGCGTAAAACGCACAGACATGATATTCCAACAGAATAATAATAAAGACAGAACCAGGTCCGGTGTAAAACACACAGACAGGATGTTCCAACAGAATAATAATAAAGACGGAACCATGTCTGGTGTAAAACACACAGACATGATGTTCCAACAGAATAATAATAAAAACGGAACCAGGTCCGGTGTAAAACACACATACAGGATGTTCTAACAGAATAATAATAAAGACGGAACCAGGTCCGGTGTAAAACACACAGACAGGATGTTCCAACAGAATAATAGAAGAATGTCACCAAGTATAGGGTAGACCGCGTATACAGGTTATTCCAACAGAATAATAAGAAGTGGAATAACAACAGTTCTCTTCATGAATAAGAAAGAATAACACCCCTTACCGTTTTAAAGAAGAGCTGAAATAAGGAAGTAGTTAAGTAGCAAGATACTCTTCTTCTCTCTCTCTATAGTTTCTCTCTCTAGAGTTCAGTGAATTCGTAAGAAATAATGAAGGAATGAGCTGCTATTTATAGAAAAATAGAATGCATAGTAACTAATCCATGAACGGTCCAGATTGATTACTTTAATCTGACGGTCCATATTTAAAGAAAAATCTTTTAAATAAAATATAATATATTCTATTTATAGAATAACTTTAATAAAGTATTTTATTTTATATAAAAAGATATTTCTGTTTTATTACGTTAATAATACGAATAAAACAAAAACGTCATTATCGCTAAATAATTCATATTATTAACTGACAATAATTGAATCAAACTGAGTGACTTCTCACATAAGCATTAATAATCAATATCATGTGTTACTATGCAACCACACGTATTACTGTACTTTTACTACCGAGTAGTTCAACACTAACAATGGTAAAACTTCCGCCGTTATTTTTAATAAAATATTTTTATCGTTTTCTCAATTCGAAAATAATTCCGTTGTGGGGTCCACCAATGATTGTGCCGTTGTACGAATATTCCCTGTTAAAACGAATATTCCTCGACCAATCGAATATTATATAACAACTTGCGTACTTTGTAAAATTTATAAATATTACCCACAACTATACCATTATATCAAATTAACTTCATAATATTCAAAAATGATATTTATAGAAAAATCATCTTTATTTATAAAAGTTGGGGTCTTACACTTAACTTATATATGTATAATATATCCAAATATTACCACGATCCAACGGTCGGATTAAAAATTATAACACTCGCAAAATATCTCAAAAACCCTAATTTGATTTTCAATATATTCGTTCCGACAAAAATACAGATAAAACACCTCAACATTAACTCATTCATTTTTAACCACAAAAATATATCCCTCATTTATATCCACATAAAATAAATATTTCCTTATCATATGAATCAATAATTAATTATTCACAAACAATATTACAGAATCACATTTATGACAACCAGGCCGTTCCCAGGAAAGAGGGGGCTTTTCAATAAGAATTTCTCTTTACTGGCGCGCAATTAGGTGACCAAACCTCTCCTTAGACAGAACTTTCTAGACATTGCCAATAATGTTATCTAATAATATTATTCAAATATTATGAATTATTGATCTGATAATGGAAAATACTGTGCAGTGACAATTATTGAACAACAATAATATAAAATTTCAACGTAGCAATTATTGAATCAATAAAATAAAATATTGAACAGTAATTACTGTAACAATTATTGAGTAGTGCCTTCTTACGTAAGAATCAATAATTTCAAAAATACTGTGCAATACCGTGTGCTACTGTATAATAACGCGTATTACTGTATTTTAATCACGGGGTATTTCAACAGTGTTAACGGTAACAACTACGCCGTTATTTGTAAAAACTAAAATTTATCGTTTTCTTTATCTGACAGTTATTCTGTTATGGGGCCCACAAATGGCTGCGCCGTCGTACGAATATTCTCCGACAGAAAGAATATTCAACGACCAAACGAATATTTCCCGACAACAATGAATATTTTATAACCACTTGTGTATTTTGAAAAAAAAAATCATATATCACCCTTAACTTTAACATTTATCAATTTAACCATTTACTGAATAGTAATTATAAGAAAAATTGAATACTTTTATTTCATAAAATTCGGGGTCTTACAGTCATAGTGCAAAAATGATCTGTTGTTGAATATCTTTGGCCTGTAGTGCAAAGATGATCTGTTGTTAAATATCTTTGGTCAGTAGTGCAAAGATGAACTATTGACGAATATCTTTGGCTATAGTGCAAAGATGAATTTATTAGTATGATTATGAACAGGAACTGTGATTTGGTATAACCATGATCTTTGATGTTTCAGGTAAAGACAGGTGATGAAAATTATCTTCGTCCTAGATGAGAAGAGAAATTTAGAATCACAATTATGATTATGAGTGATTCATATGATTGTGGACCAGAATTATTGATTGATGTTACAGGGATAAAATATTATTGGTGGATTTTTAATATGGAGAATATAATAGACTTTATGGTCTATTTGACTCTTCTAATGGATTGCTCGTTCCGCTGCAACTATGGTTGAAAATTTTTATCATCTACCATATGTTCTAAATATCTGTTTTATTACTGACGAAGGCTATTGATAATTTAATTATCTTTAGTCATGATATCCTTAACTGGGATAGTTGTGCTCATCCTTTTGCTTCACAATTTATTTCAGATAATAAAAGTGTTACCGGGTCGAGCGGGGATAACAGGAAAATAGAACGGTAATCTCTAGCTGTGAATGTTCTCCCTAAGCAGTATAGAAAAGTGTGTTGTATTTTATATATCATTTAGTAGTTATATTTGGTGAATCAAATAGGGTGAGGCATACCCAACGTTGGAAGGATATTTTATCACTATCATATAAGATGTCTAACTAAATGCGACTTCGTGTCATCATAAGACAATGTTGTGCACATCCACTTGCTGAGTATATATACGAGCACTACTTATATAATCTTGGTGTTTGGTTGAAGTATAATTCTCAATTAGAGACAGTGGAGATAATGATATGTTAAGAGCCGACTCACCATTGGAAAGAATATGATTGTAATCTTCTCGTTTTTCTTTGGGGTCTATTGGGTCAACCAAGGATAATTCTGTGGACATATGATATCTATCATAACTTAGACGCATGACCTCCCATGTACGAAGGTTTCCTTGAGCACTTTCCGAAGATTTTAATTTCTAAAACAGTTATTGACAATACTTTTATGTAAGGTGCCATGAGTCACAGTTGGTATATGTTCACAACATATGTGTTGTTATATTTTGCACGACAATTATGATAATGAAGTTGTAGTTATTTTTTGTACCATGTATTTGGCGACTTATAATAGGTTTGATAGAATAGACCTATTTTAGGGGCGTTACATGCCCCGTCCAACCCTTTACCGGATGTCCCTCTGCTTTCGACCTCGTTTCTGCCTGGGGTCTACACTTGGAGGAGGATAGGAAGTTCACGATTCCTAATAGTTTCTACAAGACCACAACACCAGTAGCACCATAAGCAAATGGAGGAGGAAGAGGGAGGAACTCAACAGATTTTATGGTGTCTAATTAGGCCAACCATTGTGAGGAAATGAATGTTGGGTTTTCCAAGATGCAGCAGACTTCGAGTTCAAGCTGTGGAAAGCAAAAGCACACAGTACTAATTAAAGGAAGAATAAATTTATTAATTATGTAAATCACACAATTAAATTAAAGAAATAATAAATTTATTAATTCTGTAAATAAAATTTTAAATTCATTAATTGTGTAGAATTTTTTTTAATAAAAAAATCCTACTTTTTTTCCCACTCTAATATGACGTTTTTCCATTTAATTACATTACATAACACATGAGTTTAATATCAAAATTTTCTATTAAATTTTCTCTCTTATATGTGAAATTATATATGCTCTTTTTCGAGTTTTGTAACATTTTGCAAAAAATTAAAAAAAATTAATGAGTAAATTGTTAAGAAATCGAGCCGTTTAAATATTTAATGACTTAAAATACATCTAAATTCTAACCCATAATTTTGATTAGTGACATAACATTCTAAATAAACTTTTACTAATGTTACACTCCTTTGTAGCCAAATCAGTAAATAATTGTATTAGACCCATAGGTTTAAGCTGAGGTTGGATTTTTGGCTTTGCACCCAAAAAACCATCTTTTACCCTGACAGATGATAGGAGACGTTTACAGTTTATTGAAATTTTCAGATCACCGGACAAAACAACAACGCAGGCAGCCGGAGGAGTTATGGCTATCGATAGTATAGCTCCTCTAATTAACGCACAACTTACTTACCTCCTCACTCATTCCCCTTTCTCCATCAAGGTAATTAATCGAATAGATTATCCCGTTCATATCAAATTAGGGCTTCGATACTTTTTTTTTATGTTTATGGTATTTGGCAATCTAGTTCAAAAGGGTCAATATATCTCGTTTTGTTTCAAAAAACTCAATTTTATACAATAATTTGATTTTGTTTTTCCAGGTTGAGCAGATGTGGTCTGGTTCCAGAAATCTTTCTTTGCTTGATCGCTTCACCTTAGCTATCCCCTTTTGCCTTGACTATATTAAATGTCAGTATTATTGCTTTTTGTATGTCAATATACATCAACTCAAACAATTTCGCGTTAAATTTTAAAAATTTTAAGAACCTATATTGTTCTCTAAATAATACAGTTACACAGACTAAAAATAATGCATCTATCTGTATTATTGTTAGCATGATTCCTGTTTTATTTATCTACATATATATTTGCATCACACATTCTCACATTTCTTTATTGTTACAAGTGACTTTATTAATATTTGACTGTTTGAATACAGGGGATGTTATATACAATTCACAGTATCCATTGATTGCACCTGATATAATATTTGGACCCGATGATGAAAGTTTTCATCCATTTCATGGCGCGGGGGAAGAAGGAAACTCAAAGTTGACAAAGAACAGTTTGTCCGATTGGAACTACAAAGACCCAACTCGTCTTTTGTCTCTCATTCTTGAACTTAGGTGAGGTTTTACTATATTACTATCCTGTTAAGGTTGTCCACGTTTCATTCCATTATTCCATCATTTCAAAAATTTAGCTATTTATATACTTTATAGGGATTCGTATATGGCATACCAAAAGAAGCGTGTTGGAGAAGTTGATGATGATAGACTGAAGTTTGAAACTAGTACTGTTATTTCTAAAGAGGTAACTGCTTAGAATTTCTTTAATGTGGAATTTGGTAAAAGATGGAAATGCTCTAATGATATATGAAGGGCTGTACTATCACTATGTAAGTCCGAAATTTAACCTCGAAGTATTTTGAGAAGTGTGGTTGTTGTAGGTAGGATAATGGGAATAAAAATGTTTGACCATGAGCGATGATATGTTGTTGATAATATACACAAATATTCTCCCTCCATTCCTATTTATTTGACGTTTTAGAAGCAATTTTTGTTCATATTTATATGATGTTTGTAGATTTCTAGGAGATATTGATTACATTACTTCCTAAGTTACTCCTAAACATTTAATACTCTCCTTAATTCTCTCTTACTTTTTCAAGGCTATATTTTCTCCCTCTTTTATTATCTTAATGGTATACTCTCTCTCTCTTAATTCCTATATTTTATATATCTTCTAACAATATGTCTCTCTCTTCTAACAATATGTCTCTCTCATTTTTATCATCTACAATTTAGCTTTTCATTTATCTAGGGTGTTTTGGGCAATAAATAGTAATTTTTGTGGAGTAATTATAGGAGTTTAAACTTCCTTAATGGTTGTGCAAAGCTCCGAAATGTTAAATAATTAGGAATGGAGGAAGTATCTTTTCACCTGAGCACTGTATTAAAGAAGAATGAATATTTTAAAAGCCGATGCTTAACTTTACGGCTAAGGATTTGCATAAGTTTGCAAATGTAATAGGTGCACTTTTGTGTTGAACTTTTATGTATTGGGGTTGGGGGTTAATCTGAAGTAATTGAGAATGATTGAAATGACACGAAGCCAAGCCTCCCATTTTATTCATTTGGAACTAGGGACAGTGGCATTAGCAGATATCATTACTTAGAACTAAGGATTAAAGGAACTGGAATACAGAGTTGTTCCACATTGTACGAATATAACTACCTTACACCAATATCTAAACGATTACGTGTGTTAATTTGAAGTTATCTGGACTGTTTTGAGATTTTTAGTGTGTAGAATAATTGATTTGGGACTTTTATGGTACAATAGGCTTTGGAAGAGATAGAACATGCATGTAACACCCCTTTTCCCCTCCCTCCACGCTCACACCCTCCGAAAAAAGATAGACAAAATTAGGAAATAGACATATCATAATTTCCTTGGTCATTAAAATATACTTTTGCTACATGCAGTCATCTAATAATGTATTGGGTGAAATTGAATAGACGGTATCTCGGAGGTGAGCCAGATCTTGCAAGTCTCTTTCAAGTACTCGTGATTCAGGAACTTTATTGATTTCAGTTATATGTTTCAGTTTCTGATTTCTTTGTTCTAGACGTGTTTAATGCAAAAGTGAAACAAAGAGCTTTGTCCATTTTTGCTAATCATGCATTTCAATGCTTCATTAAAACAATTTGCTGCTTATTGGAAGATGTTGTGAGGCCTAGCACATTAATGTTTAAATGTGGAAAGACGAAAAACTCTGCTCTCCCTCTCTATCTATTCGATCGATAATACAGTGCCTATGAAGTTAAGAATATCATATGTTAGCATTTGTGCTTATAGCGACTATTTGTTGTTTTAGGAGGTGTGGCATGAAAGAAATTGAAAATCTTATGTAGGACAAGGATGAAAGAAAGAACAAAGGAGATTAAAAGGAGATAAAAGAGGCTAAAAGCCACAAGCACAAGGCTTAAAATTCAATAATAATCAATCATTCAAAATTTCCCATGATGAATGTTTATATAGGAATAGGAAAAACCCTAATACTTGGAGGCTAAGTAAAATATTAAGTAACCTAATTCAATAAGGAAATAAAATCCTAATAATTACTTACTACCTTAAATAATTAATATTCTAGAGTATTCTACCAATATAATTGAATATATCCGAATATTATCTACTAAATAAACTAACTATATTGAAATCATCCATAAATAATAATATATAATAATAACCCAATAATATTAAATTTCTCTTGCTTCCATCCTCATCAAAATCTTTTACTTATTTTTCAACGTGTGGATTTTGGTCTATTTGAATGTCCTTCTGATTATAGCTATGAAAAAGAATTAGTCTATAATCCTGTTGGTATTTATCCTTTATTCTCTTAATGCGACATTTAATATTGCCCTGCATTCTTGAGAAAGCTCATGAGGTCTAATACATGAACTTTTAAAATCTAGTATATATGTTGGTGTATTAGGAAGTACTAATTTAATGTTTGCTTATTTTGGATAATTGACCAGATTTTTATGGCGGCATTCTTTCTGAGTCGATGTTCTTAACTTGTGATAAGGTTACACGAATTTTGTCTGCTTTGATAGCTTTGCCATGAGTTATGATTTTATCTCCTCTCTTCATGTCAGTTGATTTGCATTTAAAATAATAGAATCAATCCAAACTCAACCAATGTATTATGTCAAAAGAAGTGGTGAAATCCATTGCTTGACGTTAGAGTACCTACCCTTGCTACTGTACAAATAAAGTGTTTCAATCACTATATTCGTACAAGACAAACTCCTTTGTTTTTCTCACAAAAGAGAAAGAGGGCAAGATAGTTCCTCGTTCGACCAAGAGATTGGACAACAACTTCCAGACTTCAACTCTATTAGAAAAACAAACAACCAATATACTAACCTTGAAAAGCTTAAACTTAATAAGTTGCTACTCTAGGCTCGCTTCGCTTTTCAAGCTCCGCCCCTTATTGTAAACGGCCTAGCTAACGAGAAATCAAACTAAAGCGCTAACGCATCTTCAGACATGGCAATTTCTTCTCACCTAATAAGTTCTCTATCTAAGCTTGCCATCTCTTTCTAACTCCTGTCATATTATGGTCTTTTAATGCTTGAGTTGGTGTTAATATTTTTCTTGGCTTTTATATTTCTCTCTAAACCTTCAACCTCATGCTGCAGGGAATAGAGATGTATGTGAGCTCAGGTGTAGACAAGGTAACTCTTTAACAAGGGACATGCTTTTCATTTTTCTAATAGACTTTAGAGCTTATAGGAACAACTTCAACATATCAATATACTTTTAACTATATCATATGTCTTTGCTTTCTGCATAGTCAGAAGAGGTCAGATTTGCAGTGCCTTTACTGGAGATGGATATCAACAAAGTTGTTGTTGGGTCCACCTGGCGACATCAGCAGAAGATACACTTGCAGGTAACTTCACATAATATTAGTTGGGAAACAAATGTATACTTGTGTCGCACAAACACAGTAAGGAACTATATGCAAATGGTAAAATTTTACTGCCTACCTACCAAAATGAAGTATAACTAGAGAATACAAGGAGAACATATTAACAAGCCTACTCCACTTTCTTCCTTATTTTCCCGTCCTTTCTCTTTTTCATCAATTCTAAGGAATCAACCATGATATTAGAAAGAATCTACGGATACAGAAATTGAGGCACAATGCAAGTAGGTTAGGGGTCTGTTTGATCAAGTTTAATCATAGTAGTTCATTTGTTCTACATTAATGAATGACTGGAAGTGAAGGATCTTCTGCTTGAGGATGGAGAGACGATCTTATTTCCTTGAACTTGTGTCAGCTCTTTGTCTGTAACTGCAGTAAGATAGTTAAAAGCTCAAGAGACATTTATTTTTCTCCAACATCTTTGCCACCCCGAATTCATTCTCCAATTTAATAAAATCAGTCTGATCTATTTATTTGTTTTCTATGTTGTAATTTCTTACTACCATAGACCTATTTTCATTATATTTCTTTTTAACTTTTAGTTTATATCTATTTGTTGACATTTTAAGGTGGATTCCACAATGCAGGTGATATTTCCTGTTGCTAGAAAATTTTCAAATACCCCATCAGCCCCACGTTTAAAATTGGTTTCTTCTTCTGAGCTGAAGGCTCTATTTTCCACTGAAGATTTCAGGCTTCCACCATGGTTGGATGGAATGTAAGTTGTGGCCATTCTTTTGTACAATGCAACATGTGGTTCCCTATTCCCCCCTAAGTTCCATTTCTTGGAACACTACATGTTGTTGACAAATCTTAATTATTGTTTTCTTCCTCCTCCAAAGGTGCATGGCCGAATATCTTCCCACTTTGGAAGATTTACTTGCCTCACAGGTTAGCTACATTCGAAAGAATTATAGTTTGCACTTCTCCCCAATCTTATAAGTGACAACTCCTTTAAGCAAATGAAATACTTATCGAAATTTGATGTTATAAGACTTTGATGAATCTCTCTTTCTCCAGATTAGAGATGCTGTTTTATCTATTGAAGTTAGAAGGAAGTTTATTGTTTCATTAGCTCCTGTTTTCGGAAGGCCAGTAGAAGCTGATCCAGTATGCATCTTTCACAATTAAGTAACTTGGTTAGTAAGTATATTTACCAGTCACATCAATTGCTAAGATATTTTTGCTTCTTGCAGGTCTTTTGCAGAAAGGCAACATTTCTAGTTGCCTCCGGGGTGTTCAGTTGTCTGGTATGATATCACCTTGTTCAATTCCTGGCTTTTTTATATTGACAATTTTGCATTTCTTAGAAACTAAATTCTAAAATGGAAATAGTTACAGTAGTGGTGCATTACTGGCTGTAACAAAGAAATAGTTCATTAATTTCAATTAGGTGAGTAGCACGATGACACCTTCTATTGATACTACTTAAATTTTACTTGGGACTAGGGATATACATCCATTTTATTCGTAACCTAATTATTATGGCCTTAAATTTGTGTACATGTGATTTCGTTACCCGTGTCATTTTTCTGCTTTCCACTCAAAATTGTATATGGACTTCAGCACAACTACTCCGTATAAAGGAGAAAGGATATGAACTGTCACCAAGAAATGATTTAAGCGCATCATATTCTTCTTTACAGACCCCTTCTGCTAGTTAATGTAACAAAGCATTTTTCTTTAGTTATCACTTTTTTTTAGTTTTTTGGTTTTTTGTTTTTTTGGTTTCTAAGGTGGTCACACTAGTTTGGAAGGAAGATATATTTGCTATGGTTGAAATTGTTCGGGCAATTACTTTATTTAGTTGAGCTCAATCATTGTCTCACCGATATGAAACAATAGAGTACAAAGTGAATAGTCTTAGGGAGTGTTTGATAAAACTGAATGAAATAGTTATGAATGTTTAAGTAATCTGAATGAGCTGAATGAAACAGAATTCTGAATGAAAAAAGTCGTTTGATAATTGACATGTCTGAAACATGTGAATAACAATTTTTTATTATTTTATCCATTTGGAAAAATTCAAAATTGTTGTAAATTTATTTAATATTATTTAATATTGTAAAAAAAAATATTTCATTCAACAGTCATTCAGCCAAAAAAATACACTTGGTCATTCAGCCCCAAAATCTGACCGATTCAGCTATTTAGACGATTTTTATTCAAAACAAACGCACTGAAGGGCTGACCGATTCAGTCATTTAACTCTAAACAAACATCCCCTTAGTCCAATACATTTGTGAGCATTTATAGACCAAGGCACTCATTTACTACCTAACTAATATGGCCTTGATTTTGTATTCAATGCGGTTTCTAGTGCCCATGTATATTCAGTTGCGACAATAGATCTTACTCTATAAAATCAGTTTCTATGTTGGGTTAAGGTACTGGAGGTCAGATTTTCCCATTCTAAATTAAATTTCTTGTTTAAGTCACAAAATGTACTTCTAAGTAATTACCCTATAGATTTTATATCTATCTATCTATATGAGGAATAAATCATGTAAAGAAGGAGATTCTTATTTGTACAAATGGTACTCTGACCTGGACTGGATTAGAAAGACTTGTGACAAGAGGGGATATGTAAGAACCATGCAACAGTTAGAGCAAATAGTCCCTTGAGTACGACTTACTAGTTACTATAACTATTCTTTGAGAATTGGGAAGTGTTCTTGTGGAAACTGGAAAGTATTTTTGATATTTTAACAAGTTTTGCCTCTCATATGAGTGTGGGAGTCATTTACTATTCATGTGAGAAGGTTCTTGTGGAAATATCAAAATTGTTTGTGGAATTATAAATTCTTTCCCCCACCCCCTGAAGATAATAGCTTGATTTTACATTTCTGATATACAGTAGATCTACACAAGGGAGGAGTGTTGCCCTATTTTATTTATTCAAAAGCGGCTTCTCTTGTTTTAGTCAAAAGTTGAAAATCGTGTTGCAACAACTCTTAGCTATGTTGCAGAATGTCAAGCACAACCTTAGTCATTTTCTGTTAAGTTTTAATATCTAGAATATTCTCCAAATAACAACCTCACATGTCCATGTGCCCACGTGCATGTGATGTAGGATAAATATCTAAACAGTGAGTTGTTTCATTTCAAGCTTTATGAAAGATATATGAAATATGAGAGTCTCTTTGAGCTCTTCTCCCTTATCTCTTCCTCACCTCCATTCTACCCTATTTCTGTCTTTTCTTCATCCCCAAACTCTGTTTCAGTCTATTTCTGCTCTAAATATCTATCTCCCACTGTTAGGAATTCATCTAGTTCCTAACAAATTGGTATCAGAGCTATTCCTTCACTGGAAAACTCATCAATTCGTTACTGTTCATCACCAGAAATTCAGACCAACAAAAAACACTTGATTGAGCCACAAAACATACTGAAATGCATCACAAACCATCACCTAAACAGAATCCAAACTAGCCCAGAAGTAAACAAGCAAGGATCTGAGCACAGTAGCAGGAAAACTCCATAAACAATGCTCTGTTTTTTGGTTCGACCTGCAACTGAGGAATTCAATAACATTTTCATGTTGTTTATGGTATAAATCACTTTTTCTCTACTCGTTTACATCTATTCTAACTAGCCCAGTCCTTAAACTCATACACAAACACCATTTGATGGAATTTAATCTCATTTTATTGTTCGTCATTTACCCACCAAAAAAATTCTCAAAAGCTGAATTTATACCATTTAGATCTGATTATTAGCAACTATAATTGTTTGGGCTTTTGTATTAAGTATATTTTGCATCTATTCTAATCAACAAACTGATCAGATGGCTGAATCTCTTGTTAAAATCCTTGTTATCCGAACTGGAATTTTTTTCCTTTTTAAGAGACCCATTTGATTGTTGTTGAAAAGAGTGATATGAATTCTACTTAATTCAGGTGCCCTAAATAAAGCTATAGCAGATTTGAGTAGTTAATTGTCCTATTCTTAAATTTTTCTTTCCATTTACACAATTTTCAGCTATAACAGTGACAAAAATGGCTCTATTACACTGATAGTGTCCATAATTGCTACTTATTTTGAGCCATTAGTTCTTCAGTAGCTTGTTTACTCTATATTAGTGCATCTAAGCTTAGGCTAGGTGTACTTAAATTTCCAGAAATTTCGAACACTCTAATTGTTCTAGAGTAGTTCTTTTCACCACCAAAAGTAACACTCAAGGTCATTTACTCCAAGTGGTCTAGTGTTGACACTAGATCAATCCATTGATTGAACTCTGAAACTTAATAATCCTGAGTTTCAAATTCTTTTCACTAAACAATTCACCAACATGACTGGACTTTCACATTCAAACTCCAACCAAATGCTGCAACAAGACTTTCTAAGTTTGAGAGAGTACACTCATGAGAAACTGCAGAACATTGATGTTAAAATGGATTCCTTCATGGATAGAATTGCTAAGATGCTTCAGTGTAAGGGTTTCAATGATGGGAATGACTTCTCTAATCCCTTCGGACACAGGGATTGGCCTAGCAGAGCTCACAAAGAGGGAAAAGGTATATATAGAAATCCCTATCACATAGGAGAGCACAAGAAGAAGAGGATGAGAATAGTGATGGTGACTATGATACTGCAGACACTAGGACCAACCTAATGAGGAGATATGAACATAGGAGGAGGCATGAGGAAAGGGATCCTGACTTGAGACATTTGAAATTGTCATTTCTAACTTTTGAAGAGAGAGATGATGCTGCTAGCTGGGTACTTGATTGTGAAAAATACTTTGACATTTACCAAGTGAAGGAGCAGAGAATGGTGCCTATTGCTGCCATGCATCTACATGGGGTGCCTAAGAGCTGGTACAAGGCTTATTGCAGTGGTAAAGGAGCTATCTCCTTGGAATAATTCTCAAGGGACTTCACTGTTAGGTTCATCGAAGAGGAACAGGAGAATGTGTTTGAGCAATTCAAATTGCTTAAACAAACTGCTATTGTGAACCAGTACTATGATGAGTATGAAAAGTGCAGGGGATTGATGTTGTGTCAAATTCCACAACTCACTGAAAAATACTTTATGGATAATTTCATTGGAGGAGATGAAAGGAGAGATAAAGGCCTATGCTACTATTGTGATGAAAAATTTGTTAAAGGACACATCAATGTACCAAACCCAGAGCCTTTATGATAACTTGTGATGAAGAGGATGCCAGTAAAGATTATGACACTCCCCCCATCTTTGATGAAGAACTAGAGCCTAGTGAAGAGGAACCCTCCAATCAACCTTAGCAGCTATATATGAGCTTCAAAAGGAAGCCAGTGATCAAGCCTTGACTATAACAGCAACAACAAGACAGCACAAACTGCAAATCTTAATAGATGGGGGCAGTACATTGAGCTTCCTAGATTCCAGTAAGGCTGAACAGATGGGAATTATAGTAGTTGTGAAGCCTATAATAGTGGGTTTGCCTAATGGACAACAAATAATCAATTCACACAAGTGCTCTAAATTCAGATGGCAATTCCAAAACAATGAATTCATTACTGAAGTTTGGATACTTCCACTTTCCAAATGGGATGCTATATTGGGAGTAAGCTGGTTAAAAGGTTTAGGGCCTGTGTTATTTGACTATGGGAACCTAACCTTAGAATTCACAAGAGGGGACCAAAGTGTTAAACTACAACACTGAAAGAATGTCCTAGTACAGAAGCACAACCCCTTTTGAATAACCTCACCATAGCTCAACCCTCTTGGATGACACAGCTGGTTGATAGTTATGAGGAGGATCAAGAAGTATCATAAGTCATTACATAACTCCTCATGACACAGCTGGTTGATAGTTATGAGAGTCTCTTTGAGCTCTTCTCCCTTATCTCTTCCTCACCTCCATTCTACCCTATTTCTGCCTTTTCTTCCTCCGCCAAACTCTGTTTCAGTCTATTTCTGCTCTAACTATCTATCTCACACTGTTAGGAATTCATCTAGTTCCTAACACAGAATATAGTATTGCGCCAATGACAAACTTAACATTTTCTTTTTCGACAACTGGTAAACCTAGTACTATCAAGTCCTTGAAACCGTAATATAGAGAATGTCGATTTAGTTGATAGAATCTTTTTTGCAACTGGATATAATACAATGATCTGGGAATTTACACTGTAAATTTTAGTTCTTTCCCTTAAAAAACTCACAAACAAGAGAAATGGACAAAACTTATATTTTTCATTCATTTAACAATAGAAAGTACTTTTGACAAGATGAGTGAATTTCTGGATTGTTCCATCCTGATTTAAGGACCCATGAATAAACTTGTGTGGAGGAGTTTCTTACCTAGTGGACACTTAAGGACTCGAGGTGACCAAATAGAATATGTTGGTTTAGTTGACTATGCTTTTTATTGTGATCATTGACCAAGTAGTGAGCCTAGTGATAAGCTTTTTTCAAGGCATTTATATTAGATATAGTTCAATGCCAAAAGGAATTCTTGTTTGAGTGATATAGGATTCAAATTATGGTTGAGTTGACTGCAGAACATATATTAGTAAAAGGTTTAAAACAGCACCCCAAAAAAAAGTACTAGAAAGTAAGGAATTATAACTAAGAGCGACACAAATGGGAAGGTGTCCAACTGACAGAATCCTATATCGTACAAGTGGCATATGAATCATTACCTATGCATAATTGCAACAAAAAACACCATTACTGATTCATGTTGTTAATGAGGTTATTTTTTTAAAAAAATTTAGCAAAAAGTAAAAAAAATCACTGGATTCTTTATGATATTATGATACAGGGAATTACTGTCACTAACTGTTACTAGTTGATCTATAATTAGCTTTTGTGTTGCCTCACTTACTCTTTTGCAAGGCAACACATTCATCAAGCAATTTTCCAACATCTCTTGGTGTAAAATGCTGCATGTTTTTCAAGATTTGCTTTATTTACCAAGGCTAATTACTTCGATCAGCCAACTGGCTCGAGATGCAATTTGTTCTGGTGCTAAAAGATACTATAATGCATCTAAGGGACATGAGCCAAGTTTCCGCTCCTTGGGGAGGCTGTCAGTGCTAGTTTTTCTGAGGCAGAATATGACCTGATACTGATTTTGTTGAAGTAATTGAATTGTTTAGTAACTTTATTTTCATTTGACTTTAATCTTGTTTGTTTTTTATAGTAGTCCTGTTAGCTACTCATAGCCAGCGGTTGCCAATTACTGATTTTTCACTCTGATAATACGTTAATAAGATTTGTATGTTAAAGCCTAATATCTCAATTGTAAATGCATGTTTCATCTTATAGGATTCTTGTTACTGCAGGTTCATTTTACCCTTCCTCTTCAGTACCCTAAACAACCACCTCTTCTTATGCTTCAGAGTTCTCAGGTAAACTACTCTCCCCCCCCCCCCTCCTCTCTATAATCAGAGACAAACATACGCCCTCACACACATGTATATCAGATAACATTCATATATATTATCTGATTTTTCATTTCAATCTCTCAGTTCATAGTTCCATTAAAAATGCACTCTTTTTATATATATTTATTTAATATATTATTATTATTATTATTATTATTATTATTATTATTATTATCATCGTAGATGTTTTTTTGGTGGTGGGGGTTGGGGGCTCAATTTCTACAAAGGAAGCAATACCATAATGGTTACAATACTGTCTCACCGAGGCTAGATCAATTATTGTTTCTGCTAAAAATATGTTTTTTTTCCTTTCATCATCTCTTCTTTCCCTTCCTTTCTCTATTTGGCAGGATATTTAACTGTCTTGTTCCATGAGTACTGTGTTCCACTGTTATTACTCTAGTGGTCTGGTGGTTCCAAGTGTTAGAAATGTTCTTGTTTTGATGCCACGGTTGAATTAGTTGTTTCTGAATGTGTAACAAGTTTTTAGTGATAGAGGGTACTGTTAGCAAATTATCCTTTTTGTGCACTTTCTCAAAGGTTGAATGGTTTAAAAGTAGGTCTTTTCATTTAATTTTTCTTTCTTTTTGTCTAGCATTTCAACTCCCATGGTGCACCCATTAAGTCGCCTCTACTGACCGAGTATCCGTGGAGCCCCAGATGGGAAGCACCGGAAATGGCTGAGCGGATCTTGTGAGTTCTTATATTTCTTTGTGGCCTTAGATTAATTTGCCAGTACTGTGTCTAATTAGTAATTGTCGTGGTGTGATTCACTTTGGCAGCGATTTTCTTGTGGAAGAATGTCTGAATTTCAAGAAGTTCTGCACCGAGGCTGTGCTTCAGCAAAGTTAATGATGTGGATGGGATGACAGCTAAATCTTTGGTAGTTCATTTACTTCAGCTACTTTGTGTATTTTGGTCGGTTGGAGTGTAAAGAGGAAGGTCAGTTTGGTTGGTGACTTGTACAAGTCTTTGAATACGAGATTTACCGCGAGTCTTGTATGTTCATATGGTTACGTTTGGTTGTTAGCCGGTGGTTTTTGTCGGATTACTTAAAAAATTAGAAACAACCATGCAATCCAGCCTATTCATGTTTATATTCGTTTAAGTTAAAAACTATATAGTTAACCAAAATCACTTAGATTTATTGGGTTGGTTAACTAGTTTTTAGGTAATAGAATGGTTTAGTTTTGGACCCATATTATTATTACAAATATAGGTTAGATTTAATTTAATTAGTTTTGACCCATATTACTCTATAATAATTTTTTGCATTTTGTAGAGTTAACAAAGAACACACCCCATCCCCGCACACACCCCCATCCCGCCCTGCCTCACCCCAAACACCCCACCCCACAACCCCACTTTCCCCCGCCCCTGCCCTTCACCCCAAAAAAAGATATTATTTATTGATTATGTATACACACTCCCATGTCCCACCTCTCCTCCTATCGGTCCCCTAAAAAAAATAATATTTATTGATTATATATACACAAAAAAAAATATTTATTAATTATTATAATAAAATTCATAATAATTTCATTAATTTTAATTAACATAATAATTATTAGTGTAATTTTTTTAAAATGCCTATAATCACAAAGTTACTGTTTTAATACTCAAATTAGTCACACCAATTAAAAAATTTTAGTTTTAAATTTGGGTCTAAAAAATTAAAATAATACTCTTTTAATATAATAGAAATTAAGATTTTAATGAAACTAAAATTTTTAAAATAGGTCAACTTGGATTTGACTCATAACTATTTAAATCCAAATCACATAACCTATTTTAAATATAGGTAATATAGTTTTGGTTTTAAAACCAACCCAAATCTATTTTATGTAATTCAAAATCAACCCAAATTTATTTTTTGTCAGGTCTACTCACTAGCCATTGCTATGAAAAATCTATATATATAAGACAAAATTTAGATTTTTTGCATGAGATTAGAATTTAAATACTTTTAAAACACTCTCCTTAATTTTACTTTCCTTAAATTTATTTATTTATTTTAAATAAGCAAGCATACACGCATACCTAATAAGGAAAAATTTAAATTTTTGTATGAAATTAAAATTTAACTACTACTAAAACGTTTTCCTTAAATTTATTTAGTTATTTATTTTAAATAGGCCTATAATTTTACTACAATTAAAACACTTTTTAATGTGCGGGAAAGAGAAAATAAAGGAGGAAAATACATAATATATATTGAAATATCTCTAAAAGTGAGTTTTTTATTTTTATTTATTTAAATAATTAAATTTCTAATGAACACATTTGTCCATTTGATACATAGTTTCTTTAACTATATATTTTTTCAATATTAAAAAAGATTATGCCTAAACTCAAAAACAATACCCTACCAGTGAAAAATATACAATTAGAAACGATGACTATGATTTTATAATAATAATTTTTTTGTAAATTTAAGTTCAATACAAATTAATATACTCTCGTATACCATTTTATCATTAAATTCCCAAGTGATAAATCAACATAGACATAACATTATAATTTATACACATGGCTTACCATACACATCATTTTATATCTCTTTTTTTAACCATTCTTCATTTACCATAATATTATTTATTTTGAAAATTAAGTCATTATACTAACTTATTATTCTACATCGTTTTTTTTTTAAATAACTATATACTAAAAATATAAGGAAAATAGTATGAGAAAATAATAATTATAATTAAAAAGCAAACTATATATTATTACAAAATATATCAATTATTAAACTTTATTTACCAATTTTGTTTCAGACGGGAGATCTTAAAGTTAAAATAAATGAATCACTTATATATTAGTTACTAAAATTTAGTTATCTTTTAAAACTAAATATCTTGATGATAACTTATTATTCTACTATAATTTTATTTCATATTGAATTCCTTAAGCTTTTATGTTTTACTCATTTTTTGAACTCTAAAAAATTATACATAAATTAGAAGATTGAAAATAGTAACTAAATATTAAATTTAAAAATTGGATATCAAATTAAAAATAACAACAAAAATAATACATGACTAATACTCAAATGTGAGTTTTTGATAATAATTTGTTTGAGTAATGTATTGTAACCATTTTAATACTAATAGTGATTTAATTTGAAATTAAAAAAAATTATAATCATTATGTATATAATAAATAAAAAAATAATCTTATTAAAAACCACTGCCTAGCGTTAGCAAGTCTTTCCCATTTTAAGCGAGCCCTCTTATCATATGTTACTATTTTTAATCTTAAGATATCCCAAATTAAATGAATTCATTCTTAAAAAAAATGCAATCAAAAGTAATACAGTTATCTTTTTTTCTTTTCAAATTAAATTTAACGTTAAAATATAAATAAATAAAATTATAAAATACTTGTTACTAATTTTTATGAGCATAAATTTTTCATTAAAATTATTTATCGGTCAAACCACAACTTTTAGAAACGGGGAGAATATTACTGCTACTTGATCCTATTTCATCTCACGATTCTTTTCTTCCGTTTCTTTATCAACAGAGACAAACGTGAGGTGAATAATAAATGCAACTTCCTAATTTCTACCTAGAAATAGACTGCACCGCTCTTAAGTCATCTTTTCAATTATTAAAAGGCCTAAACCCCACCCCACGCCACCCCAACCCAACCCAACCCAACCCAAAAAAGAAGAAGAGAAGAAATATACTAATGTACTACAATTATTAAGAAATATTTAACGTAATTAGACTTTTGACCAAAACTAAATTGATTTATTTTAATTGTTAAATTGACAGTAACTTGACTAAATTAAAAAAAAATTATCCATTCATCTCATTTGACGGATCTTATGGCTTGTTATAGATAGACATTAATAGGAAAGAACATATATGTACATTATTTTCTCCTTTATTTTATGTGTAAAGAAAAGTGACAACACATAATTACCTTAATGAATATCAAAAAAATAAAAAATAAAAATTACAGTAAAATATGTCAATTTTTATTATGAGTAGAAAAATCAATGAATTACTTGTGTTGCTTATTAAATTATACTATCATGCCTACCAGTCAAAGTCAAACGTATTTCCCTCCTGGCTCCTAATTTAAAGAATTACTCCTTGAATATAAAGGCCTCTCCCCTTAGCACAAGTAATAAATAATAGAGACTACTATTTTTATATATATTTTTGATATTTTGATATTATTTTTTTTATATGAAAATGAAACATAATATATCAGTTCCCTAAATAATACTCTTTCCCTTCCAAATGCTCAATTTTGATTTTTTAAAATTAAATTAATTATTTTTTATACAATTTTTGTAAAATATACAGATGAAGAAATTATAATCAAAAGAAAATATATACAATTTATTATTAACACCGACTTTTATAGTTTTAAAATATATTTATATACTTAGTTATTAAATTTAAAAATAATTAATTTGAAGAAGATAAGTTTTTTTTGAAGTTCTCTTAATTATCCTCGTGACCCATTTTCTAAAATCTCTTTAAACCCATTCCAATATCGAACAGTGAAAATCGTGAAATTAACACGACAGCTTTGGTAAAAAACAGATGCTCCTATAAACCGACAATGAATGAGGTTAACAAAAGCGGTGGCACGTGGGCCTCACACTCTTAACGTGCACCCTCTCACTCTGGTTATCTATCCTGTCCGTATTCTCCCGCTGTCACCAGTAACATGACATTCAAATAAAATCCGAATCTCGCTTCATCCCCTCTGTCTCTTTCTCTCTCCCTCTTCTATCCATCACAACCCCATAATTCTATCGCAGGGAAAAATGAGAGAGATCTTACACATTCAAGGAGGCCAATGCGGTAACCAAATCGGTTCCAAGTTTTGGGAAGTTATCTGCGATGAGCACGGCGTTGATCCGACCGGCCGCCACGTTACAGACGGAGCCTCCGATCTTCAGCTCGAGAGGATCAATGTTTATTACAACGAGGCTTCTGGCGGACGCTATGTTCCGAGGGCTGTCCTCATGGATCTGGAGCCCGGTACCATGGATAGTATCAGATCTGGTCCTTATGGTCAAATCTTCCGGCCCGATAACTTCGTCTTCGGGCAGTCCGGTGCCGGTAACAACTGGGCCAAAGGTCATTACACCGAAGGCGCTGAATTGATCGATGCTGTTCTCGATGTTGTTCGCAAGGAAGCTGAAAACTGTGATTGTTTGCAAGGTAATGTATTTTGACAAGGATTTTGAACAAGTTAAATTGTGCTTGATTGTGACAAATAATATTTTATTTTTTTGTGATTTGGTTTCTGCTCCAATGAATAACACACGGAATTAGCTACTTCTAATCTGATAATTATTTTAAATAATTTAATGCCATCAGTTATATGGCTATCAAATCAATTCTCTTTGTTATTACATGTAGATCTAGTTTATATCCTCATCTCAGCACAACTATTTAATTGCAAATGCAACCTGATAGTGTTTGAACTGCCTCATATACTAGATCCGTAAGGTTCATCTGAAGTTTGATCTTAACGAGGGTTTCAGTTTTATGCACATGCTTTTGATGTGGTTAGTAAAATTATATGCCTATTTTTATGTGGCTGATCTGTATTCTGCTGCCCTCATTTATGGGCCAGGTTTCCAGGTGTGCCATTCTCTTGGTGGAGGCACAGGATCTGGCATGGGAACTCTCTTGATTTCAAAAATTAGGGAGGAGTATCCGGACAGAATGATGCTCACGTTCTCTGTTTTCCCTTCACCAAAGGTCTCTGACACGGTTGTGGAACCTTATAATGCCACACTCTCAGTGCATCAGCTTGTGGAGAATGCTGATGAATGCATGGTGCTTGACAATGAAGCATTGTATGACATTTGTTTCAGGACCTTGAAGCTCAGCACTCCAAGTTGTGAGTAACTATTACTATTATGAATAGGATGTATTATATTATTGCTTTATTGAATATTTTAATGCTTCCTCCTCATTTGAATCTATTGTTTGTAGTTGGTGACCTAAACCACTTGATCTCTGCAACTATGAGTGGGGTAACATGCTGCTTGAGATTTCCTGGCCAGCTAAACTCAGATCTGCGGAAGCTTGCTGTGAACCTGATTCCATTCCCACGTTTACATTTCTTCATGGTGGGATTTGCACCCCTAACGTCACGTGGATCGCAGCAATACATTTCGCTTACTGTCCCTGAGCTGACTCAACAAATGTGGGACTCCAAGAACATGATGTGTGCAGCTGATCCACGTCATGGACGCTACCTGACAGCTTCAGCCATGTTTAGGGGGAAAATGAGTACAAAAGAAGTGGATGAACAGATGATTAATGTGCAAAATAAGAACTCATCATACTTCGTAGAGTGGATCCCTAATAATGTTAAGTCGAGTGTGTGCGATATTCCACCCACAGGCCTGAAGATGGCGTCCACATTTGTGGGGAACTCCACTTCAATTCAAGAGATGTTCAGGAGAGTGAGTGAGCAGTTCACAGCCATGTTCCGGCGCAAGGCCTTTTTGCACTGGTACACGGGGGAAGGAATGGATGAGATGGAGTTCACGGAGGCCGAGAGCAATATGAATGATTTGGTGGCAGAGTACCAACAGTACCAGGATGCAACTGCTGAGGATGAGGAAGATGACTATGAAGAGCCCACGGAAGAAGAGCAATAGGGGGGGTTAGAGTTACCTGCATCATAAAACCAAGCACAAGTTTGATTCTGCAGCTTCCTTGTTATTCTCTCTCCTTTATCCCTTGGTTTGTTTTTTATTTTCTCCTCCTGAACCTGCATCTTATTATTTCAACTATATCTGCTAGTTGTTATTTTAGTACAGAAGCAGTTGTTTAAGTAAAACTAGTCTTTCTCCTTCATCGCCCAACTGTGCCTGGGTCTATTCTGTAGAGAAGGTGGGGGGTAATTGACTCCATATTATTTTTAAAATCAGGCCTTCCTAAAAAAAAGTATTCCGTATTTAGTTTAATTAAAATGAGTTTGCATCCAAAGCACCCTTCAAATCAAGCTCCCCTCATTAATAATTCCATTCCTTTAAAATTTTCTTGTTCGGTAGAACATTAAATTTCTAAACAGTAATTTAAAAAATGGAGAAGATGACTGTTTATATTGTTCCTATTCCTTGCATCCTTATTGCTAATGCGGATAGTGAAAGGGGGATGAAGACAACCTTCTATGGAAGGTAGAATCGGAATAACAATTAAATGGAAATAAAATTTAAACTTTTCAAAGAAACTTCCAAAACTGCATAACGTAATCATTAGTTTTCATCCGAAATTAATTTGCACGCTTTAAATTAGCCCATAGCGTGAATATAAACTGAGGTTTCTCCTTGCAGGTTCTTTACATGACTTGACAAGGATTAAGGATACTCTTGTATAAGACTAATTTAGGCCTAATTAATTCAGGTTTTAATTAGAAGTAAATTAATGTCCTAAAAAATTAAATTAGATGTCAAATTATTTTCGTTACCAGACGAATCAAATCAAGGCATCATTTTCATTACTTTGGGAGGATGGCGATTGGCGAGAGAGAATACTAATTAAGAAATAAGGAAATTGAAAAACTAAGACTATGTTTGTTCGCAAAGATTACACTTGGGATATGACTATTAATTTCAAGTGATTTGTTTGTTTTAAATTTAAACTTGAATCTATTATAAAATAACTTAAAATGAAAGACTATTTAATACCATATTTAGCAAGGTACTATAATCCCGTCGTGTGGGATTAAAAAATTATAGACACCTGCCCTAGTATTAACTACTAAGTTCATGCATGACAAACAATTACATGTGTTAACCAATTTACATGACGTGATATGCGTAACTTTTACTATTAAACAATTTACATGACATGCCAGGACAAACAATTACTGTGTTAAATTACTATGTTAAATAATTAAAATAAAAAATTAATTATAATATGGCACTCAGTTCTTGTTAGACATAAATTTTATGAAAAGTGGGAGGAAAAATAAAAATTCACATAAAAGTTAGTGGGCAAATAAATACATAAATTGCACAGATAAAACAAATTTATTTATTTATTTCTATGTAATTTATGGACAAAACTGACCTTTATAAAGCTTACAAAATTTATAAGTTTCAAATTAATATTTGAAGTTTATGGTTAATAATAGTATCTATTTTGGGTAAAAAAGTTTATGGTTAATAATAGTATATATTTTGAGTAAAAAAGATTTTTTTTTATGGGAATAAAAATTTATTTTGAAAATACATTTACATTTATTATTAAAAATTTTATCATTTATTTTTCTTAAAATAAAGCTCCATCATAATTGCCTCTAAACTCTAGTATGTATGTGTGATATGTTTAAATAATATTTTTTTTTATTTATAGGCGCCTTTTTGATGTATAAAACAAATTTAAATTATAGCTTAAAATATGTTATTATTGGTAAGAGTATAATAATCCAAAAGATATTTTTTAATCCAATCCTTTAATTAATTTTGAAAAAAAACAAACATAACATGTGATTATTTTAAGTTATCTCATAAAAAATAAACATGTGAGTAGAACTATTTAATCCTAGGATTAATAGTCTTATAATTATAATCTCATAAATGTGGGTTGGGGTCCTTGCCATTTCTATCAGTCTAGTAATTATCGCTGTCAGGTGCGGATTCAGGAATAAATCTCAACATGAGCGAATTTAATTAATTTTTTTGTTAAAGTTAAATAAAAAAAATTTAAACTAATCATAATAATATTTACAAATTACAATGCTATTCCCTTAGACCTCATAGCTTGAAAATGTTTTAAGATAACTTCATTATCAATAGTTTCAAATACATAATTTTTAATGTAAGGGAAAAAACAATCAAATGTATGCACCCAAATTTGCTTTTTATATTCAAACAAAATCAAGTCCTAATAGTTAAAATCGACTCATAATTCATAAAAACAACAAATTCAAAAAAATTAAATTATAATGTGCTCAAATTGTTACAGTTATAGTCTTCGTTTAAATTACATCAATGGGGCATGTATTAAAAAAAATACAGTCTACTATTTATAAAACAAACGCACTATCTAGTTTTGGGTCCTCCAGTCAGCATATAAACATGCACTACAAAATTTAATAGAACATGATAAACCTATGCATCTAGAATACCATTTATGCTTGAGCTCTCGAAGCAAAGAAATAAAACATTAAGATAATGGTGTGCTGGTGCATCACTAAATTCCACAATCATCTAATATCAAAAGATCCATAAGCCCTGTACATAAAATTAAAGCAATTTCTAATTCACCCAATTGTAAAAACTTCATGAATATACCCAAAAAAGCAGCACAAATACATATGATGCAAGAGATTAGAACTATATATATATATATATATATATATATATATATATATATATATATATATAACGACAGAAAAAAATTTTAAAAAAAAAAGAAGAAGAAGAAAGCCCTAAAAATTAAAAAATTATCAAATAAAAAAATCTTAATTAGCTACGTCAAGTCCAATACAACAAATATATCAAATAAATTAAATTAAATTTAACCCCAACTCCTCAAGAAGTCCACAACCAACAACAAATTCAAACAAATTACAAATTTTAAATTATTAAATAAAAAGCCTTAAATTTGTTACCTTCAAAATCTCATATGGGCAAAGGCCAAAGGGTGAGGGAGAGACTGAATGAGAAGAGGAGAAGAGGTCGCTGCTGAGAAGAGGAGAAATTGTTGGCCAAGTAGTGAAGCAGAAGTGCAAAAGAAGAGGTCTGAGCTCTCGTATCTAACTCACTCTGAGCTATCGTGTGGTTGTCCCTCTGACCCTCTCTTATCTAACTCACTCTTACGTCAAATCTGCCCCTCGAGTTTAATTTTTTTTATTAATCTATCCCTTGAATTTACTAATTTATAAATTCTGTCACTTAAGTTTAACTTAAAAAAGAATACTACCCTTGCTATCCATCCGCCCTGACCACTGTATACACCTTGGGTTTTCAGTTTTGAGTTTTTCAAAATATAGAAATCTATATAGTTTTTTTTTATAAAAAAATAAGATCTGTATTGCTCATTCTGTTCTAAAACAAAATCATGGAACATAGAGAATCAAATTAATTTACCGCAATAATAGAAAAATATTCTTGATTTTGAGTAACAGAACAAAATGAATAGATAGTGATCTCAGATTTTGTACCAACGGAGATATGGAAGCTGATTTTACAGCGAAATACACTCAACTTTCAATGCGGGTCAAAATTGTATTATATCGTAAAGGTTTTATTGAATTTCTTAAAATATATTAAGAGGGTAATTTTACCCCCTTATATTATTATACGCTGCCTTGCTGCTAAAAACGAAAAAAAGAAGAAGAGCGCATTAAATGATTTTCTTCTTCTTGTTATCCATGGTAATCATTCTTCTCTTTCTTGCTTGGGCAGCCATGATTTTCCTCATTCCAAAAGTCTCCTCCGCGGTACAAACTACGTTTAGATCAGGGATGCCACGTGGGTTCACCATGCCCAATCCACTTCCACTGCTGGAGGATAAAATTCCACCATTTGGGTAGTATTCAACTTTGAATGAAGATGAAGAACAAGACGGTTGTTGATGAGGAAAAACAGAAGGAGGATATTGCTGCTGTTGGTCCATTCTCAATCCTCTGTTAATTTCCATTTGGGGATTTTTCTTTCTAAGGTAACAATTTATCTGTACAAAAAGAATTATATCATATTGGATTATTGACCCCACCTCGTAGACTCCATTAGAAAGAAGAAATTTTATGGAGACTGGAGAGAGATAATTATTCATTCATATAAATACCTCATCTTTCTTTGCTTTCAAGGCCAAATTGAAAGTCATTAACTTCTTGTAATATCCCCTTACAGCATCTACCTCCTGTTTGATTATTTATATACAACAAGATAATATTATTAATCCGTATGTATGTTACTAATATGAAATAAGAAATTCAAAATCCGAATTTTGAGAATATAATACAGTATAGAGAGTTTATTTTATTTTTTGGGGGAGGGGGTGTTCAAGTCACAAAATTAACTCACCTTTGTCAGCAATTCGTTGCGTTGGGTTAATCCGTCTATAATCTCTAACCAATCCTTTCTTGTATGCAAGGTAGGTCTTTTTGAGTACTACAGATTTTTTCCAGAGTAATAAAGACTTAAATCAATGTATTTTCATCTATAGCTATACTATACGTGTTCATTCATAAAATATAGACATTAAATCGTATGCCTTAAAACAGGGTAGACATCTTAAGCCTAAACCAAAAACTCAATTGTCAAAATAAAACCCCGATAAATAAATAAAAAAACAGAGTACACAAAATAACCTCGTAAACTCAAAGAAGTAGAAACAGAGGGAAAGAGAAAGTACTCTTTTTTTAGAACTTGTCTTGGGTAATTGGTGCTTCGACTTTTCATCACATTCACTTGGAGAAAAACAAAGCGGAGTGGAAGGACTGGTTGCCTGCGTATTGACTTGGAGTCTTTTATCAATTTCTCTCTCCTCCTGACGCGGTGGACTTGGGGCTGAAGAATCCTTGGCAGATCTCCTTCCTCTAGCACCCCAAACCAACGAAAATTGATTTCGAGACTGGGATTTAATGATTATCTCTTGGAGATCGAGTAAAATATCGCCGACCTCATATTCTATTTTAGTCTCAAAACCAAATTCATACCTCTCACCAGTACCATTAATTCTTTCTTTCATTGTTTCTCTCTCTTTCAAAATCATCCACTGAAGAGAGTTGCAAAAACTATGGCGATAAGAGAGAGAGGGGGAGAAGAGGAGGAGGGGGGAGGGAGGGAGGGAGGAGTATTGTATCCTTACTTATAAGGGAGAATTAAGGGGAAAGAGAGGAGTATTGCCCCCCTAATAAGCGAGAATTCAGGAGGGGGAACGAGTGGCTGATGCCACGTGGCAAACAAATATAGAAGGAAGGAAGGAAGGAAGGAAGGAAGGTTAGGTTGTCACTCTAGGGTTTATGGCGTTTGATAAGGTAAGTAGTTTGTGAAGGGGGCGTGAGTTCACAACGGGCCAAGATCGAGTTTCAGTAGTACATTATTAATTCAATTAGTATATGCGACATGAAAATTGAATAGAAAAAATAAAATAAATTTATTTTTGTGAATGAATAGATTGTATTATTTATTTATTTATTTTTGGTAGCAAATTTATTTTATTTTTTTGGTCTCATTTTTCTGTCGGCGTTGAAGTACTCTTGTTAATTACTAGCATTCTCCATTAACAATTTTCTCTTCGTATTTGTGAGAAGTAGTTAACATAAAGTTAATTTTAATTAATTGATCAAAATTACCATTAAGTTAATTTTATGGTAACCGACCGATATTTGTGTAAGTTTCAATTAAGTTATGTTTCAGTTCATGGAAAAAATTCTAAAACACAACAGAAATTATGTAAACAGTTAGAAATATGATTGAATTGTCACGTTAATTACTAATAAACGAAAATTACAAAATACTACATCTATTAAAATGTAAACCTTTTACGTTTCAGTGAATTACTAACATACATACATAGATGAAAACAAAACAGTATGTAGTTGATTAGTATTAATACTTAAAGAATCTATATACGTACTACTACTACATTGTTTTGATAAAACTTGTTTAGACAAGGCAACTTAAAACACACTTGTTTACATCTAATTGTCACACAAGCATTTGGATGAACTTATCAAAAAAGGGATACTATTACCACCCAGCGTCCCAGCCCAGCGGTAATGTTTTCAAAATTGTTCAGCTAATTAAGTTGTAGGAGGAGGACAAAGGAAATTATGAAACAATTCAAGATAATTCAATACGGCATTCCACCATTTCTATACAAAATCAGACAGCAAATAAAAGCTAGTTTGCAAATACTCAAGTTGGGACTTCAGAGTTTTAAGAGACGGAAGAACATCAGGATTAAGTCTTTCAATCCATAACAACAATAATAAAAGAACTACTAAATGGGGGGTGGGGTGGGGTGGGAACATAATTAGCGAAATTTGAACTACGCTCCTCTCTGTTTCTTTACACTTCTAACAGCCATCACAAAGTCATCATCTGATCCGTTATCAGATAGATCATCATCAATCTTACGCTTCTTAGACCGTTTTGTAGAACCTTTAGACTCTGGTGGTGCCTTCTTCTTTGATGTTGGGGAGGATATAATTTTTCTTACAACGGTAATTGATTCAGCACTTTTCTTTACACTGATGACAGCTTTCATAGGTGAACCTAGTTTTTGCTGCTGATTCCTTTTCAGTTTCTTCTCATAAACTTTCTTTGCCTCATCCTTGCGTAGCAAACCAGACTCCATCATCCTGCCATAAATTCAAAAAGAAGAATAGGAATTCTAATTCAAAATCTGATATAGAGACGATCATATGCTCCCAGCTAGGAATGTATACATGTACACAATTGTGACATAAGAAGTTTAATGACAAAATGGTATACTTTTTCTCTATCTCCATCTCGGAATTCAACATGGTTGAGGCAGCTCAATTGGGTAAAACAACTAAAGGCTCAAGAGTCCAACATTTTAGATCATTAAAAACAAAAACAAAAAACGGAGAACAAATTGGTCCTTTCTTGATGCCTAAACCACAACATGGTCAGCTTTAAACTGTAAGTGCTCAGATCAATTGATGCTCACTAAAGTCTAAATAGACTAAAACACAAGGAAATGAAAGAAGGAAAAACGGGGGGGGGGGGGGGGGGGGGAAGAGAGAGACGATGGCCCTCCCATACTTGAATAGTTGAATGTACAAAAAGGTCATTAGAGTACAAAGTGAACTGCATTAGGTAAAAATATGTTTACAAGGCTATCCTAAAGCATGCACCAGCACCCCTCCTAACGAGTGTCTCTCAGTTTCATACAAAGGCAGTACCAGGATAGGTAATCCATATGTTTGAGGAACTGAAGTCATTACTGCCATAAGATCTACTACCAAGCAAACAAAATAATGATAGTTATGGCAATTGAAGTCTATCAAAATTCAAATTAATTTTGGCCAAAAAATTCAAGACTCACACAAGTTATGTCAGTATCACTAATCAAATTAAAATACCAAGGATATTCACGTCCACCATGATGAGACAAATGAGATATGTACATATACTTTATTCATTATTATTATTTTTATCTTGAAGGGTTCCTTCATCATTTTAGGGATTTATTTTCGGCTTTTCTCCCTCCCTCCCTCCCTCCCTCCCTCCCTCCTCATGTCCACTATGATTTGACAAATGAGGTATGTAAATACGAGTCATTATTATAGTTCATAGTTGTCATGGCGTCGCCTAAGTGACGACTAGGCGTTCTGGTGTTGGAGAAGGGCAAAGCACACCTTGGACACCGAGCCGCCAAGGCTCACGCATTGGTAGCGGGCCCAATTAAGTGACTAAGTCATTTTTTACCATGACTTGTCAAAACCCATGGACTCTTTTAATTACTCAAATAACTCAACCCATGACCTTAACCTAACCCATGACCCTACTCCTTTGAATAAGAGTAATGCTCGTGAGGGAGACGGAAATAACTTCGTAGTTGATGACTTTACTTGAGCTATGATTAAAAACAGAGTAGAGAGTGGAGACTTTTACAGTGTTAGTTATTATGTTTTGAATTTTAGTGTATATAAAATTTTATTGTGCAATATTTACTTTTGAAATAAAATAAATAATGTATAAATTACACATTGTTAACGACTTTTCGCCATACAGACACCATAGTGGGTACCTTATAGCCTAGGAAGACGTCGATTAACTACAGTCGCGTTCCGCCTTGGCACCATGACAACTATGTTATAGTTATTTTATAGTTAATATCCTTCCTTCATTATCATAGTTGTTAAGGCGACGCCAAAGTGGCCAGTCGAAAGGAAAAGGGCAAGGCAATCGTGCGACTTGGTCAATGGTAGAAAGGCGAGCACCTCGCAAAAACAGTCGTCACCTTGGACATCACGATGACGATTTAGACGACTATCCGACTGGTAGAGTGACTTGGTCTCCATGGGTATGGATCTACCCAAATCTGAACTGAGTTAAAAAAAAGACGTCGCAGTTTGAATACCAAACCTAGCCATTGTCTTCGCAGACAACTCATCAGGGATCGACCATCGAAGTCGAGAGAAGCGAAGTGCGAAGAAGAAATCGAAGTGCGAAGAGGCTGCGACCGAGTGACTACCATCGACGACTACGATTGACGATGGTGTCTTATTCTTCTCTCGTTTCCCCCCTATTCTGTTTATTGCTTGGATGTTATGTATACATTGATATGAAGTATGTCTTTTTCTTTTTCTTTATACCATGTCACACTACTGTTGCTTCTTTTTCTTTTTTTTTTTGTTTAGTCTTGTTTCTTTCTGTTGGGTCTATATATATATATATATATATATATATATATATATATATATATACACACATGTATGTATATAAATTTAAATTTACGCTGCTTGGCTGGTGCTTTCTTTTTCTTTCTCATTGTACTTATTTTATGTGTATATAAATATCAAATGATTGATCTAATAGATGGAGTATATATGTATACTATTATTTTATTAGTTGAATGTGAGGGGTCAGACAAGAAAATGGGTTGCATATATTAGTTGGTTACTTAGTTCATAACACTTGTCCCACTATAGTGATGATGATGAGCTGCTTGGCTGGTGCTTTCTTTTTCTTTCTCATTGTACTTATTTTATATGTATATAAATATCAAATGATTGATCTAATAGATGGAGTATATATGTATACTATTATTTTATTAGTTGAATGTGAGGGGTCAGACAAGAAAATGGGTTGCATATATTAGTTGGTTACTTAGTTCATAACACTTGTCCCACTATAGTGATGATGATGAACAGATGTCCCACTATATGGATTATTGGAAAGATAAGAATAATGTATATTTATTCATCTACATGGACAATAGAATATTATTATAGTGATTATTGTCCTACTATAGTGATTATTGTATAATTGAATATTTATAAAATATTATTACTTATATTTAAGATAATCAATAATCATCAGAATAATATATAATATTTATTATTCATAAAAATTAAATAAATTTAAGATAAATCAATAATAATTTTAAAATTTTTATATGTAATATATTCAAAAGTAAAAATAAAAATAGGTAATATTTTGATGAATGATTTGTTATTGCTAAATGCTAAGTATTTACATAATTATGCATTTATTGTTTAATATACTTGTGCAGTAAAATAAATAATATATAAATTACACATTGTAAACGACTTGTCGCCATATGAACGCCATGACAGTCGCTTTGTTGCCTAGTCGTCCTGGCAGTCGGCTACCGCCTTGACTCGTCTTGGCCACTGTTCGAAATAGCGCTCGAGGCGCGCCTCATAGCGAGGCGGAAGAAAGAGATGGCGAGGCGGACGCTTATTCTGGAATCGGGGAGACGTGCGCCTTTTTCTGTTGAAGCTTACGCCTCGTGGCGTTGCGCCTCAAGGCATCACGAGGCGTGCGCCTCAATTTGGCTTAAAAAAAAACCCCAAGGCTTAATATCAGAAGACTTACCAAAGAGCGAAAGACTGCACAGCTGCTCGACTGCTTCTTTCTCCTCTTCGCGACTATTGCGACTAAAGACTTTCACCAGGTATTCTTCTTCTTCTTCTGGCGTCTCTGTTTTCTTTTTCTTTTCTTGCTTCTACTTCTTCTTCTTCTTCTTCTCCTCCTCTTCCTCTGGCGTCTATGTTTTCTTTTTTCTTTTTTCTTTTCTAGCTTCTGCTTCTCTGTTTTCTTTTTCTTTTTCTTTTCTGTTTTGTTTTCTTCTGAGTTCTGAATGTTGTAGATGGGCGTCTCTATTTTTTTTTTTTCCAACAATGTAGTCCTATGTTTTTCTTCCATTGACAATAGTACTTGACTGCTTGTGATTCATCTCTGTTTTAAGTTTTACTACTATTATTGCTATTGACTGCAGGTGATTTTAAGTTTTAAAATTTTTATTAATCCCAAATGTATCACAATAGTGCTTGACTGCTTGTATTGATTTTACTAAACAGTTTTTGTTGTGTACTTGAGAGAATCTTGATATATTGCTCTGTTTGTGTTTTCACTTTTCATTAATTTTTTTTTGAACAAAGATAGCATATGATAATTCCATTTGGTTTTTTAGACTGTCAATAACAATATATTATTATTTGTGTACATGAATTGCTAATGTCACCAAAATAATTAGTTAGGACTTAGGATTGGCTTATAATTTTTTGGAGATTTTTTCTTTTTTAAATCGAGGCTTCCGCCTTGCTCCGCCTCGATGCTTACGCCTCGCTTCGTCCGGAGAAAAACGCCTCGTACCGCTTTTAGCTTTTTCAAACATTGGTCGTGGCGCCTTAACAACTATGTTCATTATCCTTCATTATATTAGGGACTATTTTCCATTATACTTTTTTTCCTCGACGGACATTACAGGTTTAGTAGAAATTAATGGCCAAAAGTAGAAATAATTCAACGAGATTTAGGATTAGCTTCCACATCAAAATTTAAGTCTAGCCAACTATTATACTCCTTCACAGCTAAACTATACACCATAGGAACTAAACTAGGAAACTATATTAGAGAAAAAAGGGGGAAGGGAAGAGAGCTAAACTAGGATATTTGACAATTCAATATGGGGTAAAGTTAATGAAAGAAAAAATTGAAGGATGCCAAAGGAACATAAGCATGCCCTTACAATCATAATAACTCCACAAATTACGAAATTACTTAATCCTTTATGTTATAGGCCCTATAGCTTCTACAAAAAGGCAATGAAAATTTCCAACATAATATAAATCACATAGGATTGTTACTCTATATATATATATATATATATATATATATATATATATATATATATATAGCCTGAAGCTTTTATCAGAGTTCAGTATGTGTAATATGAACAACAGAAAGAATTGCAATTACTTGTCAGAGGCAAGCTCAAATGGTACCACATGGGCAGCTAAAAGAAGTTCCTGCTATGATTCACCACAGCAATTCCAGAGAAAAATAAAAATCAAAATATTTTTCTAAAAAAGACAAAAATGTTGGATTAGATGGCAAGGCTGAATACTTGGTCACTGTAGGTGGCTGATTCAGTAATTGTAGTTGACAGGTAAGGGGGTTGACCACCTTTCCAAAGTTTGCAAGGCTATGAATTGACTACACTATGCTACAGTAAGATCATGCAGGAGTAGGTTGTTCAAGACACGATTCCATTCCAAAGGCCATGTCCAAGAAGAAAAAAGAGAGAAGTCCTTATTGCATATAAGTTTGCTGAACAAAAACTAGGTCAGTTTGGATTAGTTGATAACGGGGTACAGAAGTTTATATAACAAAACTTAGATGAGCTAAAATACCCAAATAAAAGTTATAAACAGACACATCAATAATTAAATACAATTTGCATAAGGACTTAGTGGAGATGATTCTGAATTCTTATGGGTTTAATTAGAACAAAGCACTACATGAGTTAACACTTAACAGTAGAAAAGAAGATGAATGTGACAACTGAAAAACAATTTAAGATTCAATTGCATAATATAACTTCATAGCGTAATCAGCGCCATGCGTTTAGCACCTACAATAGTTTAAGCTTTTTAAATAGGAATATAAATGGAACTAATTAACACAAAAACTGAGGCCAAACTAATATAAAGACTAGTAGAGAATGGTTGGGCTTGACTAGTTTATCTCAAGTCACTTCAAGTCAAGATTTCAACTGAAATTTATTCCATAAGAAGTGAAACATCAAAATGTAAACTGCTTAGGCCACTGACTTGGTCACATAATTGGCACATGAATTGGTGGGTATTCATTACTTAGCCCAAACTGACATTCCGGCTAGTCAGGCTAATTGTGTTCCTCTAAATTAATCATCACCCTCCTTACCCCTAGTGTGTCATTCACGTTTCTCCCCAACCAAATGCATGACAAAGACCCTAAAAACCTTCACCTAAGACTTGAAATTAATGTTTCAAGAACATTTCACAGTGATAACAACACAGTCAACTGCTACAATTAAATAATCCAATCCAAGTTTAGGTCATTATGGTGACAAGGGTTTCACTGCACGGCTACACCTAAAGATCCTCATACAAACTCAGAATCAAAAGAATAATAAATCTAAGAAGTACAATGGGGAATTGGGCTAATCAAAGGGATTCATAATGATGGTACCAAGGATTAGCCTTTCCTTAAGGAATTCAATAATATTAAGAATAAAATTCCAACTTAAACTTACTACCAATTATAATACTCACTCCGTTCTTAAAAGATTGTCATTTTAGAAAAAAAAAATTGCTCTAAAAAATTTTGAGAATAAATTATTTATTTTCCTATATTACTCCTCCCTTCTCTCATTGCCCCAATAAATTCTCTCTCTGGTATTAATAGTTTTTAATTTTCCATAAAGGGGTAGTGATATAATTTCAAACAAATTTTACTTGGTAAATGACACTTCTTAATCCATGTGTTCAAGCAGCAATCTTTAAAAAACGGAGGGAGTAAAAGAGTTTTGAAGGGCAATTTCTCACCAGAAAGTGGCCATTTCACTATTAGGCTCTTGCTGGTACAAAGACTCGTAGAAAATCCTCAGCGGGTCTCTCTGAAAATCCAAAATGTAAAACATCTATTACTCAGAAATCCACAAAAATAAAAATCTTGAAATTTGAATAAAAAAAATCAAATAGAGAGAAATAAGGAAACATACTTCCTCAGGAGGGTCTCGTTTCTGACCAGGTAAATCGAACACCTTCTTTTCCCTTTTCTTACCATTCTGCTCAGCTATTTTCGCCCCACTTTTCTTTTCCTCCTCCTTTATCTTCTTCTTTTTCTACATAACACAACCCATTACGAAATTAATCACTGACAAAGTTTAAACTATTTAAGAAAATCCCAATTAAAATTAAGCATCACAAACCTTATCAGTCTTGTTTGAACTCTTTTTAGATGTTGGATCCTCATATTCTTCTTTTTTGACCTTAGATTGTTCTTTCTTCACCTTATTTAAGCTCATCTTACCCGTGGGCTCATCAAAATCGTCATTGTTTTCTCCTTTTTTCACCTTAGACTCTTCTTTTTTTACTCTAGCTCCGTTGGAAGTAGTAGCGTTATTCGATTTCTTCTTGCGGTTTTGGAAAATAGAACCAAGAGACATTTCGTCTCCATCTTCCTCAACCTCCTCTTTCTTTACAGGCTTAGCATTTTCAGAAGGCATTTTACAAGTGCAGGGATTGCCTACACCACAGAAATAGAATGAATTTGGTATTACCGTGAAAAGCTGAGGAGAGAGGGAAGTATAGAAGAGAAAGCGAGGGTTTTGAGAGCGAATCAGACGACCTTGTTTTCCACCTTCAGATTATAACAATTTCCTGATTTTGGGTAATTTGGATTCATTAGGCCTTAACAACGGCCCAAATCGAAACCTTAGCTAAAAGGTTCGAGTTGGGCCCGATTAGGTTGTAACTTGTACAGTATCCATATCAACCCAGCTTAATCCTATTCTATTAAATAAATAAGGAAAAATATTTGTCCGCCTAGTTTAAATCGTTTTGCATACTCAAGTTGATTTAGTATTCCAACTAAAAAGAGTTTTATTATACATTATGAAAATTTTTAATGGAATTATGATTCTGACATATATGTATGTAATAGATAGAAATTAGAAAGAATCATACTTTAATTTATTTTATCTTATGACATGCACTTTTACGTTGGTCCTAATTCAACCTAATCAAATAATTATATATATAGAGAGAGCAAGGATTAAGATTATTCTTTTTAAATAGTATTCTTCCTTAAATAGCACTCATTTATTAAAATTACGTCGTTTTAGAGTGGCCGCGGGTGGTATTTTTGTAAATAAAAGGAAAATAAGTGAGACCACTCACTTTTAAGTTACTCCAAAACGACGTAGTTTTAATAAAGGATTGCTATTTAAGGAGGAATGTTATTTAAGAGGAATGTTCTTGATCCTTGCTCTATATATATGAGCATATACAAAATGGATATAAAACATACCTCTTAAATAATATATCTTTATTAAAACTACGTTGTTTTGGAGATTCTTTTAAAAAACAAAATAATATTAAAGGAGAGTGATCTCACTTGCTTTCTTTTTATTTATAAAAATGTCATCCACGGCCCCACTTATTTTTTAAAATAATATCCGAAACGACGTAGTTTTAATAAAGGTATGATATTTAAGATAGTATGTCATTTAAAATGTATATTTTAGATCCGTCATATATATATATATATATATAGGATAAAATGGGTGTACACAGTAATGTATATTTTGTTTTGTACACAATATACAAAATTGTGTCGTTTTTATACCTGGCAAACGGGCGGGCCGGGCCGGGCCAAAAAGGCCCGGTTTTTGGTGGGCTGGAAATGGCCAGCCCGTGGCGGGCGGGCCGGGCCGGCCCGCGGGCTTCGGCCATTAAATTTTTTTTTTTTTTTTTTTTGCAAACTCTTTATTATACCAAAAATAATAATAATAAATATTAAAAATGTGAGACCCCGAATTTTATGAAATAAAAGTATTCAATTTTTCTATTTTGGTAAATGGTTAAATTGATAAAAGGTTAAAGTTAAGGGTGATATGTGAATTTTTTTTTTAAAGTAAACAAGTTATCATAAAATACATGGTCACTATTCACGGGTTACTATTCACCCAAATTACTATTCACTCTAGTATCGTTCACTCGAGTATTTGGGACACTTTTTGTGTCGGAATACTATTCATGAGTTACTATTCACGAATTACTATTCACAGGTTACTATTCACCCAAATTACTATTCACTCTAGTATTGTTCACTCGAGTATTTAGGACACTTTTTGTGTCGGAGTTACTATTCATGAGTTACTATTCACGAGTTACTATTCACGGGTTACTATTCATCTAAATTACTATTCACTCTAGTATTATTCACTCGAGTATTTGAGAAACTTTTTGTGTCGGAGTTACTATTCACGAGTTACTATTCACGGGTTACTATTCATTCAAATTACTATTCACTCTAGTATTGTTCACTCGAGTATTTGGGACACTTTTTGTGTCGAAGTACTATTCACGAGTTACTATTTACGGGGAATATTCGTACGACGGTACAATCATTGGTGGACCCCACAATAGAATTATTGTCAAATTGAGAAAACGACAAAAATATTTTATTAAAAATAACGGCGGAAGTTTTACCGTTGATACTGTTGAACTACTCGGTAGTAAAAGTACAGTAATATGTGTAGTTGCATAGTAGCACACGGTATTGATGCTTATGTGAGAAGTCACTCAGTTTGATTCAATTATTGTCAATTAATAATATGAATTATTTAGCGATAATGAAGTTTTGTTTTATTCGTATTATTAACGTAATAAAACAGAAATATCTTTTTATATAAAATAGAATACTTTATTAAAGTTATTCTATAAATAGAATATATTATATTTTATTGTGCATAGTATTTTGTATAGTAAAATCTTTTTATATAAAACAGAATACTTTATTAAAGTTATTCTATAAATAGAATATATTATATTTTATTTAAAAGATTTTTCTTTAAATATGGACCGTCAGATTAAAGTAAATCAATCTGGACCGTTCATGGATTAGTTACTATGCATTCCATTTTCCTATAAATAGAAGCTCATTCATTCATTATTTTCTTACGAATTCACTGAACTATAGAGAGAGAAACTATAGAGAGAAAGAAGAAGAGTATTCTGCCACTTAACTACTTCTTTATTTCAGTTTTTCTTTAAAATGGTAAGGGGTGTTATTCTTTCTTATTCATGAAGAGAACTTATGTTATTCCATTCTTTATTATTCTGTTGGAATAACCTGTATGCGTGGTTTACCCTATACTTGGTGGAATGACATGTATATGCGGTTTACCCAATACTTGGTGATCTTCTTCTGTTATTCTATTCTTTATTATTATGTTGGAATAACCTGTTTATGCGAAGTACCACATACTTGGTGAAATTCTTTTATTGTTCCGTTCTTTACGATTCTGTCGGAATATCCTGTCGGTGTGAATTTCACCTGACCTGGTTCCATCATTTATTATTCCGCATTTATTATTTTGTCAGAATATCCTGTCGGTGTGAATTTCACCTGACCTGGTTCCATATTCATTATTCCGCATTTATTATTCTGTTGGGAATAACCTGTCTGTGCGATCTCTATCGCATGCATGGTGAATCCTTCTATTATTCCATTCTTTATTATTCTGTTGGAATAACCTGTCTATGTGGATTGCCACATGCATGGTGAATGATCCTTTATATTCATTCCTTATTAAATTGTGGAAATGATCTGTATACGTGGATTACCGCATGGCTGGTGAAAATCCATTTGCAGTTTCATATATTCTTTATTATACTCATTTGGTTAAAGTTTTGATTTTTATACTCCATGAAATTAGTAGAATATCCTTGATATTTGCGCTTCATCCAGTATCTTTTCATGAAAATATTCTTCTGAGCATTCTTAACTGTTACTTTACAAAAAAGTATCATGTTGACAATTTGGATATTATTAGTTCCTGGATAAACTAATTCTTGAACTTGTTTAATTGAATTCCTATAACATTGTCATCATCCTCATGTTTATTTTATGTTAAAAGTCATCTTTGGCTTACGTGCATAGATGGACTTAGTATGATTATGACCAGGGATCATTCGGTATAATCATGAACTGTGATGTTATAAGTGGTGTGGCAAAAGTCCTCAGTGGCTTGTAATGCATTGATAGATAGTTTGTGGTATGATTATGACCAGGGATTTTTCGGTATAGTCATGATCATTGATGATTTAATGAATATCCTTGGCCCGTAATACAAGGATGATTAGAAGATGTGGTTTATTTATTAAGCTGAGTCTCGGTGATAAAAGTTGATGAAAATATTTTTAAATCATAGAAGATAGTAGGTTTTATTCTCTACTTGACTCTTCTAATGGATTGCTTATTCCGCTGCAGCTAAACTTGATGTCTATTGTATTTTATCAGTTTAACATTGTTGAAGACTATTGATAATTTATTCTTCATTATCTTAGTCATAATATTTCTTACTGGGCTAGTTGAGCTCACCCTTTCTTTCAATGTTCTCTTCAGGAAATGAGAATATAGCTGGGACGAGTCAGGGAAAGGAGTGATGGTCCAGAAGATAGCATTAGTAGTCCTCACCATTCTGTTAAATAGTGTGACAATAAATGTAATGAGGACTCCTTGAGTATGGATATTGTCTAGATGACAATATTCCTATTAGAACTCTCAGTTTATGTATTGTCGTATGTTACACGACATTTGTATAATTAAGTTTGTATTTGTATTTTGTACCATGTATCTGACGACCCAAGATGGGTGATAAATACCTAATTTTGGGGGCGTCACAAAAATAATAAAATAATTAATAATAAACAATAATACAAACAAACACGATTAATTAATTACATACATTAACTACATATCTCAATTAATTAAAATTGTAATAGTATTATAAATTAGTATTATTAATTAATTTTTAATTATAGTTAAAATATATTAAAGATTACATTAAAAACAAATAGTTGTTGTAGCTCAGTTGGTTTGAACTCTTATTTATTTACTTACAAGTCTTGTGTTCAAGCCTCACAACCTAACACTTTATTTAAAAAAAAAATAAAAAAATTATTGACGGGCAGGCCGGGCCTCCACGGGCCGGGCCAAAAAGGCCCGGGTTTTCATGGGCTTAAAAACAGTGGCCCAAAACCCGGGTTTTGGCGGGCGGCCCGGCCCGGCCCGCGGGCTTTGGGCCCGTTTGCCAAGTCTAGTCGTTTTGTTTAAAAAAAAACACGCATTCTCTCTCCCCCAAACCAAATCAGGGCTTCTTTCTTCCAAACGAGAAATTAATTCTCTCTGGAAATGGTTTCTCCTCCAAAATTAGAAATTCGTCCTACTTTTCTCCTCATCCTCCTAATCGTCGCCGAAATCGAGAGTTAAACTGATATATAGAGTTATATCTCCCTTTCCTCTCAATGCTCTGCAAGTGAAGCCATCTATGACGACGATTGAACTGTCGCCATAGACCAAAATATATATGGCGACGGTTCAACCGTCGTCATTGCTAAAAAAAAATCGTCGTCATAGGTAACATAATATTAGACAACTGTGTGTATATACATTTTCTCCACACACACACACACACATATATATATATATATGTATCATTTTCTCAATTGAAATTGAATAGCAAAGTGGTGGTTCCCTTTGCTATCAAATGTGGCCATGTAAGTCATATTTGTTATAAGCACAAAATTTCAATTGAAAATGATACATTAATGGGATTTTACATGTTTACTTTTAAATAAATTTAATTGGTAATATGTTTATGATCTATTTGATATAATGAATTAATTTTATAATTTTATTCAATCTCATGTATTGATATATTTTCTTAAAATATATAACATAATTCAATTTCAATATATATAAAAGTAATTCTATGTACACAAAAGTTGCACAAATAATTGTACATAAATATTATAAAATCATGTATTAAATAGCAACAAATAATATAAAATAATAATAAATTTTAATAATAATTTAAATAGTAAGACCTACAAACTTTTTGCCTCTTTTTTTGTGCCAACGTGTTCGTGCATAAATATTCATCAAATAACAATGATTATATATGGAAGGTGTCAATATATTTTACTTTTTACTTATTAATTTTTAAACTCATTATTTGAGACCGTTAGTATTATTTTAATTCCAAACATATATCCTTCTATTTATTTTCTTCAAATGCCCAAATTTTGAATGTGAAAAATAACTTTGGAGAAAAGTAGTATTTGAAAATTATATACTTGTAACTTTAATTAAGAAATCTACTATGTGACAAAAGTAGTTAAAGTGGTGTGAAATATATAATTTTTTTTTTTTAATATTTTATGGGTCCACAAATTTTTTCCTCACATGACTTGTTTAAAGAACTTGTAGAAATAAAAAAAAGGCCTTTAAAATATATATACATGTAGTAACACAACAATTTTCTAAAAAAAATTCTGAAAATGACAAAATTCCCTTTCCAAAGACTAAACTACCGCATTTGAGAAAAGTAGATAGAAAAAGGGGAGATTCTAGTTGTAATTAGCGGCGGATGTAGATAGAGGCCAGCATAGGCAATCTATGCTGAGTTTTTTTTTTTTTTTTTAAATAAATTTATTTATAGGTATAGGGATAAGGAAATAAATATTAATTAACAAATTCAAGAGAAAATTAATCTTGAATTATTTGTTTCTCTTATTTTAAGTAAATGTTATTTGAAACTTATAATAAAATATCAAAATTAGTTTATATTTTGAAATTAATTAATGATTTTGTTTGAATATAGAAAACAAAATTGATTTGAGACTGAGTATTTGGGAAATCATTAAAATTGAAACTAGTCTTACTTGTATTTTGATTAATTTAGACATTCATGACGTGTATTTGATACGATTAATAATGAAACTATGTTAGAACATTTTCAAATTATGAGATCTACAAGGATAACATTGTAATTTGAAAAATTAATTCAAATTTTATTTATTTAAGTTCAACAAAAAAAACATTAGTTAACTGAAATTTTTTAACAAGACAATGACGACATAATAATAATAATAATAATAATAATAATAATATCACCACAAAATGGCGACACATAACGCCATTTTGGGCGCTAAATGCCCAACCCTCCTACATTTGACCATACGGATTACCATAGAAACCAGCGCGCCATGAGCTCATATGACATTACCCGCCACTTTCAAAAATCACATTCAGATAACACAAATTTTATGCTTCTTTTCCCCTCTTTTATATAAACAAACTGAACAACCCAGAAATACAATCAATTCCATCTGATCTTCTCTCTCATCTCATCATGGGTTCTCTCTGTGCTTTAGAAGACGAGCCTTTACACTACCCGTTCGCCCGCCGGGACGACTCCGTGGCTGATAATTATCACGGTGTTCATGTCCCCGATCCTTATCGATGGTAGTTCATTTCCGCAACTCATCAACTTTCAATGCAAATAATAAAAACAAAACAAGAACAAATATTCTTGCAAGAGCAATTTTTGTTAATTTAAGAGCAAAAAATAACACCAATTTTATCACATGGTGCATTACTACTTTGTCACAATTACATATATTGGTCTCACAAGTCAGTATCAATTCCGAGTACGAATTTGTTGATTTTTTTTATGTTGAGACAAACGAGTTATATTTTCCGTGTTTGATTTTTCTATTTAATTTTTTGGCTGGTTTAAGTTCGTTTAATTGCATGAATTTTTAGGCTTGAGGATACTGATTCGGAGGAGGTTAAGGATTTTGTGCAAAAGCAGGTAAATTTGACGGAATTAGTGCTTAAAAAGTGCGAGACAAGAGAAAAGCTTCGCGATAAGCTAACAAAATTGTATGATTACCCGAGGTATGATGTTCCATTCAGGCGAGGCGATAAGTACTTCTACTTTCATAACACCGGCCTTCAACCACAAAGGGTTCTCTACATGCAGGTTTGTGAAAATTTGGAGTTTGAATAGTAAAGACTAAAGAGTACTATTCTAGGCCTGCAAATGACTAAAACAGTTGGTTGTTCAAGCTCGGCTCATTTCTAACCTCAGTTTGCCTAATTTTGAGCTCGAATAGTTTGTGTTAAGAGTAGCTAACCAGTGAAGCTTGAGCCGAAATCTTAATTTGTACTACGACCATAGAAATGTAAAAAGTGTAGCTCATATTCGATATTACAAAGAGGTTTTAAACGATTAAATTATAGACTGAGCTTGAGTTGTTTGGTTCATTTACAGCCTACTAAAGAGTGCTGATGTTGAATATGAACGAATTAGGGGCCTATGGCTTCTCAGTTTTTTTTTTTAATTTCCCTGTTTACACTGGTTTTCCAGGATAGTTTGGATGGAGAGCCAGAGGTTTTGCTTGATCCTAATGGACTCAGCAAGGATGGAACTGTTTCATTGAATAGGTGTGCGGTCAGTGAGGATGCCAAGTACTTGGCTTACGGTCTTAGTTCCAGCGGAAGTGATTGGATGACCATCAAAGTTATGAGAGTTGAAGACAAGGTGGTTGAACCCGATACTTTATCATGGGTTAGTATACTAATCGAATATTCAGTTTCCTCTCGGTATAAGTAGAAACACTGCAATAAACAGAACTCACCTATTTTTCTTCTTAATTTTGTGTATTGCATGATGCATATGTGTGTTACAGGTCAAGGTTTCAGGTATAAGTTGGACTCCTGATAGCAAAGGTTTTTTCTACAGTCGCTACCCGCCTCCTAAGTAAGTCAATGAGACAACTATGATTCTGTGTGCTCTACTTGGATATTAATGAATTCCTATTAACATTGTGATAAGAGAAAACATACTTGCATTGCACATCCTAAATTTAAGTCGCCTACAGTTAAATACACAATTTCCTATACAATGTGATGTATATATACTAATTCATTAATTTTATATACTGTGACAGAATGTTAGATTTGTACTTCAATCTAGACAATGGGAGGTTAAATTGTCGTTTCTGAAACAAATGGACGGGTTATGTTATGTGCAACTACCGCCCTCCCTGTGAAGTTAAATTATAATTCTGCTTATTATTTTTGAAAAGTGAAAACCTATAAACATAACCACAGACACTATTGAACAGCGTTAGTTTTGAACTATATATTGTATTATTTTTGCCAGAGTTTTCTTTTATTAAATTTGATTTTCACAATAGCAGTGGTTTTGTTTTAGGGAGGGAGAAAAGTTGGATGCTGGGACAGAAACTAATGCTAACCTTGATCATCAGTTGTACTATCATTTTTTGGGTACAGCTCAGTCCGAGGATATTTTATGTTGGAGAGATCCTGACAACCTGAAGCATACATTTATAGCTTCGGTAACAGAAGATGGAAAGGTAACAACCTTCCAACCTCCAATATTTGTAATCTACTTATATGTTTATTGTCAGTTTTCTTTCCCTACTTGGAGCTAACCTTAAATCATCTCTTGTGCTGTTCATCAATATCACAAGTCATTACATACTCTTGTCACCTGTTGTTGATCACTTTACTGAAAACAGTCTACTGCCTATAGCCATGTTTTATATGACATAGCTTCCATTAGACTCAAATCTTATAACCGTACTTGAGAGCCTAAGCTTTTCACTGCTGACATCTTTATTTAATGGGAGGACTTGCATAATCTAGTTGTTTGTATTTGTCTTATAAGTTTCATTCTCACTTTATGAAGTGGTGAGAACTGAAGTATCTACAGACGAGGGAAGAACTGACTTACTTTTTAAGAAGGAGATTTTGTTATATGTAATTTGTACAGAGAAGGAAAACCTGTTATTTTTAGTATTTTGTTGAAGTATTTAACAGACCAAACTAATGGTCACTCAAGTTACTTGCAGCATAGCTAACGGTCTAATGAGTTGAGCACCCCAGTGATGAGATTGATTGGTTTCTTGGCCCCACCATAGAAGTTTGAATAGAAAACTAAAAGAAGCATTTGAATCTGACATGGTATTTGGCTTTGTGACCTCATGTCAATTTTATGGTATACTAAAATTGTCAATAATACTAAGTCTAGATATTTTCCAATGGGGATTGTATAGAAGATAATAAACTTATGATGTTACGTGTTCATATTTCCATCAACTCAAATACTATTATCTTTCAGATTAGTTACTTTCTTTAGGATACAGAAGCTTCTGTCATTTATCTGAAGACATAAAACGTATACTATATACATTAATAAAATTCTTCCATTGATAAAATGACAGATATATATGATCTTCTGTTTAGATGCAAGTAGTTCAATGCCTGTAAGTAGTTCAATCAGTTTTGTGTGTTGTAATAAAAAGTAACATGAAATATTTTTAATTTATCACTTCTTCTTATTTTATTTTCCATATGTTGTGCAGTACGTTCTTTTATATATCTATGAGAGTTGTGATCCCGTAAACAAAATTTACTACTGTGACATTTCTGATTTACCTGATGGACTTCAAGGTCAAAAGGGAAAGGATCTCCTTCCTTTTGTTAAACTTGTAGACAATTTTGATGCAAGTTATCAGAACATTGCAAATGATGACACTGCATTCACATTTCTGACTAATAAGTGTGCTCCAAAATACAAGCTAGTTCGAGTAGATTTGAAGGAACCAAGCGCATGGACTGAAGTCCTTCAAGAAGCTGAAAAAGATGTTCTTGAATCAGTTGATGCAGTCAATGGAAATCAAATTATTGTGACTTATATGAGTGACGTCAAGCATATTCTGCAGTTAAGGGACTTAAAAACAGGAACTTTGCTGCATCATCTGCCCATTGACATTGGCAGTGTGTATAATGTTTGTGCCCGGCGCAAAGATGATATGTTTTTTATTGGTTTTACAAGCTTCCTCACGCCTGGAGTTATATATCAGTGCAACTTAGGAAGTGGGATCCCTGATTTGAAAATATTCCACGAAATTGTTGTTTCTGAATTTGATCGGACAGAGTTTCAGGTTGATCAGGTAAGCATTTTGAATTCTTTAGTTCTTTGACAATAGAAACTAATCTTCATTTTAGGTTTTACAACATAAAATTTCGAGCTTATGATTTCATTTCCCTTCAAATACCTTTTTTCCCATTGCATATACATTAAATTCCTAGAACATTCCCCTGTTCTGTTTGCAATTAATAACCTGCTCTCTTTATCTATCTTGATTGAGTTTTTCTTCCTGTTTTACAGGTTTTTGTTCCCAGTATGGATGGAGTCCTCATACCAATGTTTATAGTGGGTAGAAAAGACATTTTGCTGGATAAATCACACGCTTGTTTGTTATATGCATATGGCGGATTTAGCATTAGTCTTACACCATCATTCAACATTAGTCGGATTGCTCTCATGAAGCATTTAGGTATTGTTTACTGTCTGGCAAACATTCGTGGTGGTGGTGAGTATGGTGAAGAGTGGCATAAAGCTGGCACCCTTGGAAAAAAGCAAACTTGCTTTGATGACTTCCTTTCTGCTGCTCAGTATCTTGTATCTGTTGGTTATACCCAGCCCAGAAAATTGTGTATTGAAGGTGGAAGCAATGGTGGCCTTCTTATTGGAGCTTGCATCAATCAGGCACTGTACAGTACATTTGCTTAACATGTCTGATCCAGTTTATGGTTCTGTTTCTTACCTTAATTGTTATGAGATTGTTCAAAACTCATGTGGTTGCAGAGACCGGATCTTTTTGGCTGTGCTCTTGCCCATGTTGGTGTGATGGATATGCTTAGATTTCACAAGTTCACTGTAGGTGAGTATGTACTCCTTGGTCTCATTAAGTTAGTGTAACCTCCCTGATTTTTTGTTCTTAAAATTCTCTATCTCTCAATCTTCCGGTTCTCTTAGGCCATACATGGACTTCAGAATTTGGCTGTTCAGAGAAAGAGGAAGAGTTCCACTGGCTAATCAAGTGAGTATGCTATATCTTCATTGTAAAATTGCTTTCGTATATACAGTTTCACTTTTTTTGGGGGGAGTAATAGTAACCATCATATCTTAAAAATAGGGAGATGGGGGTTGATTTACATGTTTTCCTCCTCTTTTGAGTTCTCACCCTTTAGTCATTTCTTAGTCAAGTTAATGATCAACACAAATGCCGCTTCTGAATTGTCACGGTACTCGATGAAAATTTGTACTTTATTTTCCTGTTGTAATTGACAGTATGGGAAATGTAATTATTTATTTATCATTCTTGAGGTATTGAAAGAAAACTCTGGTGTCTTCGGAAAATAGAAGAAAAAGAAACAGTGTCATGGTACTCGATGAAAATTTGTGCTTTATTTTCCTGATGTAATTGGCAGTATGGGAAATGTAATTATTTATTTTTCATTCTTGAGGTATTGAAAGAAAACTTTGGCGTCTTCGGAAAATAGAAGAAAACTTCTATTCTGTTTACTGATTTACATCAAGAACTGGAATATGAGAAACTAGCTATATTATTAGCGGTGCTATTCTTTATGCACACGTGCTTATAATTATGATTTGAAAGTTGTAACATATTCTTACATTATACTCATGATTTAATGATTTCATTATTCCATTTCATAATTATTGTGTTTACCATTTTCTTATTCCGGAATAAAATTTACCCTCTTTGTTGCCCTTTCCTCACTTTAAGATGATGTATTGTATTGGTTTTTAGTATTTTGCCCATCACTTGTTATAGTGACTTGAAATGTTTGCCTCAGGTACTCGCCGCTGCATAATGTGAGTAGACCATGGGAATGTTCTTCTGATCAGGCTTCTCAGTACCCACCTGTCTTGTTATTGACTGCTGATCACGATGATCGTGTTGTGCCATTACACTCGTTGAAGTTTTTGGCGGTTGGTATCTGTCTATTTGAATTTTGTTTTACTTCTCATATATTTTCTGCTTTTATATGCCTAACCTCAAAAGATCAGAACAAATATTCTAATTTCTTGTTTTTTTAGTGAGTAAAATATAGTAACACCCCTTGCAGAACTGGAATATAAGAAAATGAAATCATACTCTTATCACACATGATCCATTCTCTGTTTGCTGATTTACATCAAAAAACTGGAATATAAGAAACTAGTTATACATTTATCTTGAGGGTCTTTTTTAATTACTGTTATCTTTCTTTATTGATGTTACTATGATTCTTTACGTATTTGTCAAAAAATTTGCTGGAGCCAAATCTATATCTTGCATATGGTATCGTTATGTTAAAGATCATGTTGATAGTTGTAATATATTATGCTTAATATATGTTGTTATGCTTTCAATGATCCTGTGTAAACAATGGTAATAGCCATAAACGCAACATAAATTCTGTTCGGTGAGACTGAAAGAGGAATTCATCTTAGAGAATTGACAGTAGCTTTATGGATTATAAAATTGGCTCTTAGTGGGCATGTATATTAATATTCAAATTGAAACGATAATTGAAATTTGCATAAATTTTGATAAATAGACGTGGGATGATTGTATTTAGCGTGCCCAAGCTTAAAAAAAAGAGAAGTCATCACAGTGCACTCTTCTTCTATCCCAGCTCCCTCCCTTCCCCTTCCATAAAAAACCAAGAAAAGAAGAGGCTAAATTACTGAACTGAACTTTATTTCTCAATTCCTGTACAGCTGTACTATTGAATATTTTTGAGGTATATTGGTAGTTTTGTAATATTTTTGTTGGTTATTTCTTTTGCTTTAACATAAAGAGTTAATTTTTCATTCATATTATCAGACCATGCAATATGTGCTATGCACAAGTACACTGATAAGCCCCCAAACCAACCCAATTATTGGTAGAATTGACTGTAAGGCTGGCCATGGCTGTGGTCGTCCAACACAGAAAGTGGTATGTATGTTTTATTGTAAGTGTTAGTTTTACATAAATGTTGTTACCTAAGGTTTGATGATTGATGTTACTGGTCATGAATCTGTGTTTCAGATTGAGGAAACAGTAGACAGATATAGCTTCATGGCTAAGATGTTAGGTGCATCCTGGGCTGATTAAACAATGTTGTTGAGTTGGAGATTCATATTTAATTTGTTTCCAGACGAGAGACCCTGGGATAGTAACAATGTCAATTTCCCAGAAACCCCAAAGCATTTTATCAGGCATAGATGCCTCCAGAAAAGGTTTGTTCAGTTTCAAAAAATGCTGTTATTGAAAGTGCTTATGCATGCCATATTAGGTGTTATATATATGTGCTCCGGGCTGAAACATGGCTAACAACTGATCAGCTTTGGCAATAAAATACCGATTCCAGTGTTCTAAAACACCATATGTAATGTAAAACTGACGCCCTCAATATTATTGGCTTTCTCCGGTCTTTAAGACTTTATGTTAGGTTTATGATGTTATTTATCTTTTTGTAGTTGTAAATGTTGTCTAAATTTGTTGCTTTACTTGGATGCTGGTGTGGTTAGAAAATGATGCTATTCCAATTTCCCCAAAGAAAAAAAGACGATAAACGGTAGAAATCATTATAAACTACTACTATGTCCAATACCTTTGGCAGATCCACAAGAGAACTACTCTTATAGTATAACCAAAAAATCTGAAGGCCAAACTGGCGAGCTGTCTCCGATTGTTAACAGAATTATACAATGTTACTCCCTCAGTCCCATAATATATATATATATATATATATATATATATATATATATATTTAGAGTTGTGCATAAAAATTAAAAAATGATTATATAATATTAAATATAATATTAATTATTTATAATACTATTTATCATATACTTATCTTATAATCTTAATTTTGGAAAGATTGTTGTTAATTTTTCTAAATTATATAAATATCAAATAATTTAAGACAAATAAAATCATTTAAAACAATATATATTATATATGGGATGGCTTGGACTGCTGGCTGAGGGAGCTAGCTAATATGGTTATAATTAATTATTCGATTTCCAAACAGCATTAACAAAGCAGGAAAACAAATTGAGCAAACAAAGAAGTACATAATATTAATTAATAGTGACTAAATTTAAAGTTAGAGGACATATTATATATTTTATTTGAATAAATAATAAATCATAACATAATACTCACAAAATTTGATCATTTACGAGGTACTCCCCGAGTATAAAATTGAATCAATAAATATTCTTTAAATTCAACTAGACTCAAACTATAACAACCTGGAAAATATTACTACTTACTACTTGAGCTAGACGACTCAAATTACCTTAAACTATAACAATATTACACTACTTGACCCGATAACAACTCCAGCTTTTTAAATAAGGATATTTTTGAGGGCCGATTTTATTCGAATTCAATTCTAAGAAATAAGAACATAGGGATAGGGATAGTCCAAACTCCAACGGATATATGGTAGGTAACATTAGGGATGAATATGGTGCGGTTTGAAGTTTAAACCGCATACGAAACCGTTTAAGTGCGGTTTAAAAAATTTAAAATCGCACATGAAACCGTTTGTGATTGGTGCGGTGCGGTTTTGAACCGTGCGGTTTGATTTCATTTGGTGCGGTTTCGGTTCCAAAACCAATTGAAATAACAAATCCGTAAAATAGATAGCAAAATCATCCACGCAAACGTATTACGCAGCGAACACAATCATGAAGTTAATTTAGCAAAATAGTTTCACGCATCAACAATTATATGATTGATTAATACTATGTTATCACATTTGATTTAGGAAATATCAAGCTACTCTTGATTTACAAATATAATTGATACTATTTATTTTTCATTCAACCCTGCAATATCTGTCTTCTAAAATAAAATGAGAAGAATTTTTTATAGTAGATAAATTATGTATACTTGTAGCAAATTTGAGAAAATATGGTGATTATTTGGTACGATTTCAGTTTTATAAGTGCGTTTTTGATTAGTAACTAAATTAAAATTGTAAATTTAATTTTTTAATCAATCTAAAATCGTCATATACGTCGAAACCGTTAATATAATTTATAATTTATAATTTTTAATGCAATTTTAGTTCTAATTTAATTTCTCATTCAGCCCTATTTAACATAGGAACCCAGGCGGAGCACCAAACCAAACCCAATTAGCGCACGCCCATCATATCATGTTCTCTTCATATGGATATGCTCACACCTTTTTTCTCTCTCCTCCTTCCCATATTATTACGCGCCGCTTTCATACTCTGTTGGTTGCCTCTCTCTGTAGGAGTTACAAACAAAAACTAACCAACCCACAAAAGCAACAAGAAGCCAACTCCAATTTCATACGCTTCAACAAATCAAAATCATCTCGCTCTAATTTGTCCTTTCATTCTCTCTCCTCACTCACTACTACTACCATGGCTCCCAACTGTGCCCTAGATGAGCCTTTGCAGTATCCAGCTGTCCGCCGTGACGAATCCGTCGTCGATAACTATCACGGCGTTCTTGTCCCCGATCCTTATCGATGGTAACCTTTATTATGAATCTTACGAACTCACTCAATGTATATCATGTTTATTTTCATTTGTATTCGTAGAAGAATTGACTGGCTGTAAATTTAACGATTTGCTTGGATTAACATAAAATTTAATTACTGATTTGATCTGCTGTGATTAGGCTTGAAGATCCTGATGCAGAAGAGGTAAAAGATTTTGTGCAAAAGCAGGTGAATTTGACTGAATCGGTTCTTAAAAAATGTGAAACAAAAGAAAAGCTTCAAGAAAAGCTTACGGAATTATACGATTACCCTAAATATGATGCTCCATTTAGGGAAGGTGATAAGTACTTCTACTTCCATAATACCGGTCTTCAACCTCAGAAAGTCCTCTACATGCAGGTATGTTCAATTAATTTATGAGTTTCAGTCTCATGGCTTTAAAGTATCTATTCCTCGAAGTCGCGGGTTGTAATCCCCATACTTTGGGCTGAACTTACCTGTAAAAAATTGGATGCTAATTAAACCGGTAGTTAACATACTTTGTTAACTTGAAATGTTAATATGTAGTTTAGTATACTTTTGCAAAGTTTTTATAGTTCTTAATTTTTAATTTCCTTTTCCTTTATTTTTACTAGGTTATATAAGAATTTTGCCAGTATATTTGGACTGCTTTCTATTTTTTTTGTTGATTTTTAGGATAGATTGGATGAAGAAGCAGAGGTTTTACTTGATCCAAATGTACTCAGTGAGGATGGAACAGTTGCATTGAGTACGTATGCAGTAAGCAAGGATGCTAAGTACTTGGCATATGCACTAAGTTCGAGTGGAAGCGATTGGGTCACTATTAGAGTAATGGGGGTTCAGGACAAGAAGGTTCTGCCTGATACTTTGTCATGGGTATGTATTTTCACTATTCAGTCCATGTCTCTCTGGTGTAGTATATGAAGTAGAAATTGCAATTTATGAGTTTAATTAGTTATAGTATACGTGTGTGTCTCATGATGCAATCTACTTCATTACAGGTCAAGTTTTCAGGAATAAATTGGACCCATGATAGCAAAGGTTTTTTCTATTCCCGTTTTCCAGCTCCCAAGTAAGTCCGGATTATATGGCTTGTTTCATATGATTTTCTTTCTTCATAATTTTCAAAAGTTCGGTAAAAGTAGATTTCATGATAGCGTTGGTCTTGTTTTAGGGAGGGAGAAAAATTGGATGCTGGGACAGAGACCAATGCTAACCTTGATCATCAGTTGTACTATCATTTCTTGGGTACAGATCAGTCTGAAGATATTTTATGTTGGAAAGATGCTGACAACCCGAAACATACTTTTGAAGCCCAAGTAATGGATGATGGCAAGGTAACAAGTCCTCGGCCTTTATTATTTATATAACTAGTAGAGACTGAGGCTTTTCGTTTTGGGAAGGAGGTGCGTGTGACTAGTGACATGTTGGTGACTTGGTGTTTTTTCTACCATATGTTTTGTGTATATGATTAGTAAAATCTGGTCTTGCTTAAGACAAAAATGTAATAAAATATTGGGATGGGGAGAATCAAGGCTAATCTCTTTATATTTTACAACTAATTGAGGCTTCATATATGAAAAGCCTTACTCTATGAAAAATTTCCTTAGGAAGAGGTTTTGAGGACCCATAGTCAATTTAAGACCATAAGTTGTTGTGGAAGTTAGCAATTTTTGTTATCTTTCGGTGTGTTTCGATGGGAACTGATATTTTCCTATCGTTTTCTTTGAGATAGAGTGTAACAACCCAAGTCAAATCCCGAGTATGAATCAAATCATAGTATAATAAGGCCTAATGCAGGCAAAATAACCTTTACCCCCATTGTTCTTGACATGTTTTGTTTAATATGTCACTGAATTAAAAAAAACTGCGATTAACCGATTGAACTATAAAAAAATTGCAATCCACCCATTATGTCAAATTAATCAAACGGTGATTTAAATCAGCTTCTGTTTTTCTTACGTAGCGTGATGGACAGAAAAATACAAATGACTTGAAAAACAAATAAGCAGCCACGTCAGATATATCATATGGCCCATGATCACTAATCAGAAAAAGAAAAGGGAAAAGAAAAAAAACATAAAAAACCAACCTGATCTTCAACCTCAATTTGTTGGGTTCTTTATTTCTTTAATTTTTTTTGAGAGGTATAGATTCTAATACTAAAAGCCTGGAAAGTAGAACCATTCATCAATATCCTCACCCTCATCGGTGGTAGTTATAATCCTCATTGGTAGTAGCTGTAAAGATTTAGTGTTGATGACAGATCTGGTGTTGACGACAACGAGCATGAGGTTGCTGATCTGTTGGAGTATTACCAGATTAAATCTTTTATAATGTCTCCTCCTTTTATTTCGCTGAAGCAGAGATCGACCTCTGTGAAGGCTTTCTTCCCGATCTGGGGGTTTCCTTGAGCGGTGTTTTTGGTCAACAACAAGGGATTCCTTGAGCGGTGAGCTTTTCAATACCCACCTGAATGGTGGTTTTTCTGGTCATTACGTCACTCCCATCTTGGGGGTTGTTGGGGGTGGTTCTCTGGTCCGATAAACCAGATCTTGAAGACGAGGAATTTCTTTCTTTTTGGTTCATTAATGTTGAATTTCTTTTTCTAGTATTGTTTATTTACTTAAAGACTATTATTGCCATGTAAGTAAAAAATAATAATTTTTTTTGTGGTACCACATAATTTTTTTTAAACGGTTGTTTAATTTTTTTAACGGATTGGTATAATTTCAACATTTTAATTAGTTTAATTGGTTAATTGCATTTGTTTAGTTCAGTGACTTATTGTTCAAAACGTGTCAAGTACAATAGGGTAAAGGTTATTTTTTCCGCCTAATGCACTTGTCACAATAGAATCTTTTTTGGTAATGTTAGCCTACCACAGGCTCACAAAAAATGTTACGACTGAAGGTATTAATGATATTATTTTGAGTTCTTATATACACATTCAAATCCAAATATACAACATGGTATAATGTGGGATTGGAGTGTTACAAATTCCTCCACTTATGTACCTAACGTCCCCCACTTAAACACCTGACGTCCCCGTCAAACTGTACACATAGACAAATAAGGCCCAAAAACTGTCTCTCTACCTATTGTGAGATAATATTATCGGCCTATTAGACCCACTTTCGTATTTCCACCTTTGGCAACTCGGTGGAGGACTCTACCCGAGAATTTGAGAGTCGGTTTTGATATCATATGTAACAATTCGGTTCAAATTTTGAGTCCAAATCAAATCATAGCATAATAAGGCTCAATGTGCTTGTCTCAATCACAGACTCACTCAAAATGTCGTGACTAACAACTTGAGTATTTATATACAAATCCAAGTATTCGTTATGTTACGATGTGGGACTGGGTGTTACATAAAGTGTTTGCATAACGTTGGTCTTCGGTGGATGGTGGTCTACAAATGATGCCTAAGAATCTTTGGATTATAAACTCAAGGTGTAAAAGAAATTGCATTGTATCCTTTGATATAATGGCAGGTCTAAAATCTTGTGTGTATATATTACTCTGTAATATAATTATCTTGATTTTCACATGAATTCACTTTAAAGAGTAGGATTGATTAATTTTTACCTAAGCTTCTGTCTGGCAGGAAGTTCTTGGTGCCCATACCTCCACAAATGGATATGGATCTATTCTCTATAGGCTTATTGCATTTATAATTTCTGTAGTCAGGTCAAAAATATGTTATTTCTTTGGAATATTTTGATAGTATCTAGAACTAATGACTAACTATTTTTTCATATTTTCTGCAGTATGTTCTTCTATATACCTTTGAGAGTACCGATCCTGTCAACAAGCTTTATTATTGTGATATTTCTGCTTTTTCTAATGGGCTTGAAGGTCATAGGGGAAAGGATCTGCTTCCTTTTACTAAGCTTGTTGACAATTTTGATTCGTGTTATGGAGCTATTGCGAATGATGACACTTTGTTCACCTTTCGGACTAATAAGGATGCTCCAAAATACAAGTTAGTTCGAGTAGATTTGAAGGATCCAAGTACATGGACTGATGTCCTCAATGAAGCTGAAAAAGATGTGCTTGAATCAGCTATTGCTGTTAATGATAATCAAATAATTGTGAGTTATTTGAGTGATGTTAAAAATGTTCTGCAGTTAAGGGACTTGAAAGAGGGTACCCTTTTGCATCAATTGCCCATTGACATAGGCACTGTCTATGATGTTTCTGCTCGGCGCCATGACAGCATGGTTTTTATTTGGTTTACAAGCTTCCTTACCCCTGGTATTATATATCAGTGCAACTTAGAAAGTGGGGTTCCAAATATGAAAATATTCCGTGAAATTATTGTTCCTGGATTTGATCGAACAGAGTTTCACGTTAATCAAGTAAGCAACATGTTGTGTGGTTATTTTCAGTTGAAGTTCATTAAATGCAATCAGTTTTTGCTTAGGTTTTGAACTAATTTGTCATATCTTTTCCTAAATTTCTTCAGACCTAGTATATTGTTGATATTCATGATTTTTTCTTTACACTACTCAAAACATTTCCCCGATTCCATCTTCAACTAACTTAGGTGTTGCTACAGTCTAGCCATAGCCCTGTCTCAAACACATACTACAATGACAAAGTGCTGATAATTTGGACATCTTCAATGGTTACTGTTTTAGTATCAGATGTATGTTTCACTCATTTTGTTTTATGCTTTTGTTTTGGAAACTTCTATCTATGAAGTAACCTCGCTCGTTACATAGAACTATTCTTGAAAATTTAATTTGGGTCTCTTTGGGCATGTTGTGAGATCCTTTATGGGTTTCATGCACGTTAAAATTGTTTTGCTTTCCTTTTTTCAAATAGTGGAAATAATCAGGTTGTTACATCATCTGGGGAGGGGGCTGCCATTAACCTGGTTGGGGGTAGGAGTCAAAACTTTGCCATCTGGATTTCCCCATCCAGGGGAATACTTGGGTTTCACGGCTTTCTATCTATCTGTCTCTCTGTTTTTTTTGACAAGTGTGTCTATTTCTTTCTTATTCAGGTGTTTGCCCCTTTTTGCAGGTTTTTGTGCCTAGCAAGGATGGTGTAAAGACACCAATGTTCATAGTGGCTAGAAAGGATATTGCTCTGGACGGGTCACACCCATGCTTACTATATTCATATGGTGGATTCAACATTAGTTTGAAACCATCATTCAGCGTTAGTCTTATTGTACTCATGAGAAATTTAGGTGCAATCTACTGCCTAGCAAACATCCGTGGTGGTGGGGAGTATGGAGAAGAATGGCATAAAGCTGGTCGCCTTGCAAAAAAACAGACTTGCTTTGATGATTTCATTTCTGCTGCTGAGTATCTGGTATCTACAGGTTACACACAGCCCAGAAAGTTGTGCATTGAAGGTGGAAGCAATGGTGGACTTCTAATTGGGGCTTGCATCAATCAGGTACCGCACTGTTGCCTTGCTTCATATGCTTCGTTGAACTTCTTGTTGTATTATGAGTTGCTTGTATGAATTTCAAGCTTTGTAATTGCAGAGACCTGATCTTTATGGCTGTGCTCTTGCTCATGTTGGTGTAATGGACATGCTACGATTTCACAAATTTACTATAGGTGAGTCCGAATTCCTTTGGTGTAATTAATATGTCAATTCGTGACTCATTGTTTTCCCCACCCTTACTTCCTAGGTCATGCATGGACCTCTGAATATGGCTGTTCAGAGAAGGAGGAAGAGTTTCATTGGCTAATGAAGTGAGTAATTATATCCTAATAACAGACCTTAAGGTATCTGGTTCTGTTAGGACTCTGTTTTGTGGTTTATTACGTACATTATTCTTTGTTTTTATCAATGTCCTAGAAATCATCATAGTTTAGTGAAGTGGACTAAAGAATTTTTCATCAATGGTTTTCGAGTAGTTCTGTCGGCATCTTATCTCGGCTCTTGTTTAATCATTTCTCTGCATTTTCCAAGCAACATTACACTTCGGCATGTATGCATAGTTAGGTTTCATGATTGTCACTGAAATTAGGTGCTCTTCTATTCTTGATATGGTAGACCTAGTGACGGTTATTAACAGTTTATTTTGATCTGGAGCTTTTGAAGCAATCCATTTTTTTTTTGGGGGGGTTAGGGTGGGGAGGGGGGTTTGGTGTTGTGGGGGTAGTGAAAGTAAAATTCTATGTCCACCCAATCCACTCTGTTTGCTCTAGGAGGTACAATATTATGGAGTAAAAAGGCTGCAAACTTTCCTACCCCTTTAAATTGAAGCAAAGTATGGCACAAGGGTGATTTCATGGGCATTTGTTTAAACTATTATCTTTAAGGAAATATTTCTAGCTTCCTCTAAGTCTGTCCTAACCCTCTTTTACACCGGAATCCTTTGGAGTATTTCCAGGTCATTAACTATTTATTGGTTTCATATTCCCCCCCCCCAATTTGTTTAAAGTCAAAATGTTTATCTTAGGTACTCGCCACTGCACAATGTCAGGAGACCATGGGAAAATTCATCTGATGAGGCTTCTCTGTACCCACCTACCTTGCTAATGACGGCTGATCATGATGACAGAGTTGTGCCACTACACTCATTGAAATTCTTGGCGGTGTGTATTTTATAGTTGAAATCAAGAATATTACTTGTGTGTTATTGCTTATTTAATTTCTAATATTCAGTCAGAAGGTAGAATAATTTATAAATTATTGCTTGGTTTTTGTCAGTGGGGACTAACTCTTAGGTAAAAACTCCTTATAACCCTTTTGCCCTGAAAGTGAAGCTAGAAAATTTCAAAATTTGCGGACCCAATTTAATATCAGTGCGATATTGTAATTGTTCATTGGGACATAAATTCAAAACTTTCTAGTCTCATTTTTTAATGTATGTGCCAATATCTTTATCAACTCTTTCTGCTTAATAGTCGCAACCTATATTTTGTCGATATGGCATCATGTTTGTCATCTGGAGTTGATCTCTATAAGGTTTCTCAGTGTTTAATTGTAGCTGTAATATTTTAGGAGATGAAAAATTGTATATAAAAGTTCCAAGTATAGAGAAAAAAGTGGGAGTGAAGTGTAAAACTAAGATTTGCAAGCAAACCATAGGAGAAACCAAAAATACTTAGTAGGGTAAAAATTGATTGTTTCACACAGAAAGTATGACAGATCAAAAGAAATATATATATAATTCGGAATCAAACCTCCGAACTTATTCGCAAATGCATATTAATTTAGGAATAGCCTACATAGATATGAAAAGCAGATCTATATGTTCTTTAAGAGAGATTGTTATTTTATTTATTTTGTTAAGAAACCAGTAGCTTATTATACAATCAGGACTCTAGAAGGTGTTATTCATGGATTAATTCCTACTGAACATCAAATTATCTCTTTCTGGTGAAGCATTAATTGATGGAAACTACTCATTTTGATAATTATTCACAGATTTATTCTCTTTCGAAGCTCAGCAATTTTAAATAAATAAAATTAGTTGATGAAAAATTTATTAGTGTGGAGTGGGCTTTAGGCTTTTGGTAGATAAGCATGGTCTCATGTATTTGACCCAACATTAATAATTATGAAAAGATTGAACTGAACAGGAGCCGAGAGCGAGGAAATGAGGTGAGAATAGCAATATGGACTCCCAAATGTTTTATTTTATTTTATTTTATTATCTTTATTTTTAAGTTCTAGACAACTATAAATATAATGGTAGTCATACTACACCTTTTTACTTTTGTTCCCCAACTGCTCCAGCATAGGAATTGGAATTTTTCTCCCAATTTGTAGCATAATGAATATTCTTATCATATACAAGCTGTGGTTTTGAATCAATATGTACGGTTATGTGCAAAAGTTTCATTTTTTGGGTTCTTTTTTCCATCTTGTTAGCCAAATGTTTTGTTCTTTGTACTGTTCATCAGGCCATGCAATATGTGCTATGCACAAGCTTGGAGAAAACCCCCCAGACCAACCCAATTATTGCTAGAATTGATTGTAAGGCTGGGCATGGAGCGGGACGTCCCACAAAGAAAATGGTATGTTTTATTTATATTTATATATATTTGGTGGTAATTTTGTATCTTCTTGTCATTTCAGATTTTGACAATCCTGGGTGTTGACTTTTTTTTGTTGTAGATCGAGGCAAGTGCAGACAGTTACAGCTTCATGGCTAAGATGTTGGGTGCATCCTGGGTTGATTAGCTGATATTCATGCAGGCTGATTGTCGTACAATGGCCAGAGAGTCGCATTTGTTTCAATACCACCATCCTCACCCCCTCAAAAAATAAAATTGGAAAACAGGGCGGGGACCGCGGGGTTAGAGAATTGCCCCCTGTTATTATTAAAATAGGTAGTGATTTGAACTATTTTGTTTGGAAATTAAAATTTTATTGCACTAAGATACATTTTGAATGCCCCCTCCCCTCCCCTCCCCTCCCCGCCCACTCCCCCTTCCCCTCCCCCTCCTCCCCCTCCTCCTTTTTGGTTAAAAAAAGTTCTACTGTGACCCTTTCAAATGTTGGGATGAAAAATTCAATTTTATATTAGAACGCTAATCAATTTTTTTGTTTTCAGTTTCATGTGTATATTGATCTTTTAGTAATAATGTTAAATGAATAATCTATCGACTTTTTTATAGTTATCTTTTGTCACTGTACCATTACTCAATCTTTATCTGGAATTTTAAATTCTACCCTACAATTGTTTGATAACTTCATGACTTAATATATACTAATAGAATATCTAATTTATTTTTTGTATATTACAAATTTACAATATTAGCGTAACAAATTGAACGGTTCATTTGATGTTTACTCTTTTCCATATATAGCGTTCCATGCTATATATAGCTTATTAGCTTATTTAGCAGTATACATGGCCTTCTCACTACAACATTCGTGCATGCAAGCCACATGTTATCGATTGTGTTTGCTACCCGACTTCTCTAGGTGAGAACAATTATGAAACTTTACAAGTTTATATGTATACATACACGTGTTATTTTTGACTTTGATGGGGAAAAAACTACGCTTATTTTTATTATTTTTTTCCAGAAAAAAACTAAAGGGCAACATGATAAACACACACACACATATAATGTTTATTGCTAACAAGCAAATATTCATGGAAAACATAGACAATAATAATCATAAAACTGTGCAAACATTGATGGGAATCATATACTTGGCAACTCCAAAAGTACAAATCACCAAGTAATTCCATATGCTGTAAGCCAATCTACTGGCCTATCTTTCGCCAACCCAAAATCAGATAACTTTGCATTGCATCTTCAAAAGCAAAAATACCTGATCAATCGCACTTCGGGTTTTGACGATTTGACAGAGGAATCGACTCGAAATCGCAGCAAGTTTTGACCAAGGGCTCAGAGGAATCGACCGAAATTGCACAGAGGAATCACACAGGAATCGTTCAACTATCGCAGCATGAGGGCTTGGCTGAGGACGAAATCACAGCTGGTTTAGGGAATCGTACTAGCAGGAGGTTTCACAGAGGAATCGGTCTATCGTAGCATGAGGGTTTGTCGATTCGCTATTTGGGATTACAGATCTGCTGCGATTTCTAAAATTATTCGTTATTTGGGATTACAAAAGTACTATTTGGGATTACAGAGTTATTTGGGATTCGCGAGTGGGAGAAGAAGTCCGCTAGCGGATGGATGGACTGAACAGGTGGAGACTCCTGAGGGCAATTATGTCATATCATTAATGTTTATACGTCCGCTATTTCAACTAGTGGACGGCGCATATTACTTTGTAATCTCTGCCCTTGATTATTACAATGAAGGTTATGATGCTATTTGTCCATTTTTCATCCATAGCAAATGCTTACTATAGATCATTTCTCTCTCTATATATATATATATGTATGTGTGTGTATATATATATATATATATATATTATAAATAATAAATTGATTTTCTATATTAATTAGTTTTGCATGGACGGAACCAAAGAAAAAGAAGACAATTCTACTCTTTCCAAAACTGTACTCCTACATATCAGACAGGTATAAACTTACCATATATATATATATATATATATATATATATATATATATATATATATATATATATAAGAATAAAACATTATATAACAATCATAACCCTAGCTAGCATACAATAAGAATCAAGAAAGATTTAGAGAGAGAGATGAGTTGTTTTAATAAGATGGAGAGAAGAGGGATAAGCAGCTGCATGGACCAAACCCTAGATTCACTATGCGTGCCTCCAATGCACTTGCTATGCTTTTTTGGTCTACTTATCCTAGTAATGTCATATTCAATTCATTCAAACTACAAGAAACAGATGCAGCGAACCACGATCCAAATCAGGCTATTTCTTATCATCTTGTTGCTGGTGGTTCTGATACTTGTTATGCACATAATTATCAGTAGGTGGTCGCATGTTCGAGCTTCATCACCACCACCACCAACGGGGTGCGAATCGGTCAGTAAGTGGTCGCAGGTTCGAGTTTCACCACCAGCGGAGTACAAATCGATGGGGGGAGACCGAAGTTTTCCATGGGGTGTGGCCTTGATTTTGGTGCTGGTTTTGGTTATGGTAAACTATCATTCGTATATTCACTCAACTTGGTTTCGGCCTTTTTAGTCTTTCGTCACCATAAAGATGGATGCATGAAGGAGACGAGACTATTAATTAATTTCTTATATCCTTGTTGTTTTTCAACATTATATATATATATAAACGATTAAATATGTGATGAATTTGGTTTATGATGCTAGTTATTTATTAATTGAGTTAGCATGCATATGTGAGGATTTTATATTATTACGTAAGTGAGAATTAATTTGTTGAATTGAGAATATAACGAACTCAAATTTCTTGTTATCACTTGGTGACACTTTTATGGTTTCCCTATTATTCTTTGCGCTTTGATAATATTATTTTTCATGAAAAAGTTTTGAATAAGATATATTTAGAAATTATTTTAATTTATTTTGAGGCATCTGATAATTTTATAGCAGAATAGTTTATAAAACAATATAAATTTTAAGAGAGCACGAGAGGTGAGAGACATCTCGTATTCTTGTGTGAAATACTCCTTTATAATAATAATTTTTAAAAAATTATAAAACACCCTTTTGTATATAACATGTGAGAGAATGTATTCAATTACACAAAACTACGTCGTATTTGTATGATAGCTCATACAATTAGATGCATGTCTCTCATCTTCCTTTTTGCCTAATTTAATACGCATGGTATAATCAGTCATGTGCATTAAAAATTGTACATTGATATGACACATTATCCAATTTTCTATTGTAATTTCAACTTCTTTGTTAATAATTTAATTTTAATTTTAAAAAATTTAAAATCTAAAATTTGAGTATATATATATATATATATATATATATATATATATATATATATATATAACAATATATTTGAGTTTTGTCATGTTAAATATTTAATATTCGAATAAAGTTCACAAAGAGAAAAAATAACTCATTTTTAGGACTGAGTATTATAGAGAAGAATCCCATAAAAGACGGTTGAGTTCGATGTAGCCATGCCTGGTTTAAAATGTATTTAGTAGAAGCCCAAAATATAGCCCAGTCTTAAATGTTGGAAAATTCCCGGCCATTAGGAAAGGATTTTATTAAGTTTGCCATAGAAAAGACTTTTAGATATTTAAAATGCAATGAACCAATCAAAATGAGTTACTAACAGGTATTTAAATTAATTTAAATAAACTTTGTTGAAATAATTTATTTATTATTTATTAAAAAAGAAAATTTTCCTTTTATTGTTTAAAATAATAGAAGAAGATGTTATCTTTTATTTATAATAAAATTGTCGATTGATTGCTAGAATCTTGTTAGTGCTGTCACAAGAAACTATGGTAAGATGAAAAAAAAAACTCAAACCGTTTCACTAAAAAAGTCTTATTTGATTTTGATTATAATTATTTTATAAATTTTCATGATTTAAATTGTAATGTGAATTTAATTAATTTTTCTTAAAATAACAGTTTTATACTTAATAATATCTTTTAAATAGGTTTCCGCATATATTAGCTATATATTGTATTAATAAAAATTAAACAAATTTATAACTTTTTAAAAATTTCTTAAATTTACTTCGAAGAAAACGAAGCAAATTAATAAGGCCAAAGGTACCAGATTATACAGCCCATAATATATATATATATATATATAGGAAAGGTAATCATGCATTGGTTGCGTTTCATAAAATTGAATAATGAAAAGGCTGTTTGGTAATTAAAAAATATAAAATATTTAAATGATTTTTAAATTTAAAAAGATCTCAAATTGACTTTTCAAAAATTAAAATGATCATAAAATTTAGAATGTAGGGAGTACAATATTTAGGATCAGGATCATCTCCATTTCAAGTAAATGGATACTGATCTCTATTTCATGGTCCAGATTTAAAATGCGCTCTCGATCTCTCTTATCAACATGCTATCACATTTCAACACATTTTAAATCTAGACCATGAAATGGAGGGTCTCCGTTTACTTGAAATGGTGGTATGGAGGGCATCATGCATGGTCCAAATTTATAACGTAGGGAGTACACTATTTAGGACCAGGATCATCTCTATTTCAAGTAAATGGAAACTATCCATTTCATGGTCCAAATTTAAAAGGTACTCTCCCTCCCTTGTCAACATGATATCATATTTTAACATATTTTAAATTTGAACCATGAAATAGAAGAGAGTATGCAGGGCGTCATGCATGGTACGGACTATTTCATATACATTATATATTTATATCTTTCGGCTTAATTTACAGGATAATTTTTCTTTTGCATGGGCGGAAAGAAAAGAAAAGGAAAACGAATATATTCCTTTCCTCTTTCTTACTTTATTTCCACCGCCTTTTGAATATCGTTATGATCTAAATTCCTCATATTTTGCTTCAATCAGTGTCGTCGCATCGCATGCATGAATCAAAAACAAAAGTCGGTTGAAGATAACATCCAAACCCTAGCTAGCTAATAAGCTAAACATACAATTATATTAATTTCTATCATGATCAGATATATCTATCTAGCTATATTTACATACATCAACAGAAATAGGTATATGTATATATATGGGTCTAGCTGTTTGAGAGGGAAAGAATATAAGAGGCCAGGAATAGGATCCTTGGATATATGGATCAAACCCTAGAGCCAATATCTGCACCTCCACTGCACTTGCTGACCTTTTTTGGTTTACTTGTACTCGTCATGTCCTATTCAATTCAATCCGACTACAAGGAAAAGATGCAGCGAAGCAAGATCGGATCATTCAAGCTAATTTTTCTCTTCATCTTGTTGACGATAGTTGTGGTATTAGTTTCACACCGGTGTATGATCACGAGTCCTTACAAGGAGAAGGAAGCTCTCCATGGGGTGTGGCCTTCTTGTTGCTGCTACTTCTTCTCATGTTAAACTATCAATCTTCTATTCAGTCTGCAGCCTGGTTCCGACCTTAATTAATTTCTAACTACCTACCTACCTACCTAGATTGTTTATGTGTGATTAATTTTTTTAAAAAAATATGTATGTCACTATCATATTTTTATTATGTGTTGATTTTGAAATGAAAAAATAAAACATGTTTAGCTAATACTTTTGTTACATTAAAAATTGAAAAAATAAATAAAATAAAATGTTTGGATCATGCCATAATTTGGTTTTTTGATTATTAAAGTTTTTAATGTCACCCAATTAAATTCATCCCACGTATATACTTACCGCTCTCTGTCCTGCAAGTTAATTTTTTTTCTTCTTATTCTTATTCCAATTAAAATAACATATTATACTAACATTATTTGAAATTAAACAAAATATTACTAATATAAATATTATCGCTCAAATTTATTATATTTAAAATTTAACCGATAAATTATTTAAGTCATTTCTAAACTCATCCGTATTTTTCACGAGTTTTTAAGCTCCTTGTATATTTTTATTAACCTTGCATACTTAATGTTTTTGAACTTTTAAGTGGCACGTATATTTCTGGTAATCCAAATGAATAGTGACACACGGGCCTCCGCTAAGTTTCTTTTTATTTATTTTTGAAGAATAATTAAAGAAAAAATACCACAAAAAAACTCAATTAGTCCGGTCAAATGCATAAAAAAGAATAATTAATGCCTTAATTTGATTGAGATTTTTTACTAAAGTTTCAATAAAGTTGCAAGTACAAATACATGGAGACTATGGAGAAAATAAGGTTAGGTTTAAAATTCGAGGAAAAAAAGAAGAAGGAAGTTTTAAAATTTAATGAAATACCGTCCATTACAGATTGTAACATTATTCTTGATATTGATTTATTAATTATACATACATATATAATTAAATTTATGTACATTAAGACATTAATTTTTATATTGTTATTTACTTGATTTGTTTTCCCTTATTCTGTTTCTATATTTTCTAAATTCCAAACAGGCTCTAAATTGAGTTTATGTTGTTCCGCCATAGATTTCAAGCCGGCTGAGCTCGTATATACTCCTTCCCTCCCAATATAAAAGTTCTGGTGAATTTTTCACTCATATTAAGAATATAAATAAAATGACAAAATTGTCCAATGCTACGGGTATAATAAAAAAATATGTGTAAAAATTTGAAAAATGTATATTTAATATGGATTATCCAAAATAATAATAAAGACTTTTATAATGGGACGGATGGAGTATATGCTTAACTTGAACAAACTCAACTGAGTATCTGAAAAAGGGCTTAATTAGTTTGGATATGTATATTTTACTAATTAATGATGCCTAACTTGAACAAACTCAACTGATTTTAAAAGCTACCCATAAATGATCAAAAGTAGAAGGAGTTAATTGCACTTTAGACCCTCCAACTTTCATCCATGTTAGATTTAGGGTCTCAAAGTAAAAATTCTCCCACTATAGACCCCAAAGTACGTACCGATGGATCCTAATTGATAGATAATTCGACCAATTTTTTGGCCGGAATTCGGTCAAACATACACTTTGACCATATTTGACAGATTAAATTCATATAAATCCGTATTTGATTTATTAAATTCGTATACTTATATTAAATCAGTACAATTTGATTATAAAATTATAAATAGAATTCAAAATTATAAAAAAAATTTAAATACAATTTATAGAATTTAAGTTGTAAACTTTACAACTTATAATTTGTGATATAATTTATAATTTGTAAAAGTATAAATACAATTTAAAATTATAATTAAAATTTAAGTTGTGAGATAATTCCTTCTGCCCAATTGACTAGGGACAAATTAGTTTGAGAAGGCCAAAATGCGGGGGAGAGTGGGAAAATGATGAGCAGAAATTAAGCTCTTCTAAAATCAGATAATCCAATATCTCTAACAATTTTAATTAAACATAAATAGGGAGAGAAATTATGATTAAATGACTGCAAAATTCATTCTAGCTAAATTACCTATTAATTTTAATGAAATTACTAATTAAGAAGAATCAAATACAACTGACCCTCAACATGTCTTTAATAACAATAATATCCACCAACGATTACAGAAACAATAAATCAGAGGACATAAACATCAGGTAATAGGAGTAGAATAGAAGAGACATAAAGCATCAACTTGATGGATAAATAAAGGGTCAAGCGAAAATTTCTTGTGGGCCTTTGGATTTCATCTCCGGCTCTTGGTCTTGTTGTAATTTAGCCAATTTCTTGATCCTGGCAAGCTCAAGATCCTTACTCATCTTCCTCTTATACATCTCAGCAAATGTGATGGGCTCCTCTATCACTGACTTCTCCCCTTCCCTAATCTTCAGCGGGTAGACGGTTGCATCCGGTGCCGGGTTCTGGAAAGTGGCAATTGATAATCTGCTATAATTGGAGTTCACTACAGCTTGATGATCAGCATTCTTGAACCTCCCATTGCTTAAATACTGCACGCACATATAATAAAACTTACTCGACTGGCTCAATTAACTAGAATCTTTTTCAAAACATCGAATTTAATGGACCGCAACGATATATAGAGAGAAGTACTTACATGGCCATGATCCCCCAAGTTGACAACAAAAGCCGCCTCCACCGGCTGAACAGTGATCCAAGTCTTGCCTCCGTCCCTAGTGGCCTGTAATCCACCAACCTGATCCTGAAGCAGCAGGGTAATTGTTCCCGGATCCGTGTGTCTCTTGAGTCCCAATGTCAATTCGGGTTGTGGACACTTTGGATAGTAATTCACTACCACCTTCTGGTCCATATCCACACAAGCCTTAGTAAGGGCCTCCTTCTCAAGACCCATTGCCTCCGATAGCACTTCCAGCAACTTGCAGGCCAGACCCATCAACTTCTCGCTGTAAACCTCCGTCACAGCCATCCATCCTTCGGGCTTGTCGGGCCACCTTGAGTAGTCCCGGGTCCTAATTGGGTACGAAAAATAGGTCACTATCTCACGCCAATCTTGTACTACTTCACCCTGTAATTAAACCAGATAAATTCATTCATATTAGTAGTCCAGGGCCCTAACTGGGTCATAATTGCATTTCTGTTGGCATTCAAACCAAGCACATGAGACGTGTCTGTGTAGGTCACTGTGGAAATGTTAAATTTACCTGGAGGTGACTGGAGACAATGAAGCCGCCTTTCTTGCCTCCGGTCATGTCGAACCGGAGTTTTTCTTCAGCGGGCAAAGCGAAGAACTCGCGAGCAAGACGACTCATTTCGGAGACCAAAGTGGTGTCAACACCGTGATCAACCACCTGGAAAATCCCCCAGTCTTCACAAGCTTCAACTATTTTCCGGCAAATCTCTGATCTTGGGCCGGCGGAGTCGTCAATTCCGGCGAGAGAGATCACCGGAATAACGTCGCTGAATTGGTTGTAGGCGACTTTAGGACGCTCGTCTTCGTCCCTGACGAATTTGGAGTTTAGTGTCTTCTCGTGGGCTAAAGCAGAAAGCGTAGAAAGAGCCATTTGGTCGTGGTTGTTTGTTGAATTTCGAAAATGCCTACTGGTTCTGATATTTATAATGGTGGCCGTGGCCGGGGGTGAGTGTGGAAACTCATCCACCGTTCATCACAACAACTCCCCAACCAATTGGCATAGTCAAAGGCCAATAATGAACCACTTAAAATTCAATAACTGACACATTTGTCATGTCATGATTGTACCGAGTCAAAATATATTGATCACAGAGGATCAAAAAGAGTGAGACGTTCCTTTGGGCTTTGTGCGCATTGAATGGATGGAAGGAAGGAAGTGGATTGGTAGCTGGCACGCTTTCTTCGATAACTATACAGACTTGATACTGAGAAAGCGGGAATGTTGAACCTAACCCAATTATGGGATTTCTAGTATAGATCAGGCTTTGGGCTAAATCAATTTTTACCATTTGAATTGTACTGAATACATCCCTAAATTGATTTTATTTTGTGCTAAATTTTATTATTATTATTTTCATTTACTTCATTGAAATTTTTTTTTTTTTTATAAAATTCGTTAAATTGTTTAATTTTTAACATAATAACTAGCACAAGAGGGAGAAAGTTTGTGTACATGTTACATGTCAACTTGGCATGTCGTAGTGAGAAAAAATTACTTAAAAAATTAACAATTAAAACAAGTTAACCAAATTACACAATAGAAACAAAGTAACCAAATAAAATCTTCTTAACTTTACAATTATAAAATGTTATCTTTTTTTCATATTATTTTTAACAATTTTAGAGATTTTTAAACTTAAAATAGATATGAATTATTTTAATTTTAATCAATACAATGATAAATATTGTAAACTATCTAAAAAGTATTATTCATTGTAAGTTTTATTGTTTCATAATTTTTAATGAGTCAATTAAAAATATCTCAAATTGACTTTTAAAAATTAATAATAATCAAATAAGTTGTGACACAACGTAAGACGTATTAGAGAATAAAACCAATCACATGAATTGAATCTATATAACTTTGCAATAATAAGAATTCACAAAATTGAATAAAATTGACTAAAGCAGCCACAATGTTTAATAATAATAATAATAATAATAATAAGATAACTCTAAAACATATGAAAACATCCTTTAAATACTAAACAATAAACTCAAAATCCTAATTATTCAAAGAACAACACAATTATAAAAATTTCCAAATAAACTCAAACTGGAAAAACTTGAGAAGACCAAAACGCCTATTTCCAGGCCTTTTTGGGCTTTAAACGATGTCCCTCATGGCCGAAGGCGATGAATATTGTAGGGCTTGTTCCAAGTTTCGATTAGATTAGATATATTATGAGCCCCGTAATTCTAAAAAGATAAAAAGTTATTTTCAAAAGAGTATCTTGAACTTGAATTTTCTTTCTTTTCCTACTGACTTGGACCCTGTCAATTTGGGGGATGGAGTATAAGACATCTGCCCCTCTTGTTAACAAGAGTACAAGACCCAAAACAATAAATCTGGGAATGAATTCTTACTATTGACAATCGGCCCATCATTGCAGAAGTAGTTGTCAAGACTTTTTCTTATTCTTTCTTTTGCTTGTTTTTCTTCCATAGTAGGTGGGGCCTGGGGGTCTTGATTTTGAATCCTCAATCAAGTCGCAAACCACCGGGTTCACCAAACAAATTATTGCAAATATGTTTATGTACACATACAATTTGCTCTTATATATTTTTAATCTTCTTTCATATTCAAAAATCAAATTTTGTTTTCACAAGTCCATTTGATTTTTCTCAATTAATGTTCATGTTAAATATCATTAAAATTTTCCTTAATTTTTTATTAATGATCTGAGTAGGTAATTATTTAGTTTTGATTCTTATTTATTTATATTCATTCATGCTAATTAGTAGGTGCGTAAATAAAAAAAGTCGAGCCGAGTATTGAGTTGCTCAAATTTGGCTCATAAAATTTATGAGTTTGAGGATAAAGTTTGATTAAGACTCATTTAGCTATAGAACCGAGCCCGAGCAGTTTGAACTTTTTAAGCGAATATGATAAGAATCAATAGAAAATTATAATTTAAAGGCATTCGAGTAATTAATTCGAACATTAAAATTCTCATTATATTTCGAGCTCACAAATATGTAGTATACACGTACCAAAGAAGCTGCCGAGGGAAGTCAAATAATACAAGGAGAAGAACTCTTTAGTTTAGGAACTTTAAATCTAGACGAAAACAACTTTGGAGTCTCTGAGATGGAATTGCTGTCAACAGTTTTTCTCTTTGAATTTCTAGATCCCTACAAGAATATCAAGTTGAAAAATAATAAGCTCAACAGATCCTTACAAGACAGAAGTAAGGTCCGTTCTTATAATGGAATGATAACATAGGCACCTAAGGAAAACTGTAGTGTAGACTGTAATTTTTTAACTATTCTTCCACATTCAAGAATCAATACAGAAGCACTCATACCCTGCCTTTAACCAATCTCAAACAATGCTACAAATGATTACTTTGAACTGGGTCATGTATAAAATGTTTTCTATTAAAAGCACACGACCCTATGAAAAATATTAACTATACAAAACTAGATGATCTTCCAACATAATAATATACTAGAAACAAAGAACATTTATTTTAAACTTGCAGGTTTCTAAACTAGTTCACGTGATCTGTTCATAAAGATACAGTACTAAACTCAATTGATAGTTTAGTAAGCATAAACTTTTCAACTCTCTTCTCCCTACCAATATGCATGAGAATAAAAGAAACTCGTCTATTGTTAAAATTCCTTAAAACCCTTCAGAAAACTTTAGAAGCCTGGACAGGATCGAGGATGGCAAGCTAACTATCGGCTGACATAAAAGAAAACCACATCCTGAACTACCTAACTTAGTTTTGTCAGTCATATGCACCAGATAACTAGAGCAGATAAGATATAAGAATTATAAACCTCTCACAGTTCCTAACAACGTGGCACATGGACAATTAGCAGAGAGCTAAATGTAGTACGGTAATGAAACACAACTTTCAACCACTTGTATGCATCTCCTTTCTTACATCTTACATACTTATGATTAACAAAGTAAAGCTCATTGTAGAGGTCTATCTACGTATATACCAAATTTGTTGCATTAGTCGCATGAAAGATGTAAACATGTCTATAATAACAGCCTAAGTGGTCATCCAAATGCTACAAAATTCTCTATAGAGCAGATCTATCAACTAGTTGCTAGTCATGCATATTACCACCACAAGTGAACACATGCATTTTTGTGTTTGTTATGAACAAGTAAACACAAGGAAATGTACATAAACAATGCAAAAACATAAATTGTAAGAATGCATGACTGTCTATGAAGCATCAGGATAGGATCAAATCTTAAATTGTTTACTTGATATATTAAAAGGCCACAAGGAATATTACATAGTGACACTACAGCGGTTTTTCTTCATATTAAAGTCAAAACAAACTAATAATTATATACCAAACTCTATATTGTGCCCTTCATCATTCTAAGCTTTAAATGGAAATGAGGGATCAATTCGGATCTAGTTTTTTCAGACCCTTGCAAGAATCTCATTAACCACAACTTAGCAATTTCACTGAAACATAAAAACCACCCCATGCACATGATGGTATCCACTGTGAAAAAATACCAATTAAAACATACAATTCTCATAAATAATTTAAGTAATAATCACCTTTTCAATGACTTGAGAAGAATTAAGTTCTTTCTTCAAGATAACAATCCTATCATGCACGCCACTCTTCTTGCCTCCCAATTGCGACCTTCTGGCTTCTGCTGCACAGCGACGTAAAATAGGTGTCATGGAATCACTTCTAACTTTCTTTAACAACTCCAGTTCCATGGACAGTCGGGAAATTTCTTCAGTCTTTTTCAGAGAGTCCGATTCCAGCTCAGCCACGTTAGTTTTAAAGTTTACAATCAAATCATCCTTCTCAGAGTTTGATGCCTGTAATTGCTCCATACCATTCAGAAGTTTCTGGATCTTCTCATTGGCTTGTTCAAGTTCAGCGTGTTTACTCTTTAGTTTATTAGTTAAATTGCTCTCCAACTTCTTATACTGGTTCCACACAAAATTCCTCTCTGATAAAAGAGCTGACAACTTGGATGTTTTCTTTGAACCAAGCTTCTCATTGTCATGTTTTAGTCTCCTCAGTTCATTTACCAATGCCTTGTTCTCTTCCCAGTTTTTATTGGCAGTCTTTATTATATCCTGCACAAAATTCAAAAGTCATAAACAAAACAACAAAAATCAATGTGGGTGGGTGGCTGGGTGGGTGTATATATATATATATATATATATATAGAGAGAGAGAGAGAGAGAGAGAGAGAAATGTCACAAGCAAGGGAACTTACTTTTGGCTCAGAACATTTACGAGAGAAAAGGTCAAACCCTACTTTAAAATCTGCCAATTCACTTTCAGTATTTTCTGCATGTTTAGATGCACTAATTCAGTCAAAAGAATTAGATTATGCAGAACAAAAACATTAGATGCACAGAACAATGCCAAAGTTCACCATGCACTGCTACTACACATGATAAACTACTACAATAAACAAGATGAAAGATCATGTGTTTCCCCACCACTCTTAGAATAGTAGACAGCCTTCAACAAATAAGGAAATATGGGAGTTTAATAAGAAATCAAATTATAAAGCATAATTACATGACATGTTCTTTTGAACTTAAGAAGCCCTATAAGTATTTTGAATATGTGTCACGGGCTCTTGATGGCAAGGGAAGGCGAATGTCCTGACCAATGCCAATACTAGTTGAAATTAATATTGAGGCAATCAGCGACTAAGTTTAAAGTGAGACTATAACTTTATCTAGTAAACTTTGACGCGCCATAACTAATATGTAAGCTTTATTTTCTTTGTCCCCTACTTATGAAATAGTTTTACAAATGAACTTGCTCCTTTTAGGCCCAATCTGAAATCTAATGCATCAGGGTTCAAACAATTCCTTCCTAGTTATGCATTGGTCCATGGACCAAAGAATTCAACCTCAAAAGCAAACAATCGTATATGCATATATTATTAAATATATGCAAAATACACTCGCATTTATTTTTTTCTGGAGATGACCTTTAAATATGTAGGAAAAGAAAGAAGAAAAAGTATATTTCATATAATAAGATTCCAAGTTTCCACCTCTTTTTTTATTTGTTTGCTTGTTTGTTTTTGATCTTAAGTTTCCTAACAGCCCCAAACGCTTCTCATAAAGAAAAAAAAAACGGAGCATAAAAGGGCTAGTTAAAATAATCAAAAATTTGCACAAGGAAAGAACTAACCTAAGTTAAGCTTGTACATCGAATACTCTGTCTGCTTGAAAGACATAAACAGCTCCAATTTTTCTGCTTCAACGGTGCGTTCCATTTCTTGTACTTCAACATTCCTCCTCATCTGAAACCATAAAAAAAATGTTCAAAAACCCTAAATCGGCAGAAAGATTGTGAATTCATCAATAAATAGAAGAAATTACCTGTGAGCGTTGTTCTTGAAATTGATTGACATCGGAAACCCACCGATCGTCTTGCAGTTTAAGCTTATCTTCAAGAAATTTAAGCTGCGACTGTTGCCTCTGTAGCATGTGAACAAGAGCATTGAAGATATAGTTCCACTTTTTCCGATCAGAAGATATATGAAGGTCTTTTGGCATTGCCATCGTAATATAATAAAGATTGCTGATAAAAGTGATGAAGAAGAAAGAAATATCTTAAAATTTTGAGAGAGCAAATTGAAAATTGAAAATCAAAAAGGTTTCAACGGTTGTTCGTTGCTTGCTGTACAGAATCAAATATTATTAAAAACTAGGGACCCAAACCCAGTCGGGTTGGTTTCGCCCAACCTAGCTATAGTTCTAGTATTCAAATGGATTGGACTCATTTTCTAGTTTGGACTTAATAAGCAAGAGAATATAGATATTTCTATTAATTCGGTTAACTTTACAATTGCCAATTTCTATTATTTTTGTAAATATATTTGATACTACTTGCGTTTTAAAATATAGGATGAATTACATATTTTATTATATTTTTGAAAATAAATATAACAAAAGTCTTAATATTGACATTAACATTTCAAAGATATGAGAAAGTAAGGGGTTTAGAGAGCATAAGAAAATCAACAATCATATATTCATTACATAAATAGTTGTACAAAATATAAAATAATAATATAATTTATTTTTATAAAACTACTTACCATAAACCTAAATGCATGTGTAAAATTTTACAAGGATTATAGTAATCTCTTTGTTAAAAAACACAATGAAGTCAATTCAAAATATAATCTAATTCAAAATTGGTATGATTTTTAAAAAATTAAATATGATAAAGCTTATAGTTAGTACTTCTTTTAATACGTTTAAATTTCTATATAATTATATTAAATAAATTTATCCCAATTATTTTATTTAATTTAAAAATGTCTCTATTTAACTTCAAAATGTGAAATTAACTCTTATATTTTAGGGGGTGAAATGGAATATTTTATAAGGACATTTTTGGGGGGTGCAAAATGGACATAATAGTCAATTACGGCGAGACTATAATTATCCATTTATAATAGTCAATTGCTTTGTTTTTAACATTATCATAATTTTAAATACAACTTTAGTTCTCTCATTATTTTTTATTTAATAAACAATATTTTTTTTAATACAATAACAATATAGACAATTGATATTATATTTAATATTATATAATTATTTTTTAATAGTAACTCTAAAAAAATTTATATTAAGTAATTTGAGAGTAGTATATACTCTCTTAAAATCCATTCCAAATAAGAAAAGGTCACGAAAATCTGGAAGAAATCGCTTAAAACAATGGGAAGATGAACATGCCGCCAATTCCAAATCGTCGTTAACCATGCATTCATTATAGGAGTAATTTATACTACTACTCCTTAACGAAGGATATATTATTACTACTACTACTATTAAGATCCAAGACCACCAAAAGATACAGCGAGTATACAACTGCTTATCTACTCTAGCGAAGATCGCTCACATTTCCTTTATTACAACCTAAAATCTTGCTAATGGACAATTTTAATGTTAAAAAAGACAAGTTCCTCGGAGATTTTCCCAAAACAATCTTTCGGATCTCCCAAGATTATCCGACGTGTCGGTCACCTACTCTCATCCTTACCCCAAATATTCACCGGCTCATCCAGTCTATTTAACTTTTTGACTTCATTTATCCGGTTCATTCAACACCATCAGTGCTTATAAATAAGCTCGTTTAGTACAACCCCTGCTTCTTTCATTTATTCAAACTCTTTCTAACTTTTGATTAATCCGAAAGCGCAGTGTTTAGGTTTAGCCATTGCAATCTTCCCCGAGAGGTTTGTTTCTGCAAATAGTTGCCTAGTTCCTTAATGAATGACTAGTTGTTTAATTGTTCTTAATTACTCTATGTTTGTACTCGATTCCACAATTAACAACAACCATTTTTCTCTTTTTCTTTTTTCCTTCATGATTGGTTTTTTAAACTGTTTATTGAATTATTTTCTTTCTTAAATGTAGAGCTTTAATTGATATATACATTATTGCATATGTTTCTGATGAACTTATAGTAGTTTTTAGAGTATAGATGAATATGAGTATGCTGCTTGATTGTATTGGATTTAATTTGCCTGATTTGACCTTTTAAAAATATTATGGTTTAAGTTAAATTTATGGTAGTTTCGTGCAATGTATTTGGTGTGTTTGTGAATATAATTTGCTGGACTTTCTGAGAGATAAAGCAGTTTTATAAACACTTTCTCCGTCCAGCAAAAGATTTCCACCTTTTTAACCCGGAAAGATTGAAATTTAGAGTCACTTTTTAAGAACAAAAATAAAATTCAAAACTGATGATCTTTGAGATAGGGGGGAGTATTATATAAGAATGTTTTCACAGTTGTGTTAATTATCTATTCAGACCTTTGATCCCATAGATTTTGTGGCTTTTTCTGAGTATTGTTTTAGGATTTTCCAACCCTTAGAATTGGAATTGAGAGCCAAATTTTAACTAAATTTAAATTCTATGGAATTGCATATGTGCATTCAGTTCCAATTCCAAAGCTTAGAATTTAGTTGCCAAACATAGCAAAAATATATTTTGAAGTATGTTAATTCTTGAGCCTGATTTATGCTGATTTATATCTAAGACTCATTTGTTGTTTTTATTCGGTGTTCTTTTAAATGTTGGAGTTTCATCTCTGTTGCATTAGTATACTGCTGCTTGAGTAAGTTTTTCTGTTTAAGAATCAATTATTAATCAACTTTTTACAAATTCCATATGCTTTAATTTTAAAGTTTATTGGAGCCTGGTTTGCTTCAGCAATTTGAAAGAGTTTTGCTTTATTTCTGGTTTGCTTTAACAATTTGAAAGTGTTTGCTTTATTACTGGGTTGATTTAAAAAATTGAAAGTATTTTTGCTTTATTACTTATTTTTATCTTTCAAGTTCGAACCCATTGCTTGTTCCTGGACTTATCTTCTGGAGTTCTTTATAACTAGCAAGTATGTGTCCCACTGCTGTGGAAATAGTTCAAAATGGAACGGCTAAACATCTCGAGGGAGGAGGTTCCTCGCTGGAAATTGAAGACTCTGATTTGTTAAGGTTATTGGACAGACCTCGATCTGTAAACATAGACAGGAATAGGTCCTTCGATGAGAAATCCTTTAGTGAAATGTCAATGACCTTGTCACCGCCGCGCATATCTCATCTTTTTGACTTTCTCAATAGTACTTATTCTCCAGGAAGATGGACTGGCATTAACAGTCCTAGATCAAGTGGCTACTTTGAGCCACATCCCCTAGTAGGAGAAGCGTGGGAGGCATTGAGGCAGTCAACGGTTTACTTCCGCGGGCGACCAGTTGGGACAATTGCTGCATTGGATCATTCTTCAGAAGAACTTAATTATGACCAGGTGAATCTTTTTTGTTTTTATTATGGTTATGATATTCACCTTATACAATCTTAAGTTTTATTCTTTTAAATTATTACTTCTTTATCATTTCTGATGATCTGGGGGAAAATCTAACATGAATTAGTCAATGGTAATATTTTTAATTCTTTGCTTTTTATAAAATACTTACCATCCGGAAGGGAAAAAACACTTTGATTCTGTAGTGTTACACCGGATGTTTACCGTTGTGTTCCTATTTCTGTCTCTCCCTGATGCTGCTTCCATTCACCACATCTTTTCTCTATTACGTATTCTGCATAGAATTACAGGAGTCCTTCAATTGGTTATGTAAGTTCTAAAAGCACTTTTTTGACAGGTTTTCTTGAGAGATTTTATCCCAAGTGCGTTGGCCTTCTTAATGAATGGGGAGCCTGAAATAGTCAGGAATTTTATTCTGAAAACTCTTCGCCTGCAATCATGGGAGAAGAAGGTAGATCGATTCAAGTTAGGAGAAGGAGTAATGCCAGCAAGCTTTAAAGTACTCCATGACCCCGTTAGGAATTCTGAAACTATAATTGCAGATTTTGGTGAAAGCGCTATAGGAAGAGTGGCTCCTGTTGATTCTGGTTTTTGGTGGATCATACTACTTCGCGCATATACAAAATCTACAGGGGACAGTTCTTTGGCTGAATTGCCTGAATGTCAAAGGGGTATGCGCCTTATTTTGACTCTATGTCTTTCTGAAGGCTTTGATACTTTCCCAACCCTGCTCTGCGCTGATGGATGTTCCATGATTGACCGTAGAATGGTTAGTATCAATAAATTTGTTCTTTTCGTATTTTGTCGCATGAGAATTATTGAGACTCAATCTGCTACGTATTGTGAATGTTATTTACTTATGCCTTATGTGGATTTTGAAATGAAAGAAACTATTTGTTAATTAACTATATCAGAGAAGGAGGATGAGGCTTGATAGATGTTAGAAGGTTTTTGTTAATATTTTTGAGTTGGCTAAAAGGAGTATACCTCTTTATGATTCTAAAGTTACAAAATATGTGCATAGAATATGGGGGATTACCTTAATTTTTTCGTTTTGTTGCAAAGAAGTAGGATGCAGTATAAAGTTTCTTCACTCGCATTTGAGAAGTCTGATTCATGATATGCAAATGAGCTCCAGATTGGTTGCTTATACTTTTTTGGTATTGTCTCAAACATTTTGCTCCATAATATTGCAAGCCTAATGATTCTTTCTCAATCCATGAACTGCAACAGTCCAACTTCGTGTCTGTTGTCTTTCCTAAGATTGACAAGGTCAATAGTTTGTTCCAAAAATGATAATGATTTTATAGTCTAAAATTGGAAAGTGACGTTGTCGGATGTATCCCCTCGAGAAACAATGCAGGTTTTATGTAGTGTAAAGAGAAACCGTTTGACAAAGACATGGCAACTGTAGAAACTTGATATCAAATACTTTGACTGAATTCCACCTTATTAAATTTTTGTTTTAATCTAGTAAGTATAATAGTATAGATGAGCACAATTTTAAGTGCTTCCCTGTTGACCATGTATTTATTCAGGGTGTTTATGGGTATCCCATTGAGATACAAGCACTTTTTTTCATGGCCTTAAGATGCGCTTTGCTTCTACTAAAGCATGATGACGAGGGCAAAGAGTTTGCTGACCGAATAGCAACACGCCTCCATGCTTTAAGCTATCACATGCGCAGTTACTTTTGGCTGGACATAAAACAGCTAAATGATATTTATCGTTACAAGACAGAGGAATACTCTCACACTGCAGTTAACAAGTTCAATGTAATGCCCGACTCCCTTCCAGAATGGGTGTTCGATTTCATGCCGAGTCGTGGCGGTTACTTCATTGGAAATGTTAGTCCAGCAAGAATGGATTTCCGTTGGTTTTGCTTGGGTAATTGTATAGCAATTTTGTCATCTTTGGCAACTCCGGAGCAAGCTTCAGCAATAATGGATCTTATTGAATCACGCTGGAAAGAGCTGGTTGGAGAAATGCCATTGAAGATTTGTTATCCGGCCATGGAAAGTCATGAATGGCGAATTGTAACAGGTTGCGATCCAAAGAACACCAGCTGGAGTTACCATAATGGAGGATCCTGGCCAGGTGAGCTTCTGCCTTACTTTTCTTGAATCCAAAAATATTGGTGGATTATACAGCCTCTTAATCAGATTGACTTGGTACTCTCCTAGAGCTATATAAATAATATATGTGCTAATTGTTCAATAATATAATTATGCCATTGCAAAACAAAATGTAGCATTATTTAAATGATCCTTATTTTGTGTTATGTTGGTTCCAAGGGGTGACATTCTTGAGTGTTGTGAGTGCAGTGCTTCTGTGGCTACTAACAGCTGCGTGTATCAAGACGGGACGACCCCAAATTGCTAAGCGTGCCATCGAGCTTGCTGAAAGCCGTTTACTGAAGGATCATTGGCCTGAATACTATGACGGAAAGCTTGGCCGTTATGTGGGGAAGCAATCTCGAAAGTTTCAGACTTGGTCTGCTGCCGGCTACTTGGTGGCTAAAATGATGCTCGAGGATCCATCTCATTTGGGAATGATATCGCTTGAGGAAGACAAGCAGATGAAGACCCAGATGAAAAGATGTGCATCTTGGGTATGTTGACAACCTGATATATAGCTTGGTATTTGAATTGTTTGGTTGACGAAACGAAACAATGTGAATGGATGAAATTTTGACGTTAAGAGTCCTTTTTTGCGTTTTCTTTCGGTGATCAGGAAACAATTGCAATTTGCAAATTGATGATGTTAATACAAAGTCAGTAGTCTTCTTTACTCTTCATTTACTTACCACTTGATGATTTATACAATGCATGTACCAAGTAGTTTCCTTTTTTCCCTTTATTTTTATATTGTTGAATGAATGAATGAAGCTTGAGGTATTTGGTTTTATGAAATGCCCCTTCTTGTATTCTATATCATATTTAATGCAAACGGAGCCTAACTAGGGAGTAGTATATTTTTTTGGGTTTAAAATCAATAAGCAGTTATTATTAGAGTACTTGTAACAGGGTATATGATTCCTACACCAAAGGACAAAAATATCTCCTACATCATGTCATGGAGCGACCCCCTAATTCAGCAAGTTAATAGTTTTATATTTTCTTCTCTAATTTCTTTTATAAATAAATATTCCAAAAGAAAATGAGTATCAAGTATCATTATGACGATACAGTTGAGTCTGTACAAATAAAAAAATTTAAATAATTTTTAATTTTATGCAGACTCCACATAGCATTTTGATATAAAAAAGTATTCAATCTAAACTGGTGACCATAGACTATTAAATTCTAGTAAGTTTTGCAAGAATTTTGGTGGGCTGGGCAATACAAGACTTCCGGGCCTGTACCGGACCCTCCATCAAAAGGATTTCCCCTGCTCCTGAATTTCAATGCTATGACACTTTATTTTCTCAATCTGCGCACCATTTTTCACATCCTCCCGGAACAACTGAACCACCACCACCACCACCACGTCACGTACGTCACATATATTAGAGTAAAAGAGAAAGCGGAGAGAAAAAAAAGGGATGATGGGAGGTGGTTCGAAGAGGCCAATCCATGCAGCGGCGACGTGGATACGGCAGCAACCGCCGGATGTGCAGGCGTTCCTGGCTGTATTTTCCGGAATGTCGGCCCTGGTATTCATTAAGGTGGTGGTTGACGATCACGATAACCTCTTCATCGCCGCCGAGGCCGTTCACGCCATTGGCATCTCTCTTCTCATTTACAAGCTCACCACCGACCATACTTGCGCCGGTGATCATCAATTTCCCCCTTACATTTTTTTTCTTCTCATTTTTAATTGAGGTTTCCGTTGTCTTTTTACAGTTTGTACGTGAATATATATATATATATATATATATATATATATATATATATATATATATATATATTCAATCTTCTGTATTTATTCTATAAAATTGAAACAGTTTCTCTCTATTATTTTTGGGAATATTATATTGATTTGAGGGATCTTAGTTTCAGTTCACTTGTTGAATTAATTGTCTCTGGTTAATGCAATTTGATATTCTTACAGCACTATTTCATTGTGTTCAATGAAATCTACTTTATTTTTATGATCCATGCTTAGTCTAACTACCCATTATTCCCTCCATCCATTTTCAAAAGTAAACATGTTAGGACAACTTTGACTTTAACATAATTAATTATCAAGAGACTCATTTTGGGATGACAATTGTATGATTTAAAACTGAAACAGCTTATGACCTGCTTAAAGAATCGCTGCTCTCTCTATCTGTGGCTTTTCCCTCATAAATTTTCTTCACGGAAGAAAATTTGTGATGGCTCAATAGTTGTTTATATGTTAGTTATGAGGCATTTTGTTTTATCAATATTCTCTTTTTTAGCTATGTTGTTTTGACTTTCCACAGGTCTTTCACTAAAATCACAGGAACTAACAGCTTTGTTTCTAGCTACGAGACTCTGCTGCAGCTTTGTTATGGAATATGACATACACACACTACTTGATTTTGCTACACTGGGAACAACCGCTTGGGTCATTTATATGATTCGTTTTGTATTGAAATCCACTTACATGGATGACAAAGACAACTTTGCGCATTATCATGTGGTATGTGTCTTCAGTCTCTTGCAGTGTTTCTTTATTTTTTATTTTTTTATGCAAACTTACGGTGGTTGTTACCATTACTGTAAAATATCACCATTAAGAGCTTTATATTCTAAATTAAGACATACTTAACTCATGTTTAATCTAATGACGTGAGGAAAAATAATTAACAGGGTGGATATGGAGTATTAAAGGATATCATTATAGCCATTTTTTGTTGTTTAATTTACTTAATTTATGATTCGACTCTAGGTGATACCATGTGCTATATTGTCTATTGTTATTCATCCATCGACGCAGCATAATCTTTTTCATAGGATTTGTTGGGCCTTTTGCGTTTACTTGGAATCTGTTTCAGTACTCCCTCAGCTCCATGTGATGCAGAACACTCAGGTAAACTTGGTGAAGACGTAGAATCACATCCTGCTTCAAGCCTTTCTACTATGATTTTGAATTCCCTTCCGGAGTTATTCATTTCTATATATAACTTATCCTGTTTTACCTTTTCAATTTTCTTTAGATTGTTGAACCGTTCACAGCACATTACATATTTGCTTTGGGAGTTGCAAGGTTCCTTAGTTGTGCACATTGGATTCTCCAGGTTTGATACTACAAAACTCATGTGGTCTATCTTCGTGTTATGAAGATTGTATACATATTTTTTCTAATCTTTCACGTTGACTTTTTTTTTTCTTCTTTTTTTTTATAACATTTGTGACACTGAATCGTAATTTTTCGGTTGCTTGTCCACCTGACAAATATTTTAAACTTGTGTTGGCATTATCACCTTAAATTTGACTTAGCTTCTTTCTTTCAGAAGATTAAAGAAAATAGAAAATGTATTCACTTGAGTAGATAAATTTTGGATTATGTCATCGGAGTTTTAAAAATGAGCCAAGATCTCTCCTTGGTGGCAGGTGGAAATCAAAGGAGTTAATAGTTCTTGTATACTATTATTTTACACATAGACGCGCTATACCGCTAGTGCTGGACAAAGCAAATGCAAACTAGTGTGCATATGTAGTGCTTTATCTGGTTATGGCATAATGGTGATAATTATCTAATCCAATTTTGTATTTTCAAGGGATATAGAGACTAATGGAGCTATCATATGATAATTAAAATTGGCTCTTTTTGTAGGAATGACAGTCGTCCGCTATCTCTTTTAGTTAAAATCCCATTCTAAATTTTCGCACATATATAATTGATAACCATTGTTTTCCATCTTTCATACAGGTACTTGATACCAGGGGACGCTTGTTAACTGCTTTAGGTTATGGTTTGTGGCCTTTTATGGTCCTTCTTTCTGAAATTGTCCAAACATTTATTCTGGCAGATTTCTGCTATTATTATGTTAAAAGGTGAGTTGTAAGCTTTATTATGCAAAGAGCCATCTCTATTTTAGTTTCTCCAGAATTATGTTAAAGAAGATTGTTCTTTTGATTGCAGTCTTGTGGGCGGGCAGCCTATGCTACGCCTTCCTTCAGGAGTTGTGTGACTTGCAAAGATTTTGTTAAGAATCAGCAAAAGTTTGTCCACTACCAACTTAGAACTGCAGTATAAGGAATTGTGCTCTTTCTACGTTATCTTATATTGGTAACTATTATTGTTTTTTTATGATTTTAATAATCCTGCTAGCATAAGAAGAATGTTGGTTTCGTGTAAAGTTAGGGATGGTTTTTCGATTAGGTAGATATACAAGTTAGCCACATGATTGTATGTAATTCTTCTCGGAGACGAGTAAGATGTTTTATTATTCTCCAATGATTTGTCATTGCAGCCATTTTTATGATCATTGATTAGCAGCCATGGCAGCTTCTTCTTCTTCTTCCTTTTTTTGTCTTTTTGGTTGGGATCCCCTTAAAAACCATTAGATATATATAACCATTTAATATGTTGTCAAACCATGGGCCTATAACTAGTTCTGCTGTGCTGTTCTGAACTGGGCCGCATTAGTTCTTACTCTCAACTTTTACAAATTATACGAGTGTTGAAGAGAGGGGAGGAAGGAGTATAGTGGTATGGTATCCTAATTCCTAGAAAGCTTGACCTTAATTAAGTTTTGCATAATTAGGTATCAATCAGGCTTGTAGAGTTGGCATGTCACATACCTAATTCCTTGTTTTGATTCTGAATGACCTGATTTTGACGTGAAGAAGGATAGGTTGATCCATTCCCAGCCAGCCCCACGCACGAATCACCATCTTTGCGAAGCACAGGCCAGCTGTCCCGGTCAATTCTGAAAGGAGGAGGAGGAGGATGAATCGCTCGACTTGATGGATCCTTTTCCTAACATTTTGTAAGCTGAGATTGTTAACTAGCCTAGCTTAGCTACACAACTCCCGCTACCATTTCTCTTTAAATTAATTAGTACTACATCCGTTTGGATACAATTTGACTTTATAAAAATTTATAATGAAATAGTTTTTGTTATATCTTATACAATTATTATAATTGTATAGACTAAAATTAAATAAATTCATATTAATTTAAAGTTTTATCTCAAAAGTCAAATTGAATTAATTTTGAAACAGCCGGAGTATTCTTTAAAGGTTAGTTTGTGAATTTAATTATTTTCTTAATAAAAAAGAATGGAAACGTGGCATTAATTGAGCAGGCAGGGTCTTCTGGGAGTTCATCTTGCAAGCCTCCACTATATATTATATTCCTCTAAAATAATTTAGGTATTCTTTCAGATTTAGTCATCACTTTATTTCAATATCAGAGAGACGTATATAAAATGAGAATTTTTAAAAATAATTTTAACTTTTTCCATGATATATATATCCTTTTACATTTGTTAGAATTAAAAAATACTAGTAATGATGGTGTACAGTGTTCTAATATTTAATCTATAATGACATGTTAGAAATTAATTTCACGTTATTTTATAATCCATAAATAAAAACCTAAATCTAATTTAGGAACAGACTTAACACGTATAAAATAGTTTGATTTGAGCCATGAATTATTTCTCCTTTTGGAAGTAGATGGACGATCAATTATGGCCTCTCATTGGCTGCTGATAAGAATCCTTTCCATTTTAAATAAATAGAGACTCTCTATTTTATAGTACAGATTTAAAATCATATTTCTCTGTCCCATCAGCATAATGTCTCAAATATAGAAAGATAGATATTACTCGTATATTATATATAAGAATTAGCCAAATAGCTAATGAATAGTTTTAGTTAAGGAAGAGTCGAGCTTTAGCAACTCTGTACATGTAGTAATTTTCTGGGTAAGAGAAGTCTTTCTTGTAGTGTAGTGTAAAAAACGTCAGGACACGTCTATGTTTGTTTACTTACTTAATTCGCAACAGCATACTGCTAGGCCAAGCTTCAACATTCCTCAAAATAAATAAATAAATAAATTAATTAATTTGGTACAATTTTTTGGTGGGCGGTATATAGTCTTTAAGCATCATATTAAACTTTATTATAGAATTTTGAACATGATTATTTTTTTTATATATCTTTCCCGTATTTGCAAATTTTAGTTCACTCTACAAATTAAACTAATTCTTTAAGAATAATCAAATAAATTATATATAATCAATCAAATGCAACAATAACAAATCATATATATATGTATGTATGTATGTATGTATGTATGTATATGGTATACCATAAATATCAATCAACGTGTTAGGAAAACTATACATCAGTCGGGAGTTTCAGCAACCATTACTCATCTAAGTTGCATACGTATCGGGAGGAGTTATTTTTTAGTATTTTTTGCCCTCGAGTTAAATTTGACTTAATTATGAAATACATGCATGTAATCAGAGACGTCAGACGGGAAGCCCCTCTATCACAAAAGGACGAATTAAGTTCCATTATTAATAAAATTACAAAGAAAATAAAACGATTCTTTTTGAAAGAAAAGAAAAATTAAATGATGATGCATGTACGTGTTCCTATTTCCTGACCACTGCTCAAATTATATATATATATATATATTTCATGTTTTTTGGTATGTTGAGGTAATGCATGCGCTTGGGTGGATGATAAAGACCAGTTTAGGTACGTTGCAATTTGGACACGAGAGTATAAATTCTTTACGCGTAAGATCAGAAACAATTAATGTTAAATAAACATGATCCAAATTTTGAAGGAGCTACGGTTAGACTTAAGAATTAAAAACATTTTTAAATTAATTAAAAGTTACTCTTTTTTGTTTTAATAAAAATTTTATATTTAAAAGCGTTTCATCCCATCTCATCATACGGCACTGTTCTGTTATTACTTTTTTGTGGGCTGGTTCCAGCTTCACTATATATTCTTACACGCATCATATAAATATATTCTCTACTTATAAATACGACCTCTTCGATTCCTCTCTTCATCACAATTATTAATTACAACACGCAGAATTCATATCTGATATATTCTCCTTAGTCAGTCTTTCTTTTCGTTTCAAGTATATATAAAATTAATCATGGCCATCTCAAAGGCAATTATTGCTTCATTTCTCTTATCTTTTCTCGTTCTACACCTTGTTCACAGTGTTGACATAATGGTATATATTCTTTTAATTTTCTGTTTAATAATTTTAAGAATTATGTATACTCCATCGTCCACATATCTTTCTCTCTCTCTTGATCTGGCCGATCGATTTCTAAAAAATATGGCATGCATCTTTATTCATGTAGATGAGCAACAATGGAAGTACTGGGCGATCTCTTCTCCAGAAAATAGGTTGATTTTCTTATATATTAGTTCTCTATTCTCTATGTATTATGATTAATTTGTCCCAAGATTAAACACGATCATCTTTATTACTAATAATTACTAAAAGTATTTTAATTAAGTGGACATATAGCTAGGCCACAGATATTTAGTACTCAACACACACACACACACATATATATATAAGGAGGGAGGGAGGGAGGGAGGGAGTTTGTTGATTCCCAATGATGATTTAATTAATTAATGCAGATTGCGGAGCTCGATGCACAGAAAGATGCGAATTATCGTCAAGGCCAAATCTGTGCAAAAGGGCATGCGGAACTTGCTGTGCCCGCTGCAACTGCGTGCCTCCGGGCACTTCCGGCAACGAAGATGTTTGTCCTTGTTACGCTAATATGACTACTCACGGTGGCAAACACAAGTGCCCTTAATTAACATCTTCATCATATATATATATATATATATATATATATATATATAGTATTTTTGTTTATGTCACCTAAATGTTATTAAAAGTGAATAGATGAGAACGATGAAGTTTGTCTAATTTTTACGCTTGTTTGTGTTTTTTTTTTTGGGTGCAACTTTTCTTGGGCTATATATATGTATGCAAGTTACTGCAAAATTGTTGAAATAAACATGTGATATGGTTTATGCTGTTTCATTACTTTTAAATGAATATCTATGATTATAATCTCTTATAAATTTAATTTGCTTTTGTAGGCATTTTTGAAGAAACCATTCAACTCATTGATTCTAAATTATAATATTATTATTGACTTTTTAAAATTAATTTAGATATTTTTAAATTTTACTTAATATAATACTAAATAGTATACATTATTTTTAAAAAATAATACTTGTCGTAAAACTTAATTTTTATAAAATTATAAATGAAAACATCCGGTATAACATAAATTTATAAAATAAGGGCAATTTTTTACGTTAGGTTTGACACCAAGGAAAAGAGTCCAATTTGATTCTATAAAATTAAGACCAAAGCTAAGATAGTCCAAGTTAATTCCTTTTTTATATATTTTTTTATTGTTGACCGATTCACATGAATCAACTCGAGAGAGACTCAGCCGTGCAAAAACTTAACCTTAAAATTTAGTTATGTGCCATCAGAAAGAACAATAATGTAAGACTGACAAATAAGATAATGTCCAAGAGGTATGTCTAAAAATTACTTAAGTTCTTTACGTGGCTCGTGATAGCCTGTACCATAAAATATTTTGTTGATCAAAATAAAATATTTTTAGATATAGAATTTTTAACAAAAGTGCTTTCACATAAAAATTAAAATACTGCTTACTTAGACAATTATAAAATTATTTTTTGAAAACATAAAAGGCTAAATTGTACAAAAGTGTGTGCTATGAACATTTAATATATTTATTTAAAGGATAAATTGTGTTTGGCCAATTAAAATTGCTTCTACTAAAATTAGATATACTCTCTCCGTTTTTTAAAATTAGATATACAATTTAACTTTTAAGGTCAAACGACGACATTAAACTTTAAAGTGATGTGAATTTATTTAATTTTAATTAATTATATTAATACAATTATTATTATTGTATAGTATATAACAAAAATTATTAATCGCAATATTTATTTCATTCTAAATTTTTATAAATCATACTAATTTTGAAATTTAATATGTTATCGTTTAAACTCAAAAGTCAAATTATTTCTCTAATTTTGAAACAGAATGAATATATGCTTACACTTGCCATATAACACCACATAATTTGTATGCACATACAAAAACACACAACTCATATACATGCATGTGTCATCCTATATATATGCAATAAAAATAAATGAAGTGAAATAATTATAACTTAGATGCCGGGGTAGAAAATTCTTCAAATTCTTTCGTATTATTTATGTATTTTGGTTTGATTAATGACAAAGACTACATGACATTGATAGAAGTATAGTTGAGGTTTGGACAGATCGAATAATGTCAACTCTTTTGCGCGTAATATATTGATTGGTCGGCGTGGGGTGGGGGGGGGGCATTTCATGAAAATTCCAAAACATGCAGCCACACAACCAAAAAGAAAAGAAAATTTCGAACTTATTTATCCATCGATCATTCTAGCTAGCTGGCATGTTTTCCTTTTCGTAGGTTTGATGAAGCTAGCTGGTTCCAGCTTCACCCTAAGACAATACACATATTGCCACCAAAAAGTCCCATTCTTACACTCCTCAACATTTCATTCTCTATAAGTAAAGCTTGTGCACATCAATCCCTTTCATTAATATATATATATATATATATATATATATATATATATATATATATATTCCTATCTGATCAGTAGTCTTTCAACTGCAAGTAGTGTTAATTAAAAAGTCATGGCTATCTCCAAGACTCTTCTTGCTTCACTTCTCGTGTTTTTTTCCCGTTCTGCACTTTGTTCAGAGTGTTGACATAATGGTATTATTAACATAGATATATGCTTCTGAATTTTTCATAAGAAACTAAACTCTTTAATTCCTCTTTCCCCGATCGATCTAGCTTTATGATCCATATAATAAACAATATGACATTTGTGCAGGTGAACAGTAATGGCAGTGGGCTATCTCTACTACAAATTAAAAATAGGTTGATTATAATATAATTCATTAATTTATATTCTATGTATGTTTTATAAACAATAATATTTACTACCGATCCGCATAGAAACGTTGTCAGGTTTCATCTCCGTTCTCCATTCTCCAATAATGATACATGTATAGTGTAGTATATACTAATGCTTCCGGTCCATATATCACTTTTATCAACTACTCCTGTCCCTTAATATATAATATGGTCCATTAATGCCATAACCATAAACTCATAAGAGCTACGCCCTTCTAATTAAGTAGCTTTATTGTTGATCATAATCTTTCAATTTTTGTCATTTATATCGAAAAGAAAAGGAAAGAGAAGTGCTTAGCGCCCAATGAACATTTGAGACATTAAATTTTTATAGAAAAATTAGTAATTGAACCCATTAAACAATTTTACTTGACTAATAAGATAGGTAAAATAATTAAATATAAAAATCTTTTTAGAGTATCAAATTAAAATACGTACATTAGTCATTTTATTTCATGTTCTAAGATTTTAGAATTCGTTCCGACCATCATGGATCAAGTTGTAAGACCCCAATTTTTATAAATAAAGATGAATTTTCTATAAATATTATTTTTGAATATTATGGAGTTAATTTGATATAATGTTATAGTTGTGGGTAATATTTATAAATTTTGCAAAGTAAGCAAGTTGTTTTATAAAAATAACGGCTGAGGTGGACCCCACAACAGAAGTATAGTCGTAGTTAGAAAACGACAAAATTATCTTTCTATAAAAATAACGGCTGAGGTGTTACCGTTAAAACCGTTAAAACTGTTGAACTACCCGGTAGTAAAAGTACAGTAATACGCGTGGTTGCATAGTAGCACACGGTATTGATTATTGATGCTTACGTGAGAAGTCACTCAGCTATACTCAATTATTGCTACAGTAATTGCTGCATTATATCTCTTAAATTATTGTCATAGTATCATCTGTATAATATGTTATATTATTAAATCAAAAATTGAGACGTTGTGGTAAGTTTGGTTATATTTTTATGGGAGGCCCATATGTCATCATCTAAGAGTCTCTTCGTCAATAGTAATTACCGTCGTCAATAGTATTTACCTTGGTCAATAGTAATTACCGTCGTCAATAGTATTTACCTTGGTCAATAGTAATTACCTTCGTCAATAGTATTTAACTTGGTCAATAGTATTTACCTTGGTCAATAGTAATTACCTTCGTCAATAGTATTTACCTTGGTCAATAGTAATTACTTTCGTCAATAGTAGTTGTCCCTTCAATATTACCAAGAGTCATTTGACCCTTCGTTAAGACCAAGAGTCATTTGACCCTTCGTTAAGACCAAGAGCCACCTTCAGTTTTTCTATAAATAGAGGCCTAGGGATTCATTATTTTTCACGAATTCATTCAAGCTATAGAGAGAGAAAGTATAGAGAGAATAAGAGAGAGAATAAAAGTATTCTGCTACTTCACTTTTCCAATATCCAGTTCTTTTAAGGTAAGGGATATTATTCTTTTGTATTCAAGAAGAGAACTTATGTTATTCCATTTCTTTATTATTCTGTTGGAATAACCTGTATATGCGGAATACCCTATACTTGGTGACATTCTTCTATTATTCTGTTGGAACATCCTGTCTGTGTGTTTTACACCGGACGTGGTTCCGTTTTTATTATTATTCTGTTGGAACATCCTGTCTGTGTGTTTTATACCGGACCTGGTTCCGTTTTTATTATTATTCTGTTGGAACATCCTGTCTGTGTGTTTTATACCGGACCTGGTTCCATTATTTATTATTCTGTCGGAATATCCTGTCTGTGCGTTTACGCCGAGCCTGGTTCTATTATTTATTATTCTGTTGGAATAACCTGTCTGTGCGGTCTATCGCATGCATGGTGATTTCTTTTGTTATTCCATTCTTTATTATACTCAGTTGGTTAAGTTTTGACTTCTATACTCCATAAAATTTGTGGAATATCCTTGACATTTGCGCTTCATCTAGTATCTATTCATGAAAATATTCTCCTGATCATTCTTGAATTTTACTCCACAAAGTAGTATCATGTTGACAATTTGGACGTTGTTAATTCTTGGAAAAATTAATTCTTGAACTTGTTTTATTGAATTCTTATATCATTGTCATCATCCTCATGTTTATATTCTGTTGAAAGTCATCTGTGGCCTGTAGTGCATAGATAGACTTGGTATGATTATGACCAGGGATTATTCGGTGTAATCATGACCGTAATGTTACGAATGATATGGTAAAAGTCCTCATTGGCCCGTAGTGCATTGATGGACAGTTGTTGGCATGATCATGACCATTAATGAATATACGAATATCCTTGGCCGTAGTGTAGGGGTGATTCGATGATGTGGATTATTTTATTAAGCTGAGTCTCAGCGATCACAGTGTTGGAAAATCTTTTAAATCATAAAAGATAGTAGAGTTTATTTTCTACTTGACTCTTTTAATGGATTGCTTGTTCCGCTGCAGTTAAACTTAATGTCTATTATATTTTATCAGTTTAACATTGTTGAAGGCTAATGATAATTTATTCTGCATTATCTTAGTCATAATATTTCTTACTGGGCTAGTTGAGCTCACCCTTTCTTTCACTGTTCTCTTCAGAAAATGAGAACGTAGCTGGGGCAAGTCGGGGAACGGAGTGATGGTCTGAATGATAGTATTAGTTAGTAGTCCTCACTATTCTATGTAATGGTGTGTTAATAAATGTAATGAGGACTCCTTTTGAGTATGAATACTCTTTAGAAGATAATATTTGTATTCAAACTCACAGTTTATGTTTTGTCGTATTATACACGACAGTTGTATTAGTAAGTTGTATTTGTATTCTGTACTATGTATCTGACGACCCAAGATGGGTGATGTATACCTAATTTTGGGGGCGTCACACAAGTAATATGAATATTCTTCAAATTATATCCAATCATGGATCAAGTAAAATAACATAAGAGAGTAGTTTGTAATTAGTAACATATGTCAAAATTCGGATTCAGAGCATTCATAGCAGTTTCTTTATCTTTATCCCTACTCTGCAGTGTTATTGGGTCATTTGCAAAATAGAGATTCAAATTTTTTCCTATGTACCTAATAGGTTCCTTATATTGATTCCTAAAATAATAAAATTTAAAAGTTAAAAGTTAAAATTTCCAATAGTCAAAATATCAAATTAATAATAATCTTATAATTTATAAAAGAGAGAGTATAATTTATCAATTATATTTCACTGTAAAATAATGTTTATTTTATTTTAAATTTTAAGTAATTTATAAAGTGAGTATTGAATGGATTGTAGTTGCAAATGTACATAAGATTAATATTAACTTTTAAAAAGTTAATTTGTGATATTTTTAAATTTAAATTTAATATGATTCATTTAAATTTTGAAAATAATAAATTTTATAATTATCATTACATTTATAATATTTATAATTATATTGACATAAATTAAATAAATTTATATCAGTTTTAAATTTGAATATGTTTGAAATTAATTTTTAAAATATAAGTCAATATTAAGTTTATAATTTAAAAATAAAATAGTAAAAAAATGTCAAGATGTGTATGATTGATGAGTTGTCTACTTAAATAAGGGTGTGAAATGTCATTTTGTATATAGAGAATGATTTTTGACTCCCTCACTTTGGGGAATAAAATCGGGATTAAAATAGAGAGTCAAATAAGGATAAGAAAGCTGTTGGATAATAATTTGTTGATGCATTCTTCAAAATTGGGGATAAAGAGTTAATTAGGAAAATTGTTGTTAATGCTCTCACTATCTCATCGTCTCATCCGATATATGTAGTTAATCTTTATCTACCTATATAAAAGTAATAACAAACAAACAAATAAATAAATAAAAGTACACATGCATGATAACAATAGTGGGATGAGACCAGAGATGCATGGACGGTAAATTTGTAGTCGATGAATCATATTGAATAACAATACATGGTTATGCAGATAGTGGTGCGCGTTGCAAGTTGTCGGGGAGGCCAAATTTGTGCGTGCCACAGGGCATGCGGAACTTGCTGCACTTGTTGCAACTGCGTACCTCCGGGCACTTACGATGTCGGTCTGCCCTTGTTACGCTAATATGACTACTCTTGGTGCAGGCGCAAGTGCCCTTAATTCATCCTCCTTCCATTCTACCTGCTGAATCTTAATTTCAAGCATACATACATATACTAATATATATATAGAGAGAGAGAGAGAGATCACTTTGATCTCTTGTTACGGACAAATAAGTGGCTCACTCCCACCTTTCTGATTGGAAATTCGCAAGGGATGCCTTTTCCTTTCCTATCCTAACCGGATACAAAATGATATATATATATATATATATATATATATATATATATATATATATATATATATATATATATATCTCAGTTTTCTCAAGCAAACAGGAGGGAGCGAACTAAAAGCGAACCGACTATTATAGCCGGTTCGTTATTAATTCGTTTTTTGATATAAACTTAATATCATGTATATTAATATGCATGCACGTTAAAGATTGTTGAAATAAAGATTTGGGGATTTCAATATTTTGATCTAGTTTCTTTTTCTTTTTTGAGAAAAAAAATCCTATTATACATTGCAATAAATGTAAACACGTGATAATATAAATATTCACAATATATATTATTTTTTTTTGAGAAAAATTTACACCCTCAGTGATCTGAATCATTTAGTTCTATTTGAATTTAGCCATATGCGTACATAATTTTTTTCTTTAACATTTTTAAATAATAATTTGTTATTAAAAATATTATTTTTAAAATATATCTTATACACACATTAATATTTGTTAAAAAAAATATTGAGGCTTAAATAAGAACACTCGTCTTTTTTGTTGACATTTTCTTTTCTTCTTTTTTTTTTCCAAGTATTGAGACTTAAATAAGAGCACTTTGACAAATTTTCACAAAAACAAATAAGCCTTTAAAGTTTACTATTACAGAAAAGATCATTCAAAAAAAAACAAACAACTGCATATAAATCTCATTTGCATAATTCAATATTCAAAAAAATAAAAATAAAAATAAAAATAAAATCAACCAAAAAAATCTGCATATTAAATGTCACTCCTGCTTTTCTAATTCTCCCATTCTTTCTATGATTGCCTGCAGATTAAAGCAAAATTCAATGTCAAATACAAAACTAAACAAACAATGGTGATCTGAGAAAGACAGCTTGTACCTTCTTGCTCGTTTCTTGGAGTTCCCCAGCAAGAATGAACTCATCCAGAATCAGATATACCTTTTCGATAAAAGGATGAATGTTCAGTGATAATGTGGGTACTTGGCTATAAATACAGTTTTAACAATGAGAGGATGTTGCTTTGGAAACTGAGGATAGTCACGAAATAGTATCTGAAGAAAATAAGATAACTTCTAATTATGCAAGTGATATCATGCAAGAAGAACAATTTTTGAAAGCAAAGAAAGTAACAAACTATCAAGCTAAATAAATAAATTGAATGCGACACCAAATCCTGTACGTGTGAAATGAAATGTACCAAACAAAAAATTATACTATAAATTTATACTCTTCTTTCAAAAAGGCAGTCCCAAAAGAGGGGGGAGGGGGGAATAAAGAGGTAGTCCAAACGTAACTTAAACATTTCCAATTCATTGCATTATGATATCAGAACAAAGGAAACCACTGTCATCATTAAGTAATAGAACAGGGGGCCAATACTTGTGAACCAAAGATTCAGCAATAAGAAAGTGGTAATTCGTCGAATTTTATTCCCGAAAATTTAGTAACTTGAATTCTCAGCCTATATATCCTATTGATGTAATCTTGACCACAAAATAATAATTAGAATTTTTTCAAGCCATTTACAAGTTAAGGAAGAAAATAAGGTATCTATTAATCTTTGTGGTACTGTTACAACCGATTAATTTTTTTTCTTAAAAATAAAAAAAGAAACATCACCATTACAGATGGCAAAGCAAAACAAAAATAAAATTAGATAGTGCAATCTAGATAAAATAGACAGCGCTCTGAAACATAAACGAAAGAATCATAGATGGTGTCAAACCTTGTGAAAGTTGAAAACCAAATCTAGTTCACACACATTGCTGAAGAAGTGGTCCAATATCTCCACAAACAAGTGAATGCACTCTAGATATGCTAATTCATTATCTGTTATATCAACACACAGTGAGAAAAATAATCCAGCATATCGCCTGTAGATAACCTTGTGTGTACGAAACTGCAGAGCAAGTGTTCACAACAACTCAGTAATTGGAAGACCAATACTAAAGATATTTAGAAAAGTAAATTATAGCATTAGAAAAAGCCAAGCAGATTCAATAAGGATTTATGCAGTTGATATCTTGTAGATTATCAATTAGGCTTGACCTCTGAGTTATGGGTAGACCACTGGATAGTTATAAGATTTTATTATAGTGTGTGTTGCGTTTGATCTTCGTTCTGCGTAATTTTAGTTTCGATTATTTGTTTTGATCTGGTTCTTATTTGTTTGATTTTGTATCATAAATGGCTCGTAGGTCTTCGAGAATTGCTGGGAGGCAGGGTAATAACGGTAGGAGGGGTCAGGGGCAGCCTCAGGTTGAGGGTGTTAACCAGGGTGAAAACGCCGAGACTCGGGGTAACACATCAATAACCCAGACTATGATAGCAGAAATGGTGAATGAGGCAGTTACGCAGACAGTGACTCAGGCTATGCAGGTATTCTACAGGTGCAAAGAAATCATCATGCAAATGGCATTGGGGATGATGCAGAGATACCACAACATGAGCAAAATAATCCTCCCGAGGATCAAGTGGGTCAGCCAGTGTAGCTGTTATATGTGTTATTGGAGAGGTTCATTAAGCTGAAGTAAAAATCTTTTCGTTTTGCTCTGACTCCAATTGATGCGGAGAACTGGATCGCCCACTTGGAGAAGATTTTTGATGTGATTGGGTGTTCAGAAAATCAGAAGGAAAGATTAGCAGTTTATAAGCTAAAGGATGATGCTCAGCGATAGTGAAAATCATTGAAGGCTATACAGGGAGATGAATTTATAGATGCATTCATACGGAGCGATTTTTGTGACCTTTTCTATCAGCAGTACTTCCCAAACGTTGATAAGGATGCATACACCAGGGAGTTTGTGTCCATTCGGCAAAAAAAGGATGAGACTATTACTGATTTTATGGCGAGGTTTATTAGATTGACTGGTTTTGCGGGTTCAATAGCTGGGACAACTGCACAACAGGCAAAAAAGTTCAAATGGGCTTTGAAATATGAGTATAGGCGATCGATCATCCACACCATATTTACAGATGTATCACAGATGACTAATGCAACTAAGAGTGTGGAAATGATACACAAGGACTTTCAAGCTTCCAAATCAGAAGGGCGTCGAAAGAGAGAGAGATGATCAGCAAGGGCAAGGAATGGGGCAATTTGACAGAAATCAGAATAAAATAAAACATAGTTGGAATGAGCCTCCATTTGGTCAACAATTTAATCCTCGAAGGGGTGTTGCTTACCCAATGCAGCAAGGTAGTCGTGGAGGTCAGCAACAGGGTCAGTGGCAAGCTAAAGGGCAGTATCAAAATAGGGATTTCAACATAATAGGGGTTTCCAGTAGAATCAGGGTTAGCATCGCCAACAGGGACAAATTCAGGGACGATATCTAGGACCAGCAGGTGGGGGTAATCCGAACATTTTGTCACTTCCACCTGGTCTATGTACTACATGTGGTGGGTATCATGCTGGCAGGGCGTGCTATAGAGAGACATGGACGTGTTTCTTATGTGGTCAAATGGGGCATAGAGCAAGGGATTGCACAGTTCAGCGCGGTTATTGGAGAGGCAGTAATGCTGGTAATAGCGGTCAGCGCAACACCAGTGGGAGAGTATTTGCATTGACAACTAATCAAGCGGCTCAAGCACCAAGTACTGTCTCAGGCATTCTTATTGTAGAAAATCGTGAGGCATCAATTTTGTTTGATACTAGATCTACACATTCTATTGTTGCCTTTTCATTTGTTCGTCATCTTGGAATGTCTTCTCACATATTAGATCCTCATTTATCAATTGCTACACCGATGGGGAATTCAGTGATTATTTCTGAGTAATTTCACGAGTGTCCTTTGAAATTAGGGAGGAAGGTTTACGCAACAAACTTACTTCCAATGGTAATTCATGATTTCAATATCATCTTGGGTATGGATTTGCTGAGTAAACATCGAGCTACAATTGATTGTCAAGCGAGGAAAGTTATTTTTGGAACTTTAGAGGCTCCAGAATTCGAGTTTCAGTGTTTCAAGCCGAATGGCGTTGTTAAGTTGATCTCAGCTTTGAAGGCGAGCAAAGTGATTGTTAAGGGATGTGATTGTTATTTGGCTTATGTGAAGGATACTTCGAGAGATGAGCTCCAACTTGAAGATTATCTAGTTGTGCGAGAATTTCCTGAGGTCTTTCCTAAGGATTTGTCAAGATTGCCATCGCCAAGGGAAATTGATTTTACCATTGAGCTCATTTTTGGAGCGGAACCTATCTCTAAGGCATCCTATAGGATGGCTCCATTAAAGTTACAGGAGTTGAAGGAACAATTGCAATTGTTAGATCGTGAATTTATTAGATCGAGCATAGGGCGCTCTAGTCTTGTTTGTGAAGAAGAATGGATTTATGAGGTTGTGTATAATCTAGGGAGCTAAATCGGATCATTTTCAGGAACAAATATCCATTGCCACGGATTGATGACTTTTTTGATTGGCTCCAAGAGGCAAAGTTCTTAAAGAGAGATTTGAATTTTGAGGTTAGGGTACCATCAGTTGAGGGTAAAGGATGAAGACATTCTTAAAACAACTTTTCATACTCGGTATGGGCACTACGAGTTTTTGGTAATGTCGTTTGGGCTGACTAATGCTCCGGCGGTGTTTATGGATTTGATGAATCAGGTTTTTAGCAAGTACTTGGACCAATCTGTCATTGTGTTCATTGATGACATTTTGGTGTATTCTAAGTCTAAGGAGGAGCATGAAGATCATTTTCGTCCTATTTTAGAGATTCTGCAAAAGAATAAGTTATATGCTAAGTTCTCCAAATGCGAGTTTTGACTAGAACAAGTAACATTTTTGGGACATGTCGTGTCTGCGAAAGTTATTAAGGTGGATCCTGCGAAGGTGGATCCTGCGAAGGTCGATCCTATCACTAATTTGCTAAAACCTACCACAGTAACTGAAGTTAGGAGTTTGTTTGGCAGTATACTACAGACGATTTGTGGAAAGTTTTTATTTGTTAGCTTTGTCATTAACTTAGTTGATGAGAAAGGGCATAAAGTTTGTGTGGAATGAGGAGCGTGAGAAGAGTTTTGAGGAGCTTAAAAAGAGGCTTGTGTCAGCTCCAGTACTTACATTACCGTCGAGGATAGGAGGTTATCAGATTTACAGTGATGCTTCCAAGAAGGGTTTAGGGTGTGTTTTGATGCAGCATAGTAAGGTAATTGTTTATGCTTTCAGACAACTTAAACCTTATGAGGTGAATTACTCTACCCACGACTTGGAGTTAGTAGCAATTATTTTTTCCCTAAAGATTTGGAGGCACCATCTATATAGAGAGACTTGTGACATTTTCACCGATCACAAGAGCCTTAAATATATTTTTACTCAGAAGGAGCTTAACATGAGGCGGAGGTGTTGGTTGGAGTTTCTCAAGGATTATGATGTCAGGATTAAGTATCACCTCGGTAAGGCTAATATGGTTGCAGATGCTTTTAGCCGGAAAAGTTCAGGGAGTATAGCTGCCTTGGTTACACAACCTCAACTTATCTCGGATATAGAGCGTGTGGGTTTGGAGCTATATGCTAGAGATTTTGATGGGTTGGTAGCAGGCATGAGGGTGGAACCTTCTCTTATATTAAGGATTAAAGAAGCCCAAAAGAAGGATGGTGAGTTGTGGTCTATAGCGCAGAATATGGAAGAGGATAGGCAACCCGAGTTTCACATTGATGAACAAGGTGTGATATGGTTTGGTAAACGATTATGTGTTTCAGTGGATCCAATGATTCATGAGGTAGTGTTGACCGAAACTCATAGTTCGTCATTTTCTATTCATCTAGGGTCTACAAAAATGTATAACGATTTGAATGAGAAGTGGAACGGAATGAAAAGAGACGTAGTTGAATTTGTGAGTAAATGTCTTACTTGTCAATAAGTGAAAATAGAACATCAGCGGCCTAGTGGTTTGTTGCAACAGTTAGAGATTCTAATGTGAAAATGGGATAACATTTCGATGGACTTTGTGACTGGTTTACCGAGGACTCTTAAGAAGAATGATGTTATTTGGGTGGTGGTGGATCATTTCCTGGTTATTCGTGAGGTTTTTTCAGTAAATAAGTTAGCAGATATTTTTCAACGAGAGATTGTTACGATTTATGGGACTCCAGTTTCTATCGTTTCATATCTGGATCTGTGGTTTACTTCTCGATTTTGAAAAGGATTTTAACGAGCTTAGAGAACGCGACTCAATTATAGTACAACTTTTCACTTGCAGACAGATGGGCAATAACAGTTGGCAAGTTAGTATTAGTATGACTCCTTTTGAAGCATTGTATGGTAAGAAGTGTTGAGCTTCAACTTGTTGGGATGAGATTGGAGAAAGGATAATAGAAGGACCTAATTTGGTAAGGATTACTATGGAGAAGATAGAGGTGGCAAAAGAAAAATTGATAGAAGCTCGGTCGCGACAAAAGAGTTATGGTGATATTCATAGGAGGACACTTGAATTCATAACTGGTGAATGTGTTTTTGAAAGTCACTCCATGGAAAGGTGTTTGAAGGTTTGGTTTGAAAGCGAAGCTTAGTTCGTGTTTCATTGGCCCTTTTGAAGTTTTTGAGAGAGTTGGAGATGTGGCATATCGGGTGGCTTTGCCTCCATAGTTTTCTCATGTGTATAATGTTTTTCATATTTCGGTGTTAAGAACATAGAATTATCACCAATTTCATGTTGTGCAATACTCGTTATATAAGATTCGATAAAATCTTACTCCTGAGGAAGGAGCTAATGCAATTTTAGATAGTCAAGAACGAGTTATGAGGAGAAAGACAATTCCATTTGTTAAGATTTTGTGAAAAAATCATTCGGAGCGCGAAGCTACTTAAGAGGCAGAGGAGACTATTCGACAGGAGTATCCTCACTTCTTTGATTAGGTAAATCTTTGCAATCTTTTTTATTCCGGGAACGAAATCCATTTTAAGGGGGAGATAATGTAATACCAAAAAAAAATTAAATAATAAATAAATAAATATTTTAAAATATTTAATTGGATTTTTCTTATTTTTGGGTCAACTTGTATTTAATTTATGTGGACTATAATAAGTAAGAAATTACATTAATTTGGGCCTTTAAATTAAGTGGGTCTAATTTACATTTGTGTAATTTTAAATCCTAATAAAATTAAGATAATTAATAAAACATATTAATGAATAATTAAATAACTAAAACCTAGTTATACTTCATTATGTCTGATGAGTTGTGGGAATAGAACAGAAACAAAAGGAAGAGGCAAAAGGAGAACGAGAGAACGAGGCTGGAATTAAAAGGGTTTGAGAATAAGACTATTAAGACTTTATTCACCATATTCTACTTCTCAAAGGTAATTATTAGACTATTTTTTAATACAAAATAATTATTTTGCTACTGTAATTACAATATATTTTTTTGTTGTGTTTGCAATCTGTTTTAAAAATTTATTATGTCACTTGATTAATCGAATTTATTAATGAAATTTTGATTTATAATTGGGATATAAGATATATGAACTAAGGAAATTAATGGATATTCAAGGTTTGATGTGTAAATAATATATATATATATATATATATATACACACACACACACACACACACACGTAAGCAATTGCGTGATGATCTTGATGAATAGTAGTTTAGTAACATGGCAGTAATATTACATGGGCTTTTATAAATTAATAAAATTACTTCTATATTATTATAGCATTAATTATACTAAATTAAAATGATATTTTTGCATTATTGAATGTACTGAACATATTCTTAACTCTAAGGGATATATGAACTAATATTAAAACAGTTAAGTTAAAAAAGAAAATACATAAATTTTATAAGTTAGTAATTTAATTAAAAGTCTTGTATTATTTTGATAACTATATAAATCGGATTGAGAAGGTCTAGCAGTGTGATATTTGGCTTCGATGAACTGTTTTGGTACTATATTAAGGTACGGATTCCGTACTTTTTCAGCGAGACTCTTTTAATTTTAATTCGTTCGTTTTGCTACTCGTTTAAAAATTTGGTATTGTCTCTCAGGACTATTCCTTGTCAAATTTATTGTGATAGTTTCGTTTTGGCGTTGATATTAGAACTCGTATTTATACTCTTTAAACTGGTTAATCATGTCAATATGTTTTGGAGACTTTATTCGTTTCTATCATTCTTCGTATATTTTCGTTCACATTCGGGAGTTGTTTTGATCATTAATATCTTGTGATAATTAAGTATGTTCATATTTGATAATTCGATATCATTTGGAGATGGTCATGTAAGTCATGTGATTTGAACCCTTTTGACTTACATTTTGTAGTTTGACCCTTAAGGTATACTTGAGCTAACCACTGTGAGGGTACCACATGCATGTCCATGACACCTTCCGTGACGGTGTGATCATTCCACGACGTATCCTTTTGTATGCTCTAGGTATGAGCTTTGTCCATTTGATATATTTGTTCAGGATACGTATGGGTCGACCCAGTATTTGATTTGATTTGATTCGTTTGACGGGCTAGTGACGTATGTGTCGTGCGTACTATCCATTTTGATTGGCATACATCATGGTTCTGATGTATTTTGTTAGTCTTTGGCTATTTGTATTTGAGCACTTTAGAACCATTTGAATCAGCATTATTTTGTTTGAAATTCTTTTGACTATAGTTGTCAGTTGACGGCCTTGTCTCATTAATTTCGATATATTCATAATTGGTTAGTAGTCTGTATTGATCGTAGTTTGTATTTGTTCGTTCATTCAGCTCTTTTGGTACACATATGTTGTTTTATATATGTGTATCTTTATATCCGTACAGGGCAGTTGATTCACGCTATGTTCTTTTTCTGACAGATAATCAGGGGTGATTAGGATTTGTGGGATGAGAGCTACCTTTGATCGAAATTAGTAAATTAGTTTCGAGACTATTATCGAACTTTGGTTTTTTAATATTTTGTAGATGGATGTTTTTGGCCTATTTTGGCATTCATCCTTAAAAATAAAAATTATGTTAATGTGGAGATTTTTCTATTTAAATTGGCGTTTAAGACTGTTGGTATTTAATCTATTTAGTAATACTTTAAAGTTTGTTACAGAGTTGTATTTATTATGCATCTCTTTTCTTTTAAGAAAGGGGGTGTTACAGATTCAATAAGGATTTATGTAGTAGATATATTGTAGTAGGGACTGGGGCTTGTTGAGTTGAATGCGGACAAACATAGTTAGAATACTCTAGCAAAAATATCACTTCAGTCAAATATCAAACACAAATCAACAATAAAAGAATAATATATATATAAATAATAATAAAAATAAAAATTCAACCCATCACAACCTTAATCCCAACTTTTGCGACTTTCAGACTCAAAGCTGCCTATTCAATATGCCATCTTGATACCATGCATGCCCTTATTAGGCTCTTTTGGCTTCATTTGGTGATTCTGGGCTCTATTGTTCATTTTGTGGATTTTTAGGCAATTTTCATTAGGAGTCTAGTGTAGATAGGCCTCAGTTTTCTTGGGCCATAGGAGTGTCTTTTATCCATGTGTTTGTATATCTTGCTTGTACTTGGGTTTGGCCCCCCCCCCTTTTAGGCGCTTATATTGAATTAGACAATTAGTTTATTTATTTAAAAAAATAAAATAAAGTTAAGTTTAATGTTCTTCACTGTTTCAGCATTTATTTAGGAAGAACTCTAATATTTTGACATTCTCAGAGCATGATTTATTGTGATTTACAGTTGGCGAAAGCTTGGTATGCCATTAAAATATTCTGCCCGTTTGTACTAGTTCCTGCAAGTTTCACAGAAACACATTGTTTGGACCGAAATAAATAATGGCTATGCATGTCATATCGCATTATAGTTGCATCGAGGAACATACAACTAAGCTTTTCTCACATCCACTGTGACAATAAAATATGCTAATAAGATGGGAAGTTTTGACAATCATCTCATAAAATACCTCAATCTATAATCTATATGTTCCAGATTAATATAACATCATTTGTCCACTTTGAAGGTCCTTTCGTTCTAAAACTAAATAGAGTTAAGCTCCCAACAAATGAGTACATCCATCAAAACACAAAATTTAAAATCACAAGGTGTTTAGCTTTTCATGGATGTAAGAATCTTAACCTACAAAATCCAAATAAGACAAATTAAATTAATAAATTCTTAACGAACGTCATTTTTATTTAACCAAAATACTAGTAGGTTTATCTTAAACACGGGATGTACCACATATCATTGTTCAAGCCATGGGCTTTAATCCAAATACATGTTCCTTACAGAAGAGATCCTTATGACTAATGTAGCAGAGAACATAATTCCAAATTGTTCAATAAAAAATAAATAAATAAATAAAAACTGCTTGAAGTGAAAATCCAAATTAATAAGCGAATTTGATATCGGTTCACAAACAAAGCCAAGCAAGGAGTTAAACAACTAACCTCAACGAAATTTGTGAACTTGGGATCTCTATTCACAATCAACCGATGAACCTATACACACAAAATAGTTTTCAGAACCCTACTCGTAAACAAACTTATTTTCAGAAATATAAAAATAATAAAATGGAAGAAGAAGAAGAAGAAAAAAAGGACAAAAAAAATGATCAACTTGGTTTGATATATTTACCTGGTATTCAACTTTGTGCTTCTCGGATTCCTCGAGAGGAATGTAATACTTGGCGAGACGGGTTTTCCCCTGCCTGTTCTGGAGAAATATGAATCGGATCTGCAATTCACAGTACAAATAAAAATTAAAAATTTAAAAAAAAAAAACCCAAATTGTAAAATGAGACTTTCAAAAGCAAAAATATTGCTAAATTTGTAAGAGCTTAAAAGATAAGTGTACCATTTTCGAAATGATCAGATGGTCTGTCGATTATGTTTTTGAGAGAGAGAGAGATTTGACAAGAGGTGACGTCTTTGGTCTGAGCCGAATGACGGAAACAAGGATTAATTTTCCTACAAAGAGAATTTGATTTTATTTCTCCGTTTTATAATTATGTAAAATTACATAATATTATTAAATTTGTCATTATAATTTTATTATATATTGTTATTAATTAAACAAAAAACTTACTATTAAAGGGTAAATATGAATTTAAAAATACGTCTATAATATATAGATGCACATTGTTGCTAAAATATTTAGATGTACCTTGTTAAATGAATATTATGAAAAACTGGAACAATTTACCACAATGCTATATTGGCTGAATGCCACTTTGACCCCGCAAGTTATCATTTATTTTTAAAGTCATTTTTAAAATTTATTTTTTGTCAATTAAGTCTTTAAATTGACTTTTTTGGCCTTTATGTTCCTTTTACCCAATTCGACCCCAACCCGATCTATTTTAACCAAATTTGACCCAACCCAGCCTAGTTTGACCCGAACCAAATTTCTATTTTATTTTATTTTAAAAAACTAAAGTATTAAAATTATTATTATTTTAAATTTATTTTTTTTAAAACATTTTATTTTAAAATATTACAAATAATTATTATTTTAAATATTTTTCAAAATAATTATTATTTTTAGGAAAAAATATTAGAAACTTTTATTTTTTTATAAAATTATTAAAGTTTCATAAAATATAGATTCAAAAAAATTAAATAAGAAAATAAAACTTTATTTTAAAAGAAAGAGTAGATTTTTTCAATAAAGTTTTATTTTCTTATTTAATATTGTTGAATCTATATTTTATAAAACTTTGCTCATTTTATGAAAAAACTAAAAGTTTCTAATATTTTTTCTTGAAAATAATAATTATTTTGAAAAACATTTAAAATAATAATTATGTTAATATTTTAAAATAAAATGCTTTTTAAAAATAAATGTAAAATAATTATAATTTTTAAACTTTTGGTTTTTATTTTAAAAAAATAAAAATAAAACTGAAATTGGGTTCAGGTAAGGCTGGTTCGGGTTGGATCAAATTTTGGTAAAAATGGATCGGGGTTGGGTCAAATCGGATAAAAGGAAAAAAATAAAAAAAATGTCACTTTAGGGACATAATGGACGCAAAATAAACTTTAGGGATGACTTTAAAAGTGGGTGACAACTTGGACGGTCAAAAATGACATTCTTTATATTTCATGTTGCATAAATAAAATAGAGTACAAACATGACATTGTTAGCCAGAACTTGGTGTCCAGCTCACCATTACAATCTACAAAAACGGCTAACTACAAAAACTTTGAATTGACTTCCAAAACTCGCATTCTTTTCCTCTTTATTCTCGTTACCGGTCCGGCCTGGCCTACTTGTGAATACTCAACTCAACCGCTCTACAAACTATTAGTATTATTTTGCCTGTTCTGATAAATAAAGTTTATAATCACAAATTAATTTACTGGTTGATATATATGTCATAGAAATCAATGCTCATACTTGGAATTTGTAGCAGCCAGGAGAGCAGCCCCAATCCCAGAACCATCTTTTGAATGTTCTATGACTACGTTTTTTGATAATTCGGATCCTAGAAGCTCACTGACCGCATCTTGGAGGTATTTCCTGTACTGGGGATAGTGTTCGTACAAACCTCCATCCATTGCCACAACTGTCCTCTTTCCGGAAATGAGACCCTTTGAATCCTCCTCCATCTTCTGGAGAATCCCAACAATTCCTGCACCAGCCAACCGCCCACCACGTTTGGCAATCGTATCACAAACCTCCAAAACGATCTTCCTTGCATTTACATTGGAGTCCGCCTAAAAAAAAATGAACAATTAAAAAAGTCTGTGAAATAAACTATGAATAACTTGCTATTATCCGGTATCTCCGGATACTTATCTCCCTCGCTTTTCTCTTCTCACACTCATTGTGAACTTAAGTTTTTCTTAGTGATTTTTGTATAGCATATAATTCCTAAATCTTATATTTATTCAATAATATGGGATTTCAAAATATCAAATTCATTCAAGTGTGTAAGATGTAAAGGAGGTTTGAAGGTAGAAATTACCCCAGCAACATCATATAGGATTGATCCAACAGCTTCAAGATCTTTGGAACTATCCTGCTGCATCGCGGATATATGTGGGGTCCTATGAAATAAAAAGTTCAGGAAGACTTGAGAATAAGATGACATCTTATTTCGAAGGCCACAGGGAATCTAAACTCATTAAAACATTTCAAGCTGCCACCATACTCTTTGTCTTTCCTTGCTAAAAGGATTAGTAGAATTACCCGAGTACAAATGGCGCGGATAGTTTCTCTGGCACACGTTCACCAAATAAATCTGCCGCTTCAGCCATATTGACAAGTACTCGTCTTACAATTTCACCAAGGTACATACCAGAGATTGTCTTCTCAAATATCTGTGTTCATGAAATACGACATTGTAAAAGTTTTGTACCTTGTGCACCACTTACATGATCAATGCTAACACATTGACACTGACCTGCTCACCAGGATTTATACTCTCAGCATCCATTTGCCTATCAAACTCAGTTAAAGGAAGACCATTAGAGAATGCTCCCCACTCTGTATTGACAATCTGAATCAAGTGACATCCATCAACGTAAAGCTAGATATACAACTCAAGGTCTTAACAACTTCAACAAAATCAATTAGAAATGTCACAAACCGTTCTGCCAGATCTAGACTTTTGGGCCTTTAGTTTAGGAATAGAATCCACCCGTTCTACGTAGCAAGCATTTGTTCCAGTTCCAAGAATGACAGCAACCATTACATCATCATCCCAGTATCTTGCTCCGGCTAGTGTTCCCACTGTGTCATTAACCTAACTTGATCATACATCCATAATAAAACCAGTAAGTATTATAAGTAGAACCAAGAAGTTGACCATTCCTTTAATCTTACATCTAAAATTGTGAACATAAACATACCAAGGCAGATACCCGCATATTTAACCCCTGCCTTTCCATGGCTTCATTCAAACAAGAAACAACATCTTTCCCTGCCTGTAAAGATTAGAAGTTTCTTTTATTCTTATATTTGGGGACAATATCAACAAATGACATGTGTTATACAACTCTATCTAGAAAATGAGGACACAGTTGTTGTTTTTACTCCTATTTTGATAGCCGATTGCTGTAGAACAAGATTTAGAATTGTTGGAGTGTGTGAGCACATCTGTGTGACTTCATACAGCATATACGTGCCATAGTTTTATCCCTTTGTTACTGCATAAATAGTGCCAGAAAAGAAAAAGGATCCTACGTGCAGCATTAAAACCAAAGTAAGGGATGATTTCAACATATGAGCCTCATAAGTACAGCTCACATTTAATATAAGAAGAGTTTTCTTTTTAAGGGTTCCAAACAAAGATTTCAATCTTGTATACCTTTACAATGATTCTCAGCACTTAAAATAAGATATTCATAATGAGGCTAAAGCCATGACCATCCTAATCATTATTTACTGAATGAGACAATCGATGATAGTTTATCTTCTTATAATTAATAAGTATGAAAAGTGTCAAAATACTAACCGTTCCAGATACTGCAAAACCTTTGGTCCACTTGATCAGTATGCCTGAATCAATAGACGTCTGTTTAACTGGGAAAGAAAATGTAAATCCAGTTTCCCTAGTCCTTCCATAGGGCAAATGAAATTTTCCACCCTCTTTTTCTGCGAATTTTGCTAGCCCAGAAGCTATGAAATCAAATAGCGCCTACAGGTATGATAATGCATATCACCAAATAAGAACAAATCATGGAATTATGTGAAGTCAGGTAATGATGTAAAGAAACAGACCCCAGAGGTACCAAACATCAACTCTTGTGGTATAGAAACTTGATCAAATTCAGTAGCAACCACACGCTCATCCTTCCCTCCTAATTGCACTCTTAGAACTCTGAAGTTTGTGCCTCCAAGATCCAATGCATAAAACAATCCTTTCTCGTTCCTTAAAACACAATTCTAAATCATATCAATCTCAAGCCAAATAAATAAATGAAAACTAATGAATAAAAACGAATCTTCGTAATCCCTCCATCTGATTTGGTATGAAACTGTAAACATAATTTCTCCCCGTAACAAGTATTAGCGTATTCAGAGAAACGTAAAAACAGATCTATGTCTAAGTAAGTCCTACACAAACCTTGATATACCTTAAAATAATCAAAAGGACAAGAGGACTTTCATTTTCCGAAATAAAGAATATTTAGTGATTGTGTATGCAGTTCGTTCTATTTTTCTTGAAATCTGGAATTGAAATAATAAATTACCAGCTAAACATAATGTTTGACAAAATTGAGGGAATATATCATGTGGAGGCATAATTGAAGAACAAACACAGTTTACACAGACAAGTATAGGCAAAAAGTAGCAATAAGATGGGTAATTAAATGAAGAAAAGTGTTTAAAGTCACTTAGGTAGAACAGAGCATACCCAGTTGGCAGACTATCAACATAACTGAGTATCATCTTAAGATCGCTGCCGCCGTCGACGGCAAGGCCAGCCCGCATATCGGCAGCCATGGCATCGGCCACGTGGCGCAAGACTGGGAGGGGAGTAGCACAGTCTCTCTGTAAGTTGATCAAAATTGGTGCAAAAGAGAGGACTTTAGATCGGACGGCCATCCTCACTCGCGTCGTCAACTCACCAGACCTAGGTGATGGTGAAGTGTAAAATGATCGGAGGGTCGTTGGACATGACTTGACCGACATTGTTGGCCGACGGTAAGATAAAGATAGAGTTGGACAAAGAAGAAAAGGAAGAAGGAAAGTAGTAGTTGTGATGTCGAAACAGAGACAAATACTTTAATCCTCTCTCTCTTTCTTTTTCTCGTGGGAAAGATAGGAATATTTATTTTTCAGATTATAAAATTTAAATAGTTAATAGTAATTTTCTTTACAGTTAATAGTTTTTCTGTTGGGTGTTGGGTGGGTAATTATTTGTTGGCACTTGGCAGGAGTTCAAAAATAACTAATCAAAGATTATTATGTTACGTGCGGTGCAATAGATAGAGAGAGAATAGGAGGAGAAAATATCCTCTCTAATACGGTTTTCGCATAATTTATTTCATTACATATTTTTATTAACAACACACATTCATTTAAGTTGAAATTAGATATTTAATTGAAAAGTATAACTACTAATTAAGGATCTGATTATCGTCAAATTAACTTCATAATAAGTTAGTCAATTAATCAATACAGTACTGACACACAGAAAAAAATTACATTCCACTTATATATCGATAATGTATTGATAAATTGATCAAATTTAACTTCATCTCTCCAAGTAACTGATAAAAAGATAGATAATGGAGTTGGAACATTCAGATTTTAGAAAGGACAGAGCGTGGGCGGGGGCGGACAAGACGATATATTGTTGACAAAGCAATGTCTTGCTTAGTTATTGTTTGGTGAATCCGATTCAGTTTTTTTTCTATACCATCTTGATATTATTATTACTACTTATTTTGCATTTTCCCCCAAGGATATTCTTGCTTATATGCGTTACATGATTGGCCAATAAGCTCGTTACAACCCCCTCCCCCTCCCTCTTTCCAATGACACAAACAATGCCTTTGCCTGCCAGGTGCCAGCCTCCACTCAGTGTCGGCTTCCTTCCTTTATTACACAATACACAGTACCCTTTTTTCTTTGATAGTTTTTGTAAGGAAAAAAATGATAAAATTATCGCTTCAATTTTTTCTTAAATTTTTTAAATGGGAGATAGTGATGAAAAACAAATAAAACATTTTATTATAATATTAAAAGTGGTACTATTATTAATGGAATGTTTGAATTCATATTTTTCTTTCAAAAACTCATAAACAAAAGTCACAAATACTACTACAAGATTATCCATCATAATTCAGAAAAAGAGGTGGGGGTACTGAGGAAAGTTTACCACCTAAAAGGTAGTAGTAGTAAAATCCATCCGTCATTAATGAATCACTACTTGAAGCCAGGCAGGCTCCAACAGACCCAGGTAGTCATGTATGTGATGGGCCATTTATTGCCAAGCTAGAAAGCTGAGTACCACAAAATTCACAAGCACCTCAACTACTTCTGTGGTAGCCTGGTACCACAACTACCTGTGGGCTGGGCCTACATGTATGTGATGGGCCATTTACGGCTCTTGAAAAGAATTGATTATGCAAGCAGTAACCCCAAAAGGGAAAATTAAAAGCTACTCCCTCAGCTCTGACAACAAATATAGTATATAGAGAGAGGGAGAAGGAAGGTTGGCAGGTGAGATTTGTGGGGCCTTATTTCCGTTGGGGTTGTGGGTGAACTGTCACTCCAGTTCCAGCCCATCCCTATCCATCAACAGTATAGAAGAATGAAGCCCATGTAACCGCTAGCTACCGTACTAGCTTCAACTTCAAACATGGAATGGGATCATGCATGCATTTGGGAGTTGGGACTAATACTACTACTAATAACGGAAATAATTCCAGTGAAGTGGACGCCAAGAAACGAACCTCTCTCTCCTCCCTCAATTAACTCCATCGTCTTTACTCTTTATGTCTCTACTTAGCTCCTCCGTCCCCTCAACAAATCACTCCTTAATTCCCTCTCTAGCCAGCTCTCTGCCTCACTTGCACATCCCAATTAACATACAAATTATTAAAAGGAGACCATTTAGTGTGTATTTTAAGAATTGTTGTGAATTGTAATCACTATATATATATATATATTATTTCCCCACGTTAAGTTTATAGAGTAACATACTAATATGAAGGAAGAAGAGGGAGGAGGGATGATGATGAGAAAAGCAGATATTGACACAAGTGCGCCGTTCCGATCAGTCAAGGAGGCGGTCATGCTATTCGGTGAGAGAGTTCTTGCTGGGGAAATCTATGCCAATAAGCTCAATCAGGTACTGATATGATCTTTTCTCTCTCTCACTCTATATATATATATACACACACACACACTATTTATAGTGACTATTTATCATGCATATATACATTATTCTGCCGCTTATATATGTTCAACTCTAGCTATATATTTCAGATCTAATTAATTATAAGCCATTTAAAATGGATGGTTTATTTGAGCAGTCCATATAACAAACTATTTGTAATTACAAATAATTACATACAAAATGACATTTGTTATATAAAAATTATTCAATAACAAATTCATAAAAATGCAATTATTTTATTAGGACGGTCAAATTTAAATTGTTTATAATCAAATCCAATTGTTTCATATCTTTGAGCAATTCATGTTTCCTCTTATATCTATGCGAGTTGCAAAAATTTCAAATGAACAATTCCTATATATTTGTCTTGTGCCATATATATATATATATATATATATATATATATATATATATATATATATATATATATATATATATATATATATTAATACTACTCGTTCTTTAATATATGTCGTTTTAGATGATTTTATTTTTTTTCTAATTATTTGTCGTTTTATATGATTTAAGAGAATTAACTATAATTTTTCCAAAATTACCCTCTTGAGAAAATATTACAAATGAGAGAGAGAAAGTGAGATAAGTATGATAATTATGAGAATTTAAGGGTGTTAATACAGTTATTTCCTTAATTCTTCTACACAATTTTAAAACGGCAGACAAATATTAATGACCAACAATTGTTAACTTTGGTAGAGAAGTGATCAAAGTCCTTTTACGGATGTCATAATACTACTCCATTATTATACACAGTCTTGCTTACCAATCTAGAGTGCAATTTGACTATTGATTTTTTTGTTTCCTTCCAAGTACTATAATATTTGCTCTTGACAGTTGACAACAATGTTTTCATGTTATTTTTTGAATTATAAATGTGAAACATATCGGTACACGAGATCATTGGATTGGAAAGAATTATAAGAGAGATTCATCTATTACATATCACCAAATTAAATTAAATTTCAGATTATCAGATTGCTGATTTATATCTTTGTGATATCCGGTCCGGTCTCAATATATAGTCTATTATCAAATGAAAAAGAAAAAGTAAGTTAAGGGAGAATGTTTGCTTAAACATTAGTACAAGTATTTTTTTCTGGTCAGAACGTGCATGAGAGAGGTCGGCAGATGATTCCTTTTATCGGGTGAGGAAATAAAAGTGAGAAATATCGTGCTATTTAAATTAATAACTAATGCTATAAAAATATATATGTTGATGAGGAGCTTAAGCTTTACAGGAGAATCAATCAATTTGGTTTCTGTGCAGAGATGCCAAATCAAAATGCAAGCGATCCCCTAACGGAATATTGTCATAAATTAGATTCATAAGCAAGCAGCATACGTACATTCACGTACCCAACTTATTAACTATTAAGGTTTAATTTATACATGATATATTTGTATAAAATTATTATATATATATATATATATATATATATATATATATATATATATATATATAGTTTATTATTGATAAAATATTTCAAAAGAAAAGTCAATACAAAAAAGTAGGGCTCTCATTTTACATTTGTAATCAAAAAGTCAATGAAAAATAGACATCTATAGAGTCGTACGTAGTAATAAAGGGAAAATTTAAGAAATTAAGTCCATATGCGGCTATCTCCAAAATTGATCACAGCTTATTTGCAATTCATCACATGACCATATATATATATATATATATATATATATATATAAAGCAATTAAATTCTTTACCTTTTCTAAATATATATTAATTTGTTTCAAATTAAGGATAATTAAACTTCTAATATATTTTTTCTTGAACTGTATATTTTGGTAACATGTTGCATATACTGGATATATACGTATAGCTGCATAACGGAGGCATTGAATCTGAGCATGTGTCTTCTAAGCTTGGAAGCATGACAGTTGAGTTAGAGGAGACAAAACAAAACCTTCAAAAAGCTAAGGATGAAGGCATGTTAATGGCTACTTGTCTCTCATCTTTACAACAAGAGCTTGAACGGACAAAGCGAGAGCTACAACAGCTAAAGGAACAAGAATCCAACAAACAAGTTATTATGGAGCCCGAGGTTGACGAGGATGTTAAGCATGTTGAGGTGGATGCTACAAAATCAGTAATGAATGATGACGAAAGTTGTCATGTGGAGTTTCAAAAGAAAAGATATGTTACATTTGCAAATCCCCAATCTTTAGCCAAAATTATGGTACCACAAGGGGATGCAGTACTGGAGAGGCACCCTTCTTTAAGGAAGAAGAAGAAGAAGCCATTGATCCCACTCATAGGAGGGATTTTTTCTCGGAAAAAAGGGAAGCAGTACTAATGAAGTAATTCCAACAACAACACGTACGAGCTTAATTTAATTGAGACCAGCATCAACTAACGTGGTTTTAATCTTAATTAAATAAGATATATATATATATATATATATATATATATATATATATATATATATATAATTAAAATATGTATCACTACAAATTTTGTATTGAATATATCTGTGTGTGTGTGTGTTCTATGATTCGAATAAAACATGCATGTTATCAAGTATCGTCAACACATTGATTTATTGACAGAATGCTCCCTCTTTAATTCAAAACTCAGGAATAATTATATATCCAATACCCGATATACTTATCCCATTTAGCGGCGGAACCAGAACACTTTTATAGGGGAGTTAAAATACATCAATAAAAAAATTATTTATTAACGCTTGAATTGCTTCTTTTAATTTCATTTTGCACAATTATAATTGTCTAACCTAATTATATAATACTGCACACCCCAAGGCTAGACAAATACAAACACCATAAAATTACATCAAAAACAAGTGAGCCCATTACAGGTCAGCCCACATATGGGCCCAACAACCTGAATGATCCCGCATTGAGCAGCCCACGAGTGACAACCAAATAGGTGCAACACTGGATATAGGTTTCGGCGTATTTCTTTAGAGTCTTGCACCCATAAATGAATTCCGACCCAAACGAAAAGACACTCAACTGAAGGCAACGACAATTCCGGCAGCCATGGACGGAGGGAGAAGGGAGGACAAATTGGCCCCTGAAAATTCAATGGGGGCAATTACCCCCTCTGTCCCTAAGGTGGATCCGCCCCTGCTCTTGACGCCGGAGATTCCAGGAGAGTCATATGCCCCCCCAACCCCCTGGTTCCGCCTCTGATCCCATTTGGTACCCACATGCACATTTGTGTGCCCTCATTATAATTGAGGTTTTTGTATAAAGATTAATATATTTTTAACATTTTCATATTATTTCTCTCGTAAATATTAGCATGCAGTGGTACTAAAACCAATTAAGAAAAGCTTGTCTTAACATTGCATGTGAGAGTACTTTTCAGCCCACAAATTAAAATCACCAGCAATAAAATTACTAAAATTCATATTATATATATTCATTGCAATCAAAGTAAGCATGAATTAAATGACAAACACAATTATACATATATTGCTCTTATATATCACACAATAACATCAGATTTCCTTGCATCAAAGTTGCCCTCTTGGTAAGACTTGTTGATCTAAAAACTCAATACAATCAGCAATTGCTTCATTATAGTGAGAGTTGGACGAGTAATATGTTGATGAGCTACATGAAGTTTTTGGAGGGTCAGGCCAGCTGTCACACGATCGCCGCCTCGGAACAGACCCTGCCATTCCCTCAGACCGGCCGCTTCTAGAAGAAGGGAAAGAAAAAATAAAGCCCATTAGAATCCTTCGAAAACGATCAAATGGCTTCATGGAAGATAAGTTAAACTTTGGAGAAGAAGTAGTAGTTGGTTGAGGGATTTGGTTACTATCTCTTACTTGAATGATAAAACTCTTACTCTCTCTTTGTTGATGCTTTGTATACATTGTTAATTTTCTTAGTTGCCTGATATATATATATATATATATATATATATATATATATATATATATATATATATATATATATATATATGAAAAATTTATTCAATGAATAGGGCTATAGCGACAGTTTTATGAGATATAGCGACGGTTAAAACCGTCGCTTAAGATATAACTGATCATAGTAACGATTTTTTATGTTATAGCGATGAAAACCCGTTATTATAGCTAGTTCGTTTTTGATTAAACAATCTATATATATATATATATATATATATATATATATATATATATATATATATATGTATTAAATATAAAAAACAAGAGTTTCTATATCCTAGGTTTATTCTTTAATTATTATATGAACAGGAGACTCGATGCATCTCCAGGTGAGTAAAAATATGTTCTCAAAATCGTGCATGCATGTGACCATATGATTTATGTGGTACTCTTGTCCTTAATCAAATATATTTGTTATGTTAAGTAACCATAACATATTCGTAATATTCAAATCGGTAATTGAAAGGAAATGACAAAAATGATTTGTACGTCTTATGGGGTAATGAATTTAAAAAGTTGGTACCCACGGTACTTGATACCGATGAGTTAATGAGTCAAATACTATACATTTAGATAATTATTAAATTCGCAATATTTTTTATTATTTATTCAACAAAAATGTGGCTGTACACACACACACACACACACACACACACACACACACACACACATATATATATATATATATATATGGGAAATCATCCATAGCAAACGTTTGTTATGAACACTGTTCAGCAAACAAGCTTTTATCCGTTGATCTGGGAAATGGAAGACCTAGATCTAGTCAAATAATACCCCTGCCACTACAGCCAATAATACCCCTGCCGCTACATGCTGTAGCGGCAGTCTCTCATGCTTTTAAATGATGGTTTATTACACATATGCCCCTAACAATCTAACACTACTCTGCCGCTACAGGCTCATGCGGTAGAGGCTGACACATTGACCAACATTTATGGTTTTAACCGACTTTTATGATAGCTTTTATGACTTTTATGACAGCTTTTATGACTTTTATGACTTTTATGATAGCTTTTATGACAATTTGACAGCGTAATGTCACGGATTTTAATATAATGCCGCTACAGCTTGTAGCGGCAAGGACCAATTTTTTTAAATACCGAGCTTACTTCTTCCGTTGTTGAATTAATTCTCCAACCTTTCCTCTCATAGATATCATGTCTTAGTTTCCTCTCGAAATTTCTTTCCTTTTTTACAGTTTTGGTTTGTTTGTTGATGTAGTTGCCCACTTTTAATCTCAAGTCCAAGTTGAAAGTGCATGTTGCGTTTCTTCCTTCTTATTTCAGAATGGCATACAATATACCTGCTCATAAAAGGTTTGTATCAAGTTCTTCAGATTATGTTGCTAGCTTAAATTATGAAAATACATCTAATTTGTAAGTGAAGTTGAAAGTAGTAAATCTGAATTGGTGTCATGCGTTGATCAATTATTTTCTAAGTTGGAAGAAGTTGAATTTTTTTACAGGTTGTATGCTAAAAAAATGGTTTTGAGATTAGAATTGCAACTAGTCATAAACATAGTGGTACTAATGATGTGTCGGCTAGGTTGTATGTGTGTAAAAAAGCCGGTACACCAATTTCTGTAAAGAGTTTGCCTGATGATGAAGATGGTAGTAAGGCAAGACTCTATAGGACGCACATTATGCAAAGCTAGAATATATGTTGTTCATAATAAGAAAGAAGACAGTTGGCGTATTTCTACTGTTGAATTAGAGCACAATCATCATCTAGTGACCCCTACCAAGGTAGATTTGATTGAGAAACATAGAAATATTACTCCGGTTGCAAGAAAATTAATTGACACTTTAAATAAATCTGGTATTGGACCTAGTAGGATGATGAACGTTTTGAGCACAATGGGTGGCGGGTTACAAAATGTTCCTTTTTCTAATGTTAATGTCCATAATGTGGTTAGAGATTTAAGACGTGATTCTGCAGATGAAAATGATGCACAAGCTGCTGTAGATTATTTGCAAAAATTGGCATCCATAACCTCGAGTAAATTTTTTTATCGTGTGAAACCAGATGCAACAAATCGCATAGCATACATTTTGTGGGTTGACGCCCGATCAAGGTCTATGTATCAACATTTTGGAGATGTTGTGACATTTGACAGTACATACTGGACAAATAAGTATGACATGCCGTTTGTTCCTTTTACCAGGGTTAACCACCATTTTCAATCTATATTGTTTGGATTTGCATTGTTAAGGGATGAGACAGAAGACACTTCGTTTGGGTATTAGAGACATTGCTCGAAGCCATGGACTACAAGACTCCTATAACCATCATCACTGACCAAGACAAAGCCATGAGTAATGCTATTGCTAAGGTACTCCCTTCAACTTATCACTTATTGTGTTCTTGGCATATTAGCAACAAATTTCTTGAGAAATTGCATCATGTTTATTCTGAGCACCCATCCTTCAAAGATCATTTTAACAATTGTGTGTATAATTCATTATCCATTGGGGAGTTTGAAGAGCGTTGGCAGATTCTGTTGAGGAATTATGAATTGTATAACAATGAGTGGATTAGAAGTTTGTATGATGTACAAGAGAAAAGGATTCCAGCGTATACAAAGAGATATTTTGCAGCGGGAATGACAACCATTGGAAGAAGCGAGGGCATGAATCATTTTTTGAAGAGTTTGTCAATGCTTCAACGGGCATGAAAGAATTTGTAGTGCAGAGTCAGAAGGCTATAGAAAAATAATTTATCAGAGAGAGGAAGGCCGACTACATAACACAACATCGGAAAAGGAATTCGGTACTCGGGTCATCTTTGGAAGTGCATGCTGCGCAGGTGTACATAAAAGAGATGTAAAGACGTTTTCAGCGTCATATCGTCGATTCCATGAAGTACAATGTTAGTAAAGTTAGTCAGTTGTGTGACCCTGAAACAAAGGTTTATGCAGTTTATAAGACAGATGCAGCGAAAAATAGTGGAAGATATAAAGAAATCGTAAACAATCATCAGCTGGGGTCGGTAACATGTAATTGTCAATTATTTTCACATTCGAGTGAATTATGCAGGCACATCTTGAGATATTTCTTGGCTAAGAGTATTTTCCAAACTTCGAGCGATATGATTCTTTCTCGTTGGACAAGAAACGCGAACAAAACAGATGTTGAAGAATTACTCTTTAGCCCAACAACTGCTGACTTTGAACAAGATCAAGCAATGCGTTTTAATCATTTGATGACTGATTGCACGGAGTTAGCTAGTAAAGTTGCTTGCTCAGTTCGAGGTTATAAAACTCACCTTAAGTTGAATGCACGAGGAAAAACATTAATTGACCAGTGTGATCCGGATGAGAACCTTACTGAATTGGCAGACGATGACATTGATTGCACTGTCGGTGATACTCCTCAGACAATGGGCTATGACAATGACGATGAAGATGCAGAGGAAGAAGCGGAAGAACATGAGTTTTTGCCACCAATTATTTCTCAAACAAAGGGCAGCAAAAAACAATCAAGGTTAAAGAGTGCATTCGAGAAAATAGTGGGTTCTAAACCTCATCGAAAATGTGCAATTTGTGGCTTTGAAACTGACCATGATAAGCGCAACCACTATCGACTGTTAGGGATTCCTGAGCCTAAAAAATAGCTCCCAGTTTTATTATATAACCTATGTTTTTATTTATGCGATGAGTGTATTATGTAAGTTATGTTTTTATTTATGCTCAGTTGTATTATGTAACCTACGTTTTTATTTATGCTCAGTTGTATTATGTAACCTATGTTTTTATTTATGCTCAGTTATATTTCCCTCAGTTATATTATTTAAGCTATGTTGTTTTTATTAATAATTACTAATAGATTTGGAATTAATAATAATAATATCAACTAAACAGCGGCAAACATTAAACGGTAAACATAAACAGGAACTTTCATAGATTTCATAATTAGTTGGCCAATATTTACACTAAATATCATCCACGGGAAGAAGTCTAGCTTGACATCTAAAGAGTTCCCATGCAATTCGGTATAAAAATACCATTAAATCTTCTTCCGACCATTTTTCTCTACGAATATTTACACTGCACCTGACAAAGTAATCAACATATTTGCAAACGAAAATACCACAATCATAATTGTTTGGCTGCACAGGTCTAGTCTTTGGTATTAACACGCGGGGATCCTGTGTTGGCCACTCACGCTGTGGATCACCAATTTTCAAACAAACTGGTATCAATTTGACCCGCGTGCACAAAGTAATATTAATAAAGGATATACATATATAAAAGTACAACATGTACAATTAATATACATACCGCAACTTTAACATATTCTCTATACATTTGTTGGATCGTCATATACGGGGTATCATCGAATAGAGGGTCAAAGATGGTGACTGCTCATTCGGGCACCGAGAATACAAACAAAATAAAATGCTTAGGATCTTGAGAACACATTGGCATGAATATATATGTGCATTCATGTAATGTCGGGCCCACATCTGGATGGACATAGGGGTGACAAAAACTCTCTGCCCCATTCGCCTGGCCTGGGGACACAACGCTCTTCCCAAGATGCATGAAGAATGATTCCATGAAGCCAAAATTTGCCCAACTTCTAATTCCCTGCGTTCTGTAGTACTCCTCTCTGTGCTGCAATAATAACATATACGCGTCCAGCGAATGCTCGAAAATCCAAGATGCAGGGCCCAAGGCCTTGAATGCATCGTGATGCAGCGTATACAAGTGTTGCGCATGTATGACAGGAAATATTGAAAGTGTGTTCCCAAACAAGTGATTATCTATGAACTCTATCTTGCACTCCCTCAACTTTTTGGTCGGAGACTTGTTCGCACCATAAGAGATGTTTATATCCAACACAGACTCGAATGCCTGGGTATATATATTGATAAACATAAAATGAGTACTAATAATAATTACTAATAGTCATATTTTTAAGTAATAAACTTAAAAGGGATTTCACAATAATTACAACTTTAAAATAGTACCTGTTTACTCGCCTGCTCTATGAACTGAGTCTCGAATGCTTGAGTGGTGGGACTGAAACTTGTGCCTGGATTGGTACATAAGACAGTTATGTCTTGTACCTGAAAATATTAATAATATTAAAAGCATTACTAATATTAATTGCTTTTTTACAACATAAAATTTAGAGGGAATAATACCTGTGATTCTTGCCGCTCTATGAAGCCAGACTCGAATGCGTAGGAGGACACATAAGCCTGGGTGGTGGGGATGTATTCTTTCGCTATATCTTGGGCCTGAATAATATTCAGCATGATACTCACTATTACTAATATTATTATTATTAAGTAATAAAATTAAAATTAACTTTCATACCTGAACTTTTGCCTTCTCTGTGAAGTCAGACTCGAATGAATAAGAAGGAACATAAGTTTGGGTCGTGAGGATGTAACTCTCTTGTACCTCATCATTACTTGGTTCATCTCGCTCTTCACCATGGTTCCCTCTGACTTCAGAGTTGTATACACCGTAAAGATGGTCCCATACCTGTTTCTCAACTACATAGTCCTTTGCCATCTCACTAAAAGCAAAGCACTTATCAAGTAAGGACTTTGCACTCTCAACTTGTCATGTAAAATAATACAAATAATATTGGTATTATTAATAAACAATATATTACGTATAAATATAATACGATATATTAAAATATGCAAATGTTAGTGTACCATTTGTATAAGATGATGCTGCTAGCTATAAATAGTCTGGGGCTCGTATGTAGGGTCTGGGTCCCCTTTCCGTCGAGGGCGATGCAGTTTCCTATGGGTAATTTTCCTATACCAAGCCATGTATGAATCAATTTTCACGTAGTTGGAAATTTCATACTGTTGTCCCTTCAAATGCTCCATGTAGGCCTCCCAATGTGCGATGTACACTCGCCTCAAGGCCATGCAATCAACGACGGTAAATCTATGTTCTTTTTCCTTTCTAAGTTCTTTGTCATTTTCTGCCGGAGATGGTATACCTTGTAAGAACCCATACTGTCTCATCACCCTATCTGGCATCTGGTATTCTACAATATCAAAATGGATCAAGGGGATTCTATCAGATCCCAACAATCTTCCTTCAAAATTATATCCATTCATATTGTCATCCCACCTCACGTAAGGGCGCCAAACTACTTGCCATTTAGGTTGGACATCTAACTCCCCTCGGTAAAATTTTAAATGATGATGGGGATTTTGTCGTCTATCAGGGTAGCTGTGATTTTCTGAGTATGCCCAGGCTAGGGCCCTAGGTAACCATAACTGTTATTGAGGCCAGGGGTTAGGTCTTCCAATTATTATACGCTCGTATGCCCAAATTTGTAAAAGAGTGATACATCCATTAATATATTTCGCTCCTTTCCTAGTGGCAGTATATAAAGACCTATACAAATAGCCCAACACAGCTGCACCCCAAGAATACGTTACACAATTTTTAGCGTTAGCAATAAAATACATATACTTGGGATGAACAGTATTTTTATTCCTAGTGGGGAACAATATTTCCCCACACAACCAAAACATATAGGCCTTTGTGCATCGACCAATAATTTCCTTACTTGCTTTAGGGGGACAATTATTAAAATGTTGCTGCAACCATAGTAATGAAATAGAGCCGTGTTTTTTTGATTCCTGATATTCAGCAACTACTTCACTACCAAAACATTCTTTAAAATAAGCCAATGGAGTGTCAAATAATGGACACGTTAAGGGCTTGCCAACTACCGGCAACCCAAGAATAAAGTGTACATCTTCTAAAGTGATTGTAATTTTCCCACAATTTAGGTGAAAACTATTGGTCTCCGGCCGCCATCTCTCCACCAAGGCGGACATGAGTCCAATGTCAGTTTGTGGTACAACTGCGGGATAGCAAAAAATCCCAAACGCACATTTTTTTAAAAGTATTTTATGAGCTTTTGTTAATATCCATTGATCGTATTTTTTTCAGTTAACTGACATGAGAGTAGTCCTCCCCTGTCTTTTACATCATATATATCATCTGACATATGATTTTGTTGGTCGTTAAGGACACTTGGGTCAATTGGTCCATAAATCCAACTGTCCATCTAGTACCTAAAAAAATAACAGTAAAATTTGTTCATGTTGTTTAATAACTATGTAACAAATTATATATATATATATATATATATATATATATATATATATATATATATATATATATATATCCTATTAATCAGTAAAAAATTTCATTTTAAATTAATTACAATAATTCTTTTTTTTTTTTTTGCATATTTTCATAATAATTAATTATTATTAGTCACAATACTCACATGCATATTATATCCCACATAACTAACTATATTTTATCAAAATAAACATTCATAATAAAATATCACTCCATTATAATTGTGTCTGCAAATAATTTAATAATAAATCAAAAATTATACTAAAAACTTGCATCCACATAGTTATATAATTACCTAAACACATAAATCACAATTTTTTTTTCTTAATAACTACTTCACATGCATATGGTAAATCTATTTTTATTTATTTTTCACATGCATATATATAGACAATAGTAATAATTACAAAATAATAACTACTTCACATGCATATTTTTATTTATTTTTCTTAATAACAACTTCACATGCATATTTATATTTTTCTTAAACACAAAATAACTACTTTACATGCATATATATAGACATAGTAATACTTGAATATTTTTCTAACAAGTTTAAACTTCAATTTTATTATAACTACATTTTTAAAAAATAATTAAAATATTTATTTATTCCTTATTGAATATTTAAAAAAAAACTTACCAAAGAAATATTTGCTAACGAAATATTGTTGCAGAACCAGTTCCAATTTAGCTTTCTCTAATGCCAATCTTTGCTTTGCTGTTTGAATGGAAAAGTAACTACCGGCAGCCAGCAGGGGAAGAAATGTGTAGCGGCAGAGGAAGAATAAAATGAGGGAAGCATTGAGAGGGAGAGAGAGGAGCGACAGGAGGATATAAAGAGGGAACATGCTGTAGCGGTAGGAGTAAATGCCAAGTATTCTGTGCGTTTTTTGGCATCCGTGCTGTCAGTTGATTAGGCGTGCGTTTTTTTGGCTTGGCATCCGTGCTGTCAGTTGGTCAAAGTTCAGCATGCCGCTACAGGCTCTAGCGGTAAGGTGTGCACACATATGCAGGGGCAACTTGGTAACTTCGCCACTGTTTTAGAAAAAGTAGACTGCCGCTACAACTTGTAGCGGCAGGGGTACACTACTAGAAAATTGACCTATAGCTACGGTCGCCGACCGTCGCTATAAGCCAAAAGACCGTCGCTATAGGCTATAACGACGGTCTCCGACCGTCGCTGTAGAAGCCGTCGCTAAAATCAATAGCGACGGTCTTTTGGCCTATAGCGACGATCGGCGACCGTCGCTATAGGTCATGCCAAAATCGTGTTTAGATGTCTATAGCGACGCTCAGCGACCGTTGCTATAGGCCTGTGCTTTATAGAACACTATAGCTACGGTCGATGACCGTCGCTATAGCCTTTTTATATGTAAAAAAATTTAATTAATAATGCAAATTTATTCAACAAACACAAATACAATATAAAATAAAATATAAAAAATATTATATACAACATTTAAAAGCATTCACATTACAACATTACAATTAGTACAAAAGATATCGATTACATTAATTATACCCTCTCTAACTCGATTTTGTACTTTTCCAATTGGTCCTGTAATTCCTTCCTCCATCAGTCTTTCCTGCTTCTTGATAAGTTCAGTCTTTGTCTTCCCATCACAGCAATATCATCAATGGTTGGCATTCTCCAGTTCACTTGTACCATTAACAGAATCTGAATCCTCGAGCTTGGCATAAAATTGTGCATGAAATCTTACTTAACAAAAACTATCAAAAAAGTAACCACACATACAAGTAATCAACTTCTGGACAAATACATATAAGCAAAAAGAGGAGAAAGAAAAGGTTTAATCCACTAACAAGATTTTCAGTTTTTCCATTGAATCAAGATACTCTGGTATTTGACCAATAATATTGCAACTCCTTAATATCCTGCAAAATTTAAAATAAACGAGTCACCACCCTGCGAACTCTGATATTATTCTATTGAGGGAAACTATAAGAGCATGCAACTCACAGTGTCTTGAGGTTTTTCATGCGACTAAGGAGTGGAAAAGTTCCTTCAATTCCATTCAAGTCACTGATTCTTCTGCTGATTATAATTTACCAGTAACAAATAGAAACTAAGAAGCCATCTAATTAGACATACATCCATTGAAGCAATACAATTGGAATGTAATACTAACAAATCAGATAATTTAGTCAAAAGAGCAATGCCAGTAGGTATTGGTCCATCCAAATTGCTAGCCTGAATCCCTCTACAAGTAACAAATTTATATAAATAATCTAAAATAAAACTATTAGAAAAACAGAAATAAAATAAACAGGTTAAATAAAGATTTTAATAAATCATTGATAAATTATATTATAATAAAAATCAATTGAATTATTAGAGGTCCTATTGTTGGCTCTCATGACAGTTAGCTTATTGACACCAATAATAGTCAATGGGAATTGACTCATGGCTAGTTCAAATCAACATATTGAATATGCAAATTTCTAATATTTATGAATTGGTTCTCTGCTTTATAATGATGCAAAGATGGCAGGCAGTTGTAGAGTCATTACAAGAACAAACTAATTAAAAACAAATGGAAAGAGCTAGCATGCATGTTGAACAACATATATAGAAGTCTTGCAAACATTTCAATATTATAAAAAACATAAAATAAACATAAAATATGTATTGCAAACATTGCAATATTATAAAAAACATAAAATAAGCAGAGAAATCTTCTACCAAGTTTTTCAAATAAAGTCCAACAAAACTACTTAATTTTGTGCTAAAGCAGACATGAAGAAGTTCTCAGTCATCCAGATTATTGCTTTTGGTTCAATTTCATAATTCAACTATGATTAAATAACCTCAATGAGCACAATAAATGTCAAAAACACCTGTAAAAAATTAACGAATAGGTGATCAACCTCCGACAATTTATAAACAACTACTACCTATAACCACCAGTATATTTTTTAGAGGAACACTTCGAACAAAAGAAAGAAAAAACAAATATCTCACCATTTTGTTCATTTGGATCGTCATGATAAGATTATGCTAATGTGTGAAGATGAACAAAGAATTCCTTTGTGAAATCTTTACGACGCCTGGCCACAATTTCACCGATCTCAGATGGTTCCCTTCGGATCATATTAAGAAGTTCATTATGTCTTTGCACATCATCATCGATCTGAGGAAGTAAATAACAACATGTGTCTATTGTGTGCACGTGTGTAAAACTCAACAGGCGAGTTAGTGTCCAAATCCAAAAATAGGTAGAAAATAATTAGCATAGAAGAAATGGAAGGAAAAAAAACATATATAGCATCAATCATGAGATCCACCACATTATTAGAAACACGAAGACAATTAAACGATAGCAAAAGCAACAATCAAAATCATTATCAGCTAATTTAAACATTATAAGCAACAACTAAATAGAAAGGTATGTTTTTGTCGAAGGATTCAAAAACAAATTCACAAAAGCTCTAGTGCCAAAGAAAACATTAATTTCATCTCATTATATGTAGACCAACATATGAGAAAACCACAAAAACAAGGAGAAACTTCCATATATAGTTTGTAAAATACAATTGCTACATAAATAAAAATTAAATTCGATAATATATAAACATAGATAAGAAAAATAAAATATTTACTACTTGAAGAAAATAGGCAAAGGAGAATTTTCCTCCCAAGACAAGAAGCCAGAAAAACATATAACTGCAATGTAGGAAAAAGCAAACATCAATGTTGGTAACTTCATAAATTCTTATATTTTGAAAACATTCAAGATGTTAAACAAGCAGTTGTTTAATGCTGACTTTAGCTATGACAATAGCAACGACAATACTAAAACATAAGGAACCCCATAATGAAAAACATGTGAACATCAAAATAATTATTTGAAATGATGTACTTAATTTATTTTTTTTAGATATAAGTACATTCTTTGCTTAAAATCCTGGTCAGGATAGGAGATAATACAGAAAAGAAGAAACCAGAACAGAGAGCAAGTATTTAAATGTGTTACTTATCAACTAAGCACCAAATATGTTCAGAACTTAAATCCTCACAAAACTAAAAAACATTGGCATGTGGTCTAACAGCTCAGCTGGGCATTGCCTACCAGAACGAAAAGTAATAAATGTGGCATTATCAGCAAACTATAAATGTGGCATTATCTACATCTTTGCATACTAGGCCCTAAAAGGATACAAAGTAGCATCAACTCAGAGTAAATTCAATACAAATATAAATAAAAGGCTCTACTGGTGAGATTTAAACAAATATAGCAGCAATTTTCCATTAAATCCGTAGCCAGAACTGAAAGATACCCCTAATGATAGAAATGAATCTCAAACAATTTCCTTCTCAGATTTAAAAGATCCCTCTCACCGCCAAACTTAGAATTATAGAAAACAAAGTTATTTCGCAAAGAAATATAGATATAGTACTTACATGATATAATCAGAGGTTCTCTCGTACAAGCCACGACCAACATAATAATTTTCCTTAACAATATCATATAAAACAGAAGAGTCAATACATCAACAGCAGGGATGGGGGAGGGAACTAACGCCACAATTAAAGTAAATTAAAACAAAAAACTTAAAATTATGAAACAATATTGTGGGGAGAATATATATATATATAATAACCTGGTTCATCCACTTGATGAAACGAAGTAAAGACCAGTGATTGCATTGATTTGTCAGACTATGACATGCTAGAATTCGCATGAGGACACTCAAAAAAAACAGGACACTCAAAAAAGAATACGTCACCGCCATTGCACCAAAATGACCAAAGCTCAAGTTGCTGCCATTGCAACTCGAATCACAGTAAATAATAGCTAAAAACGAGATCTGGGGCTTTCAGATCATAAACGATTTAGTAGGTATCTCATAAACGAGATCTGAGAAAGTGTTAGAAAGGAGGGAGATGACTTGAGAGGAAGACGATAATTTGGGGGAAAAATTGGACTGAAATATTGAAATGATTTGGGGGAAGATGATAGGGGTTTTTCTTTAAAAGACTCTATACCGACGGTTCCGTACCGACCATCGCTATATATTCTCTATAGTGACGATTCCGTGTCGACCGTCGCTATAGCTCGTCGTTATATGTCGAATTTTTAGTAGTGGTATTATTTGATTAAATCTAGGTCTTCCATTGTCCAGATCAACGGATGAAAGCTTGTTTGCTGAACAGTGTCCATAACAAACGTTTGCTATGGATGATTTCCACACATATATATATATATATATATATATATATATATATATATATATAAAGAAATGGATCTTTAGTTTAAACCTAAATAAAAGATTAATATACTTGTACTTGAGAAGTGTTGAGAAATGATGAGTGATCGACCAGCTTTGTCCTTAAAGGAATATCTCTCTATCGGTCAATGAACAGTATTGAATACCAATGGGTCCCACCTAATTGGCAAGCCAATAGAATTGGCAAAACTAATGATTTGGCCACCGAAGTTGGCACGTTTTACTTAATACCTGATTGAACTTTTAATTTATCAAATTAACTAACTGAACTAATTGAAATTTTCAAATTGGGTCACTCCGTTAAAAAAAATAGACAGACGTTAACATTTTATCTACGTGGCGCTCAAAAAAATATATAAAAATTAAAAATATTACATGTGGCAAAAAAATAAATAAAAAACTTCAATCAATCCTGGCTTTCTACAATCATCAGGACCTTTTCAGAAAATACAGATTCTGACAAAGTAGCCACGAGGAACACATAACAAATCTCAGATTTACAGGAAAGAGAGAAGCTATCGACGAGCTAATTAAAACAGACCCACCATGGATACTGCTAAGAACAAAGCGGAGCAGTAAATCAGAAATCATCCCAATAAAAAATAAACCCAAATATGAACATATACTAAATAGGCAATAAATACATGAACCAGATCAGGACAAACAAACCCCAGAACTTAAACTGGCGGATTCACTACCGAGGCCTTCATTAATGGATACCACAAATTCGGACCTATTATTATTTTGAGGAGCCTCAACCGGAGCTACGACCTCAACCGGGGCCCTACAAATTAGGCATGTGGAGTAAGAATGAAACCACATATCAATACACTCAGTGTAAGACCCCAACTTATTAATGAATAAAATCAAATTTTCTCTAAATATTATTGTGAATAATAAGGGGCTAATTTGATATAATACTTTGGTTATGGGTGAAATGTGCAAATTTTGCAAAATAAGCAAGTGGTTATAAAATATTTATTTTGTCGGGGAATATTCGTTTGGTCGTGGAATATTCTTGCTGTCGGGGAATATTCGTACGACGGCGCAGCCTTGTGTGGGCCCCATAACGGAAAGCGATTGGATGAAGAAAATGACAAGTATAAGTTATTTATAAATAACGGCGTAGTTGTTACCGTTAATACTGTTGGAATACCCGGTGATTAAAATACAGTAGCACACGGTATTGCACCAATTATTAATTCTTACGTAAGAAGGCACTACTCAATAATTGTTACAGTAGTTATTGTTCAATATTTTATTTTATTGATTCAATAATTGTTGCATTGATATTTTATATTATTGTTGTTTCAATAATTGTTGCTGCACAGTATTTTCCATTATCAGATCAATAATTCATATTATTTGAATAATATTATTATATAACATTATTGGCAATGTCTATAAAGTTCTGTCTAAGGAGAGGTTTGGTCATCTAATTGCGCGCCAGTAAGGAGAAATCCTTATTGGAAAGCCCCCTCTTTCCTGGGAACGGCCTGGTTGTCATAAATGTGATTCTGTAATATTATTTGTGAATAATTAATTATTGATTCATATGATAAGGAAATATTTATTTTATGTGGATATAAATGAGGGATATATTTTTGTGGTTAAAAATGAAGGAGTTAATGTTGAGGTGTTTTATCAGTATTTTTATCGGAATGGAGGTATTAAAAATCAAATCAGGGTTTTTGAGAAATATTGCGGGTGTTATAATTTTTAATCCGACCGTTGGATCGTGGTAATTTTTGGATATGTTATACATATATAAGTTGAGTATATGTCCACAAATTTTGAACCGTTAAAAATGAACGTATGATTTATTATGAATTTTACGAGATGACTGGTTCAGAAATTGTTGAATTTTCGGAGTTTATCATTTTGATGGAAAATTCTAGAATTGGTGGGCCCCACTTGTGGTTGGTGAAGAAATGTGCTGAATTATATTTCAAATGTGGTGGGTGGGAATAGTAGCAGGTAAAGCCATCAGGTTGCAGGTCAAACCTACTAAAATTTTCCTATAAATAGAGGGCTAAGTTAGAATTGAAAATCACACCAGAAACAAGTTTTCTCTCTTTCTCTCTCTAGATTATTGAGTGTATTTTGTGAGTATTTAGATACTTTGAGAGTTTCTATTCATCAGAGCAAGTTTCTTTCAGCCTTATACCGGTATTCCGACCAGAAGTACTGATATCTTGAGGTAAGGGATATTATTTTTTTCTTAAATGATATTATTTTCTTCAATATCATTATGCTGAAATATTGATATGAGTTTTTTATCAAATTTGGAACTTTTTGTGTCGGAGTTACTATTCACGTATACGGCACTATTCACGTATACGGTACTATTCACGAATACGGCACTATTCACCGAAAAATAAAATTTTTCCTTTTTGTCCAAGATGTCTATTATGGTTACTATCTTTGATTGTATCCATGTTTTGATCTTTATTTTTGAATTCTGCTTCACAATTGATTATTATGAAGTATTATTGATCTTGGATAAACTGTTATACGAATCCCTACTATTTGTCCTTCTGTCTCATTGGATTCGTTCTCTTTAAGATATTTTTCATCATCCTCAGTCCTAAATGATGATATTACTGAATATCTTTGGCCTGTAGTGCAAAGATGTATGATTACTTGATGAATATCTTTGGCCTGTAGTGCAAAGATGAACAGGTGTTGAGGTGAACATGACCGACTGGTGATACAAATGAATATCTTTGGCCTGTAGTGCAAAGATGAATATTTGGTTAAAGATGATTATTAATTGATGTTACAGGGATAAAATATTGATGATGGACTTTTAAATCTTAGAAGATAGTAGAATTCTTTCTCTACTTGACTCTTCTAATGGTTTGCTGTTTCCGCTGCAGTTGTTGATCTAAAACTTGTTGTCGATTATATTCTATCAGATTTTTCCCTGTTGAAGACTAACGATAATTTGTTGTATATTATCTTAGTCATAATATTCTTTACTGGGCTAGTTGAGCTCACCCTTTTCCTTTTTGTTCCATTTTTCTTCTCAGGAGGTGAGAACATAGCAGGATCTAGTCGGGGTATGGAGTGATGGTTCTAGAAAGATATTTTAGCAGTCCTCACTATTTCTGTAAAATAGTGTTTGAATAATTGTAATGAGGACTTATTTGAGTGTGGATATTGTCTAGAAGACAATATTTGTATTTAAACTCACAGTATGTGTTGTCGTATTTTGCACGACAATTGTATTATTGAAGTTGTAGTTTGCTTTCTGTACCATGTATTTGGCGACTCAGAATGGGTGTTGTATACCTATTTTGGGGGCGTCACAGTTGGTATCAGAGCTTAGGGATATGATCCCTGGCTGAGATGTGAGACAAGAACTAGGAGGGGAGAGACGGGGAATTCCTTCACTAGTATGACTTGACTAAGTTTATTTGGTGTTTATTTGGTCGGTCAGAGTATAGGGATAATATATGACATGACTATTAACCCTTGTTTTATGGCAGTATTTAAGAATGGCAGCTGAGAACGTTAATAATGGAGTAAATCAGACCGTGGAGACACCTTTGATCACCACCCAGGGGAACGTGCAACAGGAAGGCAATATTCCTCCTGTAAACAACGTTACCGAGCAAACGATGAATGATGGAATGTTTAGGAGCTTTTTGCAGTTCATGCAAAATCAAACGAGGGAGACTCGTGTGCAGAATACGGGTGGAAATGATAACGCGCGGTTTGTCACAGCTAAGCAGTTCAAAGAATTGGGACCACCAGAATTTAAGGGAAAGCCGGATCCGATCATGGCGGAAACGTGGGTCAAGCAAATTACCAAGATATTCGATGTCTTGGGATGCACGGAGGAACAGAAGGTTCCATTCGCCACCTTTATGTTCCGCGGTGAGGCAGACTACTGGTGGGAGTCTGTGAAGCGTACCCAGCCTGACGCACTCAACATGTCCTGGGAAACATTTCAAAAACTGTTCAATGACAAGTACTTTCCTGAAAGTATTCGTCATATGAAGGAGGTAGAGTTTATCAGACTGGAACAAAACAACATGACGGTGTCCCAGTACGAGGCGAAGTTTGCAGAGTTATCCAGGTTTGCACCTCATTTGGTCGAAAATGAGGAACGAATGACAAGGATGTTTCTGAGAGGTCTAAAACCCGAGATTCGACAATATCTTATCTCTCATAAATTTTCTTTATATTCAGATGTTGTAAATAGGGCTCAATTATTAGAGCGAGATAATGAGTATGTGCAACCGAGGGACCACAACCAGGGTCATACCGGTGGCGGCAGTCATCGAAGCAATGAAAACCAGCAGGGAGGAAAATATTCGGACAAAAGCGGTAACCACTCTGGTGGTAATCGTGGTCGTGATAATAGAAGGAGCGAGTCGGGAGGAGATTTCAAGAAGAGAAGGTACAACAATGATAATGTGAAGACGTCAGCACAAACATCAACTGTTTCTAGGGGAGGAGAACGACCACCGGTCGTATGTTACAAATGTGGGAAAGAGGGACATATCAGCCCAAACTGCCCACAACAATCCAAGGTATGTTATAACTGTGGAAAGGAGGGTCATATAGCTCGAGAGTGTTCTGTAGCAAAACCAAGTTCAGCGGGGATGGTGACTCCAAAAGCTGTCCCGGATAAGTCGAAATCAGCGGTTCCTGGAAGGGCGTTTGTCGTTACTGGCCAAAACGCGAGAAACCCGAACGAGGTGATCACGGGTAAGCTAATCTTGAATTCTTGCGAAGTTTATACTTTACTAGATACCGGTTCTACCCATTCTTTTATCTCTCCTGCTTGTGCTCAACGTTTAAACTTGACTCCGGAGAAATTGGACTTTAACTTATCTGTTGAAACTCCGTTGGGTGAAACCTTCGTTACATCTACAGTTTATAAATCTTGCATGATCCAAGTTGGTACTATCACATTACCTGTTGATCTTATCTCTTTAAAGATACTTGCTTTTGATGTGATTTTAGGAATTGATTGGTTAACCACTCATCATGCTAAAATTGATTGTTTTCGTAAGGTTGTTAGTTTTCATATTCCTAACCAACCTGTCATACGAATTCAAACTACTAAACCACTAAAATCAGTCACTGTCATATCAAGCCACAAAGCTATTCGTTTATTGAAAAACGGATGTCAAGCTTTCTTAGCCCATGTAATGGATTTGAACAAAGACAAGTCAGATTTGAATAATATTTCTATTGTTAGAGAATTTTCCGATGTATTTCCTGAAGAACTTCCTGGTCTACCCCCAGAACGTGAAGTTGAATTCTTTATTGACCTTGAACCCGGTACAAAGCCCATTTCTAAAACCCCATATCGAATGGCTCCTATTGAACTTCAGGAGTTAAAAGTCCAACTACAGGAGTTGTTGGACATCGGTTTTATTCGTCCTAGTACGTCTCCTTGGGGTGCTCCTGTTTTATTCGTAAAGAAGAAAGACGGGAGTATGCGACTTTGTATCGACTATCGAGAATTGAATCATGTCACTATCAAGAATAGGTATCCGCTACCTCGCATTGATGACCTGTTTGACCAGTTGCAAGGAGCACAATTCTTTTCAAAGATCGACCTTCGTTCTGGATATCATCAGCTGAAGATTAAAACTGAGGATATTCCAAAGACTGCCTTCAGAACTCGGTACGGGCATTATGAATTCTTAGTAATGTCTTTTGGATTGACTAATGCTCCTGCTGCCTTCATGGATATGATGAACCGTGTATTCAAAGAATATTTGGATCAGTTCGTTGTTGTCTTTATTGATGACATCCTCATCTATTCCAAAAGCCGTGAAGATCATGAGCGCCATTTGAAGCTGGTACTGCAAAGGCTTCGTGAAAATAAGCTATATGCCAAATTGAAGAAATGCGAGTTCTGGCTTGAGGAAGTAGCATTCCTTGGGCACGTGGTGTCAAAACATGGAGTATCTGTCGACCCGGCGAAGATTGAAGCCATACAAAGTTGGGAGCAACCGAAGTCGGTAACCGAAGTACGTAGCTTTCTAGGCTTAGCTGGTTATTATCGGAGATTTGTGGAAGGATTTTCTCGAATCGCTACTCCGTTAACTCAGCTGACTCGGAAAGATACAAAATTTGTATGGAGTGAGGAATGCGAGAAGAGTTTCCAAGAACTCAAGAGGAGACTCATTTCGGCACCTGTTCTGACAATACCATCTGGTTCGGATGGATTTGTTATCTACAGCGATGCTTCAGGCAAAGGGTTAGGATGTGTTCTCATGCAACATGGGAAAGTCATAGCCTATGCCTCACGACAACTCAAAGAATATGAGAGGAATTATCCTACTCATGATTTGGAGTTGGCAGCAGTCGTTTTTGCGTTGAAGATCTGGAGACACTACCTGTATGGGGAGAAAGTGGAGATCTATACAGATCATAAAAGCCTCAAATATTTCTTCACCCAAAAGGAACTCAACATGCGGCAGCGACGTTGGCTCGAGCTGTTGAAAGATTACGATCATACCATCCAATATCATCCTGGAAAAGCAAACGTAGTAGCTGACGCATTGAGTAGAAGATCATATGCGGGTACGAGTGCAATATTGTTAACACAAAGGCCCATTTTGTATGACTTACAAAGGATGGAGATAGAGATGAAGGCTCCAAGTACCCACATGATGATATCAAATATACGAGTAGAACCGACTTTAATCGATAAAGTTAAAGCTGCTCAAGCTACGGACATGGAGCTGATGCGTATGAAGAAGAAAGTGCAAGAAGGTGCTATTCCAGAAGCAAGAATCGATGAAGAAGGAATACTTCGAGTCAACTCCAGACTTTGTGTTCCTAACGATTTTGACTTGAAGCATAGAATAATGATGGAGGCACACAACACACCGTTTGCAATCCATCCTGGGAGTACCAAAATGTATCACGATCTTCGACATACATTTTGGTGGAGCAATATGAAAAGAGAGATCGCGGAGTTTATCTCGAGGTGTTTAACTTGTCAACGTGTAAAGGCGGAGCATCAAGTGCCAAAGGGTCCATTGCAACCACTTGAGATCCCGAAATGGAAGTGGGAACACATTACTATGGATTTTGTTACGGGTTTCCCAAGGTTTCTCAAGGCATAGATGCGATTTGGGTTATTGTTGATAGATTAACCAAGTCCGCTCATTTCTTGCCGATACGTGAGACTTATTCCCTTGAACGTCTTGCTAGTATGTACGTGAACGAGATTGTGAGATTGCATGGCATGCCAGTATCCATAGTTTCGGATCGTGACCCAAGATTCACTTCACGATTTTGGGTTAGCTTGCAGAAAGCTATGGGCACGGATTTACGATTCAGTTCGGCATACCATCCTCAAACGGACGGACAATCAGAGAGGACTATTCAAACTCTTGAAGATCTATTAAGACTTTGTGTCCTAGATCTCAAAGGGAGTTGGGATAAGTACCTACCATTGGTGGAATTCTCCTACAACAACAGTTATCAGGCGAGCATAGGTGTGGCTCCATTCGAGGCGTTGTATGGAAGAAAATGTCGTTCTCCAGTATGCTGGGACGAGGTGGGTGAAGCAACATTGTTGGGACCAGAGTTGGTACGCATTACTACAGAGAAGATCCAAACGATTCGACAACGTATACAAACGGCACAGGATCGACAAAAGAGTTATGCGGATCTTCATCGGAAGGACGTGGAATTTAATATTGGGGATCATGTATTATTACGTGTTGCACCATGGAAGGGAGTTACAAGATTTGGGAAGAGAGGAAAGCTCAATCCAAGATTTGTTGGTCCATTTGAGATTCTTGAGCGAATAGGAAATGTGGCATATAGACTCGCATTACCTCCAAGCATGTCTCGTGTTCATAATGTTTTTCACATATCTATGCTTCGTAAATATGTTAAAGACCCGAACCACATTATTGAGTTAGAACCAGACGAGATAGCTGAAGATTTAACGTACGAGGAGGTACCTGTTAAGATCTTGGATAGGAAAGAGCATGTCCTACGCACGAAGGTTATACCACAAGTTAAGGTTTTGTGGAGAAACCATGCTATTGAAGAAATGACCTGGGAGTTGGAATCAGAAATGAAAGCGAGGTATCCTCACCTTTTTGAAACATCAGGTACGTACGTCAATTTCGAGGACGAAATTTCATAAGGAGGGGAGGTTGTAAGACCCCAACTTATTAATGAATAAAATCAAATTTTCTCTAAATATTATTGTGAATAATAAGGGGTTAATTTGATATAATACTTTGGTTATGGGTGAAATGTGCAAATTTTGCAAAATAAGCAAGTGGTTATAAAATATTTATTTTGTCGGGGAATATTCGTTTGGTCGTGGAATATTCTTGCTGTCGGGGAATATTCGTACGACGGCGCAGCCTTGTGTGGGCCCCATAACGGAAAGCGATTGGATGAAGAAAATGACAAGTATAAGTTATTTATAAATAACGGCGTAGTTGTTACCGTTAATACTGTTGGAATACCCGGTGATTAAAATACAGTAGCACACGGTATTGCACCAATTATTGATTCTTACGTAAGAAGGCACTACTCAATAATTGTTACAGTAGTTATTGTTCAATATTTTATTTTATTGATTCAATAATTGTTGCATTGATATTTTATATTATTGTTGTTTCAATAATTGTTGCTGCACAGTATTTTCCATTATCAGATCAATAATTCATATTATTTGAATAATATTATTAGATAACATTATTGGCAATGTCTAGAAAGTTCTGTCTAAGGAGAGGTTTGGTCATCTAATTGCGCGCCAGTAAGGAGAAATCCTTATTGGAAAGCCCCCTCTTTCCTGGGAACGGCCTGGTTGTCATAAATGTGATTCTGTAATATTATTTGTGAATAATTAATTATTGATTCATATGATAAGGAAATATTTATTTTATGTGGATATAAATGAGGGATATATTTTTGTGGTTAAAAATGAAGGAGTTAATGTTGAGGTGTTTTATCAGTATTTTTATCGGAATGGAGGTATTAAAAATCAAATCAGGTTTTTGAGAAATATTGCGGGTGTTATAATTTTTAATCCGACCGTTGGATCGTGGTAATTTTTGGATATGTTATACATATATAAGTTGAGTATATGTCCACAAATTTTGAACCGTTAAAAATGAACGTATGATTTATTATGAATTTTACGAGATGACTGGTTCAGAAATTGTTGAATTTTCGGAGTTTATCATTTTGATGGAAAATTCTAGAATTGGTGGGCCCCACTTGTGGTTGGTGAAGAAATGTGCTGAATTATATTTCAAATGTGGTGGGTGGGAATAGTAGCAGGTAAAGCCATCAGGTTGCAGGTCAAACCTACTAAAATTTTCCTATAAATAGAGGGCTAAGTTAGAATTGAAAATCACACCAGAAACAAGTTTTCTCTCTTTCTCTCTCTAGATTATTGAGTGTATTTTGTGAGTATTTAGATACTTTGAGAGTTTCTATTCATCAGAGCAAGTTTCTTTCAGCCTTATACCGGTATTCCGACCAGAAGTACTGATATCTTGAGGTAAGGGATATTATTTTCTTCTTAAATGATATTATTTTCTTCAATATCATTATGCTGAAATATTGATATGAGTTTTTATCAAATTTGGAACTTTTTGTGTCGGAGTTACTATTCACGTATACGGCACTATTCACGTATACGGTACTATTCACGAATACGGCACTATTCACCGAAAAATAAAATTTTTCCTTTTTGTCCAAGATGTCTATTATGGTTACTATCTTTGATTGTATCCATGTTTTGATCTTTATTTTTGAATTCTGCTTCACAATTGATTATTATGAAGTATTATTGATCTTGGATAAACTGTTATACGAATCCCTACTATTTGTCCTTCTGTCTCATTGGATTCGTTCTCTTTAAGATATTTTTCATCATCCTCAGTCCTAAATGATGATATTACTGAATATCTTTGGCCTGTAGTGCAAAGATGTATGATTACTTGATGAATATCTTTGGCCTGTAGTGCAAAGATGAACAGGTGTTGAGATGAACATGACCGACTGGTGATACAAATGAATATCTTTGGCCTGTAGTGCAAAGATGAATATTTGGTTAAAGATGATTATTAATTGATGTTACAGGGATAAAATATTGATGATGGACTTTTAAATCTTAGAAGATAGTAGAATTCTTTCTCTACTTGACTCTTCTAATGGTTTGCTGTTTCCGCTGCAGTTGTTGATCTAAAACTTGTTGTCGATTATATTCTATCAGATTTTTCCCTGTTGAAGACTAACGATAATTTGTTGTATATTATCTTAGTCATAATATTCTTTACTGGGCTAGTTGAGCTCACCCTTTTCCTTTTTGTTCCATTTTTCTTCTCAGGAGGTGAGAACATAGCAGGATCTAGTCGGGGTATGGAGTGATGGTTCTAGAAAGATATTTTAGCAGTCCTCACTATTTCTGTAAAATAGTGTTTGAATAATTGTATTGAGGACTTATTTGAGTGTGGATATTGTCTAGAAGACAATATTTGTATTTAAACTCACAGTATGTGTTGTCGTATTTTGCACGACAATTGTATTATTGAAGTTGTAGTTTGCTTTCTGTACCATGTATTTGGCGACTCAGAATGGGTGTTGTATACCTATTTTGGGGGCGTCACACTCAGTGTGAAAGCTGTGGTGGCATTTCGGTAAAGTTCGGCCCTTTTCATTGTCTTCAAATTTCGATAAGCAAACGGCGCAATCTAGGCCGTCAGGGTGGGTGAGCGAGGAGTAGACGAAGACCGGGAGGGAGGCGAGGACGGATGCGTCTAGGCCGCGCGTAGGGACGGAAGCAAAGGCGGCGGCTGTGACGCCCCCAAAATTAGGTATGCATCACCCATCTTGAGTCGCCAGATACATGGTACAGAATTTAAATACAACTTAATAATACAACTGTCGTGTACAATACGACAAAACATAAACTGTGAGTTTGAATACAAATATTGTCTTCTAGAGAGTATCCATACTCAAAAGGAATCCTCATTACAATTATTATCACACTATTACATAAAATAGGGAGGACTACTAATGCTATCATCTGGTCCATCACTCCGTTTTTCGACTCGTCCCAACTATATTCTCATTTCCTGAAGAGAACAGTGAAAGAAAGGGTGAGCTCAACTAGCCCAGTAAGAAATATTATGACTAAGATAATGCAGAATAAATTATCATTAGTCTTCAATAATGTTAAACTGATAAAATACAATAGACATCAAGTTTAACTGCAGCGGAACCAGTAATCCATTAAAAGAGTCAAGTAGAGATATAAAATGTTTTTCATCACTTTTATCGTTAAAACTTAGCTTAATAAATAATCCACATCATTAAATCATCACTGCACTACAGGCCAAAGATAATCGTGTATTCATTAGTATCACAACCACAAATTATCCATTGACTACGGCCAAAGATAATCGTGTATTCATTAGTATCACGACCATAAATTATCGATGCACTACGGGCCAAAGATAATCGTGTATTCATCAACGGTCCTAATCATGCCATAAAATAATTCATCTTTGCACTATGGCCAAAAAGAATCCATAGTCATAATCATACCAAAAACTGTCCATCAATGCACTACGGGCCAATGAAGACTTTTTTCACATCATTTGTAACGTTACGGTCATGATTACACCGAATAATCCTGGTCATAATCATACCAAGTCCATCTATGCAATGCAGGCCACAAATGACTTTCAACAAAATATAAACATAAGGACGATGACAATAATATAAGAATTCAATAAAACAAGTTCAAGAATTAATTTATTCAGGAACTAATAACGTCCAAGTTGTCAACATGATACTGCTTTGTGCAGTAAAATTCAAGAATGCTCAGAAAAATATTTCCATGAAAAGATACTAGATGAAGCGCAAATATCAAGGATATTCCACTAATTTCATGGAGTATAGAAGTCAAAACTTTAACCAACTGAGCATAATAAAGAATGGAATAACAAAAGAAATCACCATGCATGCGGTACTTCGCATAGACATGTTATTCCAACAGATTAATAAGTAACGGAACCAGGCCAGGCGAAATTCGCACCGACAGGATATTCCAACAGAATAATAAAGACGGAACCAGGTCCGGCGTAAACACACAGACAGGATATTCTAACAGAATAATAATAAAGACGGAACCAGGTCCGGCGTAAACGCACAGACAGGATATTCTAACAGAATAATAATAAAGATGGAACCAGGTCCGGCGTAAAACGCACAGACAGGATATTCCAACAGAATAATAATAAAGACAGAATAATAGAAGAATGTCACCAAGTATAGGGTAGACCGCGTATGCAGGTTATTCCAACAGAATAATAAATAATAGAATAACAGAAGTTCTCTTCATTAATACAAAAGAAATAATACCCCTTACCGTAAAAGAAACTGAATATAAGAGTAGTTAAGTAGCAGAAAATTTTTCTTCTTTCTCTCTATAATTTTCTCTCTCTAGAGTGTTTCAGTCAATTCGTAAGAAATAATGAAGGAATGAGCTTCTATTTATAGAAGAATGGAAAGGCACTGTGTAAGGATTTTTCTCACGGACTCAACAATTATGCAAATTACGGATGAAAACTTTGATAACCTAGGATGCCAATTTTCAAACCTCCAACCAATAATATCAAAGCAAGAAATTATAATACATATATATATATAAACCACACATGTTAAAAAAATAATCAACCACCCGTAAATTCTAAAATCCAAACCCCTTTCATTTTTTTCTTCCACGCGTGGGCCCCACGTGTTCCCCTCCCACTAACATATCACTTTCACTACACTCTTACACATCTCTTACACTCATCACTATCATGCACTCATAAATTACTATTATCATTCAAACATCTCCATATAATTCCACTCACTCAATATTATATATATATATATATATATATATATATAAATATATTTTACCTCTCCTTTACGTAACTTCCACTCACCCCTATTTTCAGATTTCATACATTACATGTGGGCCCCATATGTGGTCCCCACATGTGGGCCCCACCTTTATTATATAAAATAATTTTCTACCGATTATTTTAAAAAATGGGTAAAATAGGGGGTCCATAAAATAAGCAAAACTGAGTGACTTCTCACGTAAGTATCAATAATTAATACCGTATGCTACTATGCAACCACGCGTATTACTGTACTTTTACTACCGAGTAGTTCAACAGTAAAAATTCTGCCGTTATTTTCATAAAATATTTTTTGTCGTTTTCTCAATCCGACAATAATTTCGTTGCGGGGTCCACCAATAATTGTGTCGTTGTACGAATATTCCCTGCTAAAACGAATATTTCTCGATCAATCGAATATAATACAACAACTTGCATACTTTGCAAAATTTTTAAATACTACCCACAACTATAATATTATATCAAATCCACACCATAATATTAAAAAAAATATTTCGAGAAATTTAAATCTTTATTCATAAAATTTGGAGTCTCACAGCGGCGTTGGGATTGTTGGGGTCGACGTAGAAAACGATGTGGGTAGTGCGTTGGCGGCAGGTGCGGCGGCGGTGGAGATCCGAACGGATCCATCATCCAAAACCCCAGTCGTAGATTTGCCCCTGCGTGGAGGAGGTAGAGGCGGCGGTGGTGGAAGAAGAGAGAGAAGAAGCAGAAGAAAAGGCGGTGGAGGAGGAGGAGGTGGAGGCGGCGGTGGTGGTGGAAGAAGAGGAAGAAGAGAGAGAAGAAGGAAGAAGAATTGATTTGATGAATGTAAAAATATTTTATTTTTATTAATTTTTGTTTTGTTTTATTATGTTTTTATCATTTTTAAAACTTTAAAATGTTAAAAATGAGTTAAAAAATAATTTTTTTTTATTTCCATGTAAGTGTTGCTGATTGGCCACCTCATTTTTTTTATTTTATTTTCCCTTTTTTTTTGCTTCTACGTATGAAAAAATTTGACAGCCGTTAACCAGATTTGACAGAATGACCCAATTTGAAAATTTTAATTAGTTCAGTTAGATAATTTGATAAATTAAAAGTTCAATCAGATATTAAGTAAAACGTGTCAACTTCGATGGCAAAATCATTAGTTTTGCCCAATAGAATTAGATAGCTTCTCCCTAATTATTTGTGTTATTCATCAAACAATTGTTTGGATAATTAGTTATCTATGTTCAATGTACATTCTGTATCCAAAAAAAAGAAAAAAATCTAGACTGGAAATTGTTAACGTCATATTCCTTAGCCATCGCCATCGCCATCGCCTAATATATTATTGTGACCTACACTGGGTAGTCGTTGGAAAAAAAAATCAATGATCCAACCGGCGTAGTCGTCGGAAAAACTCTCCCACGTGAAAATTAGTACAAACATTTTAGACATTAACAATACATAAGGAACATCATTCTAGAGAGTGAGATTGAGCTTAATTAAACCTTTTCCTTTGTTCCGTGTATATATATATATATATATATATATATATATATATATATATATATATATATATATATATATATATATATATATATATATATATATATTGGAGTTCCATCTACAGCAACCGGTTGCTGTGGAGTAACTCTTTTTTAGCCTTGTGTTGTAGCAGCTGGAGCAAAAAAATAAATAAAAAATTGACACAAGGCTAAAAAAGGGTTGCTCCACAGCAACGGGTTGCTGTGGATGAAACCCTATATATATAGAGAGAGAGAGACTAACAGAAATTAAAACTAGTTGGGGTTCAGACTTTCAGTTCTACTATATTGTTAGGGTTTCAGACTTCCCGAATATAAATACTTGATGTTCGCGGTGATTACTTCAGTCCTTGGACAAGAAAAATATATTAAGTATTTAGCGATTTGATTTATTTTACTTCATTTCTATAAATATAATAATTAAAAAAATATAAGTTAAACTTAATACGTAATTGTTAGTAAATACTATTAATTTACTCGATCCACTGACAATGAGATAATTTTTCCTATTTTATCATTCATCATTTGAATTAATTTTAGAATAGCAATATTAATATTTTATATTCAATTTAATAAATTAAACAAAGTATTAATATAAAGTTGGCCGGGGAAAATATAATATGAGTAATGCCATTAACACAAATTATACATAAAAAATGAGAAAAAATAAGAAAGAGACCTACGATTAAATGTTTTACACATTTTTATTGGTACGCAATGCAAATATCATACTAATTTTGCATAACTTTTTGTGTATAATTTATGCACATAATATTATTCATATAATATTATAAAGCTATGGAGTGAACCTCCAATTAAGTATCTATGTTTCAAAATATAAAATGAAGTTTGACCGCAGGAAAAGAAAACTTTCTTATCTTTTGCTTCGCACTTTCATAAATAAAAAAATAGAAGAAAAAAAAAAGGTTTTAATTAACTGATGTATGACTTTCTTCTCTTTACTTGCAATTTGACAAAACTAGAACATTGCAGGATGCGAATCTCTATTATATATATATATATATATATATATATATATATATATATATATATATATATATATATATATATATAGGGTCAGGATCAGGTAAAGGATCCCTTATTTTCTTAAAATGAGATATTTTTTTTTCTTTTTTTTGCTTTTTTTTTTAAAACAACTAAAAAAAAGTTTAATATTTTATGGAACTGAAATTTTTTCATAATGCAGTATTTTGGGTGTGATTTGGGACGTATAACAAAACATATATGTACAGTCTGGGCAGACTGTATCACCATTTTTTGGTATAAGTATTCAAAACACGCCCAAAACATTGTATTATGGAAAAATTTCGGTTCCATAAAATATTAAATTTTTTTAAAGTTGTTTTAAAAAAAAAAACAAAAAAAAAAAAAAAAAAAAGTCCTTCATTTTAAGAAAGTAAAGGATCCCTTACTTGATCATTTCTGTATATTTGGCGCCGTCTGTGAGAACGAGAAATTCTATTCAAAAAATCACCGACACAATTAATCTTTGTGATCGAAGACAAGGCAATTACGTGATTTACTAAAATATTTGGATCTGTGTAACATGCCGAACCATCAACAATTCAACTAAAGTTAAGTCTTTTATTTCTTTCTCTATTTATAAAATATTTGTGAGAAACACATACAGACATTCACGTGCTCATTCATTCGTTAGGATTCTTGATATGCATATAATTTTAATCTTGACGATTATTTTTTAATTAACGGATCCGTTTGCGAATGATATTACTAGTATTATATATACAATTCTTGTTATGCATAATATTATTGACAACATTCCTCATGCGATTTATGGGATAGGTCGTCGTTCACTGGCCAATACGTGTCATGGGTGCAAAACCCTTAAGTGCCATTCATTATTTAATCCAGACCATGCCTTCCAAATTTCTAATATAAAGAATGTTGCTGCAGAGTTACCAAGGTCATGCAGTGCTTTGATTACAATTTAGAATAGGAGTCATACAAGTTATGTTATGACGTCATCTCTTCAGCCTCCACGACTTTGGACAGGAGTAACACTCGTTGGCGGAGCATTGGATCCTTTGGTCTTGCCTTCAGAAGCTAGTTAAGCAACGACACTTAAAAGAGTTTGACATGCAGGGTTCAAATTATTTACAGCCAATCAAAACACTATGTTAATGGACCACTAGCTATAGACGTGTGGCCATGGGTTTCTCAATACGCTCTAGTCACACACTGCAGTGATGGAGAGCGCAAAATGCTTGTTCAGAACTTGGAACGTATCACCGTCGCATAGGCTTTCCATTGAATCGCAAAAGAGGGCAAAAATGATATGCACCTGTATTGATACACATGGTAAAGAAGAAAAGGAAATCCCGAGGATAAAAATCTCAAAGAGACTTTTTGAATACTCTCTTGTTTATAAGTTCTGTATAAATAAGAGACTGGGGGCAATTAAAGTTCGTACTTTGTTAGACTTTTGGCGGCTCTCCCGTGACATTTGGGCAACAACCCACTTCGCGCAACAACAATCCTCTTCGTATAATTGCAGTTTGCCACGGACTATATCACATCGGCTTCATCATGTCTTCGGCTGTCTACATTTGGCGGTATAAGGTCGGAGGGGTTATAAGGTCGGACGATCGTCCTCTCCAACGGATCACATCCCGAGACGGACCGACATCCTCTCCAACGGATCACATCCTCCGAGACGGACCGACATCCTCTCCAACGGATCACATCCCGAGACGGACCGATATCCTCTCCAACGGATCACATCCTCCGAGACGGACCGACATCCTCTCCAACAGATCACATCCCGAGACGGACCGATATCCTCTCCAACGGATCACATCCTCCGAGACGGACCGACATCCTCTCCAACGGATCACATCCCGGAACGGACCGACATCCTATCCAACGGATCATTTCCTTCGGGACGGACCATCGTCGTCCCGAACGGATTACTTCCTTCGGTACGGACCATTGTTCTCCCGAACGGATTACATATAGGGATAAAAGGTCGGATAAATTTCCTTCGGGACGGACCATCGTCTTCCCGAACGGATTACTTCCTTCAGGACGGACCATCGTTCTCCCGAACGGATTACATATGGGGATAAAAGGTCGGATGGCGGTATAAGGTCAGGTAAACTTCCTTCAGGACGGACCATCGTCCTCCCGAACGGATTACTTCCTTCGGGACGGACCGGCGTCCTCTCGAACGGATTACTTCCTTCGGGACGGACCGATGTCCTTCGGAACGGACAACTTCCTTCGAGACGGATATTATGGCGGCATAAGGTCAGAGGGGTTATAAGGTCGGACAATCGTCCTCCCGAACGGATTACTTCCTTCGGGACGGGTCGGCGTCCTCTCGAACGGATAACTTCCTTCGGGACGGACCAACGTCCTCCCGAACGGATAACTTTCTTCGATACGGACCATCGTCCTCCCGAACGGATAACTTCCTTCGGGACGGACCATTGTCCTCCCGAATGGATTACTTCCTTCGGACGAACCGGCGTCCTCTCAAACGGACAATATCCTTCGGGACGAACCAACGTCCTCCCAAACGGTTTAAATAAAAATTTATATGGTTCTTCGGAACAAATACGTTTAGTTTCTCGGAACGAACTTTATAATTGGTGTTCGGTTGGATGTGTTTGGTGGGTTATTTATCTATCTTCGGTAGTGATAAGGTTGGTTCGGCTGTGATAATGTTGGTTCTCTATATATTCGGTTGTGATAGGGTTGGTTCGGTTGTGATAAGGTTGGTTCTTTATATCTTCGGTTGTGATAAGGTTGGTTCGGTTGTGATAAGGTTGGTTCTCTATATATATTCGGTTGTGTTAAGGTTGGTTCTTCATGTCTTCAGTTGTGATAAGATTGGTTCGGTTGTGATAAGGTTGGTTCTCTATATATTCAGTTGTGATAAGGTTAGTTCTTTATATCTTCGGTTGTGATAAGGTTGGTTCTTTATATCTTCGGTAGTGATAAGGTTGGTTCGGTTGGTATAAGGTTGGTTCTTTATATCTTCGGTAGTAATAAGAGAAATTATTTATCTATCTTATGAGTGAACAAGAGGAGGGGGCAGCGATATTGGGAGCCAACAATTTTAGTTCGACACATGAAGTTCAGGTGTGATATTTTGTCTTCGGCAAATATGGTCGTTTTGTTGGGATAAATTTGTATACTCTCTCATTTATAAGTTCCTTATAAATAAGAGACTGGGGGCAATGTTGGAGTGTGATTATTTGGGTCTAGCCATGGTGCAGCCCAGTCTATTTAATGGTCCAGATATGGTGATGACACATATGTATTTATTATAACAGTGGAAGAGTCCTTATTAAAATAGGATTGTATTTCCTTATTTGGAAGGATAAAGAATCCTTCTCCTAGTGGGATACAGGTGGAGGTTACTTCTATATATATGGCTACAAGCTAGGGTTTTGGGGGAGGGGGAGGGGGAGGGGGAGGGGGAGGGGGGGAGAACAGAAAGAACACAATATCATAGGGCACAAGAGATACAACACAAATACACAACTTTCCAATATTATAGTGGATTACTCTCTCTCTCTCCGTGATTTTTTCCCAATTGGGTTTCCACGTATTTCTTGTGTTCATACTTTAGATTTCTTTATTTATGTTTATGTGAGTGTATTTCATGAGTTTGATTTCACAACAATTACTACATCAACCGTTGGCGCTATTTTGGCCTGCTGTTTTGGTGATTTTGTCAGGCGTACAAAATCAGGCGTTAACATATATATATATATATATATATATATATATATATATATATATATATATATATATTAATTGAAATTAACACAAGAATTAAAAAGTTTCATAAGAAACTAGCTACTACATCAACGACCCTGCCCCACATCCATATTCCATTTAATTATTAGTACAGTATATAGCTTCAAGAAATATATATATTGCAAGTATTTTAGTGATCTGACTGCAGGGATATATTTTGCAATTATATATAAGTAGGATTATATATATATATATATATATATATATATATATATATATATATATATATGATCTGACTGCAGGGATATATTCTGACTGCAGGGATATATTTTGCAATTATATATAAGTAGGATTATATATATATATATATATATATATATATATATATATATATATATATATATATATATATGATCTGACTGCAGGGATATATTTTGCAATTATATATAAGTAGGATATATATATATATATATATATATATATATATATATATATGTATGATTAATAATTAAGTAATAATGGTCACAGTCTCCCCCTCCCAACAAATGCATGCCCATTCATATATATATATATATATATATATATATATATAGTAGTATCGGAGAGGATCTAAAACGGACTAAATAAGCAGACCAAAGAACGGACCAAGATAAAAATACGCGGGTTTCAGGGTCAACCCGCGGGTTGGTCCGACCCGGACCCTGAAACCCGCGTGTTTTTGCCTTGATCCGTTCTTTGGTCCGCTTATTTGGTCCGCTTTAGATCCTCACCGATAGTAGTATAATTTTGCATATATATATATATAAAATACTCTTAATGTGTGTTCAATGCAAAGGATCGGAGACACCACACCACCAATGAACTGGGATTTGTTACTACTAGATAAGACTTTAAAATGAGCAAACAGTTTGAGTTCGATTCGTACTCGCTCGATTCGAAATATAAATGAGTCAAATATGAGCACATTTTAAAGTTCGATAAATTACTCGAACCTCCTCAAATTATAATTTTCTATTGATACTCGGATCATATTCGTTAAAAAAATCCAAACTGCTCGGGCTCGATTCGGAATTGTACTAGACTAGCTAAATGAGCCTCAATCAAATCTTATTTTATACTCGATAAATTTTGTGAACCAAATCTGAACAACTCAATACTCAGATCGATTCAATTCGTTTATACCCTTACTACTAGGTATTAAGTGTGGTATTTATTTTCATCTAAAATACATTAATTGACACATAAATTTTGTGTATCTGGATGAAAATATTCTTGGTTGTATATTGTAATAGTACTATATATTATATTATCAGGCATTAGCTAATTATATATTGGGTCTTTGGGATATAATTATTTAAGGTTGTATACAGTGACGGGTGTATAATTTACGTCTCGTGGCCCGTGGGAGCATAGTACATATCACAAATATTTTAGTAGAAAATGAAATTTTCAACTTTTTCTCCTTGAAACATGATTTTTTTCTGCTAAATTTAAATGTGTGTATCTTAGATCAAATATATATATATATATATATATATATATATATATATATATATATATATATATATATATATATAATGGGCCAGGGTTAATTAAGAAATTGAAAATATTTAGTAGGGGTGTTAAAATTTTTGAAAATCATTTATCAAATACTATATATATACATATATAGATGCAGTAGATAAATTTCAATCTTAGTGACGCATGCAGCTTCCTCAACTTGAATCAATCCCTTGGTTACGTTTAATTAAATACATTAATTAATCTGTGAGTGGTATATATAGATAAAGGTTTTAGGTATGAATCGTGTGATTCACAAACTGGTAACAATTTCATTCATTTTTTTGGCAAGTTAAATAGAAATAATTACTATGTGATTGATCTAATGGTATGTGCTGAAGTCATGCAATGCAATCAAGCCTCGCAAAATGTATTATGAAGCATACTTATTCAGTGAATAACTCATGTAAAATGGGTTACGTACTAGGAAAACTAGCCAGCCTAAAGTAAACTTATAATTTATTTATTTATTTATTTAATAGATGTAAAAGAAAATATGAGATATACTTAACACATCACATGCATTAGCTAGACAATTTTGAAGACATATTATACGTACATATATAGTACTTTAAACTATTTTAATTCCCTACAAACTGTGCGGTCACAAATATATATATATATATATATATATATATATATATATATATATATATATATATATTTCAATATTCAATAAAGACCATAAGAAAGAGCAATTAATCATTTTAATGTATGATACTAATATTTAATTCCCTCCATCCTTTAGTTATTTTCATTTGAATTTTTTTACTTATAAATTATACACTTGAAAAACTTTAAATACAAAAACACAATGAGCGAGAGGGTATGCAAAATGAACTTGCCGAAACTCAAATGAGATTCAAATTCTGGGACAAATATATATATGTGCAGCAGCTGTATTCATGTTAGCCCCAGTAGAATCAATCGTCAAACATGTACATCATATATCATACAAGGCGGTTGAAGTAGAACATCAATATTTTTTTTCTGTGTTTGAGAATCATATATTAATTTTATCATAAATAGATTAATTCATCGATACAGTACTGACACACAAAAAAAAATAACATCTAATACGTGTCGACACCAAAATTAATTTTATGCTAACTACACCATTCAATATCATATAATATTGATTGATTATACAGTAGTACATCAAAGAAACACATGTGGTCAGCCAGTCAGCTAATCCATATTAATTACTTCATTGATTTGATAAATTAAACTACAAAAGAAAAGATGTCAACTCTAGAGTGTGCTTTTGTAAATAACCACGAAACAAGCAAGTATAGCCCTCGGATTAAACAAATAAAGCTCCTCCAGATTCGAGTAAGCCCCGGCGTATCCGGCTACAGAGTCGTACGACGACCCGCCAGTCGAAGCCGACAAACTATCCTCCTCCGGCGCAGCATCATCCGCCATACGCCTCACCCTCCCGGCAATCACACGACACACGAGCATGGCCCTACGGGTGGCCGTACCGGCCAAACAGTCGTGGGCCCTACCGCTGCTGGCGGTAGTGCACACCCCCTTCCCGTCTCCGCCGCCGCCACCAGCTAAGTTGTTGAGTTGAAACCCGTGCCGGATGATGGTACAAACTCCGCAGCCGGGTACGGAGCCGCACAAGCTGGACGAGCAACGTGCGCCGAGGGAGCACGTGAGGGTAGTGCAGTGGAACCGTAACAGCTCGTTACCGTCGGCGGCGCACCTGGGATTTTTCTTGGCACGGATCTTAACAGCGTCACGGCAGTCCTCGAAGCGTTGGATGGTCCGTTTAGTGTTGTGGACTTTTAGTATCCGTTCGATGTTGCAGAAGGGGTTGTCTCTCTTCAGCCAGCTAGATTTGAAGATTATCTCCACGATATTTCGACCCGAATCTTCTGGACCCAGCTCCGAAACTGTGCCATAATTCATTCATCAATATACACCAACAATATTAATTAGTACATATATGATGTGATATCGGTGTCAAAAGGTCCTATGAACAATTAGTAGTACAATCCAATATGCAGTTTAATTCGGGAGAAATAGATTATTCTTTGCCTACAATTTTGTTTCTTTTGTCGGTCGCTACGAAATAATTATTCAATACTGATGAGAAATTGGCTGCTGCTGATGATGATGCTGCTGCTGCTGCAGGGTGTTTTTATTTCGTTTTTGAGAAGACGTGTAAATATTTATGTATTGAATTGAAAACTTAGGACATGCTAGCTAGTAAGTGTAGCACATAACCAAAAATTATTCGATCAAGAAACTTGGAAACAAAATTGCCAATACTATAGAACCGAATATATCATACAGTCCCTCCTTTCATAACAAGCGACATGCATGCTTTGGTTTTTTCAAAATCAAAGTGCAAAATTCTAGAATTTATTAGTAATATCAAGTTATTTCAATTTTAAAAGTAATAATTATGATTATTAATTGTATTATATTTTTTAATTAATTTTACGATAAGAATGGTGGTTTGCAAATTAATTTTAAAATGAAACCAATTAAACACACAGAGAAAAAAAAACAGTGTAGAAGAAAAATAGTACTCTTACATAGGAGTACCATATATAAGTTATCAAATTGGACCAACATATATGCATAATTTTATTTTATTTTGTATATATATATATATATATATATATATATATATATATATATATATATATATATGAAGAGGATCAAGTACATATCCATTTATTTAACATACTTTATTCACCACCTTTAACGTCGGACCGGACGACGGTTCGGTCCGTCGCGTATATCAGATAACTGTCGTCTTAGTTTTTAGCGACGCATCGAACCGTCGCCAAAACATATAAACTGTTTATCTGTTCTATAGCGACGGACAAAACCGTTGCCCGATCCGTCGCTAAAAGTGATGAGTAGAGTATATAAAATAAAAAAGTATGCACCAGAAACGGACTATATATATATATATATATATATATATATATACGGTCCGAATCTTAAATTCACCCCTTATCTAACATATTTTGTTCACCCCCTTTAGCGACGGACCAGGCGACGATTTGATTTGTCGCTATTAGCACCGGCCTTGGATTAAAACCCAAGGTACTTGGGCTTTAGGCCCACTAAAATTGACAAATTTTTAGGACCCCAAGAGATATTTGTGTTATATATATATATACCCAAAAAAAAAAGACTAGCCCATGCCAGTTTAAATTTAAAGGATCACAAAAAATTTAGCATAAAATATGTCCAAATTTTTTTATTGTCGCTTTAGGTCATTAAAAACTCAGTGCCGGCCCTTGTCGCTATATATATAACCGTCGTCTTAGCTTTTAGCGACGAACAACATATAGCGACAAATCAAATCGTTGCCTAGTCCGTCGCTAAAGAGAGGTGAACAAGGTATGTTAGATAAGAGGCGAGCTTAAGATCCGGACCGTATATATATATATATATATATATATATATATATATATATATATATATATATATATATATGCATAATATATTAAAGTAAAAGAAACAATGAATAAGGTTAACTTAAAAGAGTATATAAATTGGATATCCGGTTCCCAGGATATTTTTAATTTAAATAATGTTAGAGATACAAATTATTCTATAAATATTTTACACACTGCTGATGTGGTATACCCCACCTTATAATATTGTGTGGGGCCAAAGACTACGTTGAAGTAATTTGTTGATCAATATACTGAAATAGAGTATACCACTCCAACAATTTATAAAATATTTATAGAAATAGTTTGTGTATGTAGTATTATTCTTTTAATGTATAGCCTAACGTAAAAAGTTTTAACTCCTCTTCAATTCCTCCCACGTCCATATCCACCATCATCACCACCACCGTCTATCATCACTCATCAACACCACTGTCACTCATCGCCATCCACCGTCACTATCACTAATTAAAATTTTAAGCTCACCGACGATCGACTCCATTTCATTAGTGATGCGAAAATAAAGTATATCCAAGACCGGATATACACTTTTCTCAACTAAAAATAATGAAATAATTAATAAACAAATATATATATATATATATATATATATATATATATATATATATATATATATATATATATACCAGCGTGCCTAACAGCCTGATGAAGTTCCAAGCTTTCAATCTTTGGGAAGACCTCTCCACAATCGAGGCAAGCACATATTGTAGTCCTTGGAGTTGGATACCTTATATTAAAATATATGTGTATTATTTTCATTAATAATTTCTAAATTGAAAACAAACTAAACAAAGACTGCGCAAAGCAAAAGGAAAAATTAAACTAAACCATACACACACACACACATATATATATACCTGCTAGGATCCACGATCATATGACATTCATAACACCCCGAAAGCTTCCTAAATTGCATGCCTCTTGAAGATGACAACGTGTACGTTCCATTATTACCCGTCAAAGACTTCGGCCCATTAACATTCGTTTTCCGGCGGAGGAGTCCGGTTTCGGACCCGACGGTGCTACTTTCCGGTGAGTAATCAGGTCTGTGAACAACCCTAGTGTTTCCATGAACAACGTCACGGAAAGTACAGATGGAACTGCAAGGCCCTAGCTTTGAGTTAATAATAATATTGTTCTTGGAAGGATCGTGAACTGTTGTTGATCCTTGGACCTGTTTACAGGTGAGAAAATTCTTGATTTGGTCCCATGAAGATGAAGATGCTTGCTTTTGCTTTTTCTTACGTTTAGATGATGAAGATGGTTTTTGTTTTTTGGCTTCTGATGATGATAAGGTGTCTGGTAAGAAAGTGAGGAGTGCCATAAAAATTAAGAAGAGTGAGCTAGCTAGCTAGAGAAGATATAACAGGAGTGCTGGGGAACAACACAAGCTCTCTCGTTCATGAGAGAGAGAGAGAATGGTAAGGAAACTTGAGGGAGGATGTTTCTTTAATGGAGAGAAAAAGCTGGGGGGATCCAAGATGGGGTGATAAAGGAAGAAAGTGGATTGTGGGTCTTCCATTTTTTCTTTCTACTTTGTTTACTTTTTGTTACTCATTTGTTAATGTATATACTTTAGATTTGACCCATGATTATTTGTTTATCTTAAATAATTAGAATTAAGATGTATATTTATTGCTCGTAATACGATTCGATATTTTAACTAGTTATATTTCCATTATAAAAATTGATTTTTTTATCTCAATTAATGTATAATTTTTAATTTTTTATTTGCATGGTAATTGGTATAAATGTACTTGCATAAATAATGTTGATATAATAACTACTTTTTACATTAAAAATATCTCTACAAAAAAGTTTCATTATCTTAAGGGTTGAAAATTTTGAGTTTTTGGTTGACTGAGTCAAAAGGGGTGGGGAAATTTCTATAAATTGGAGGGTGGTTAATTAGAAATTAGGATTCTTTCTATTTTATTTGAAATGGATCAAAAAAATTTATTTTATTATTTAAATTTAAAATGTGTTGTGACAGCATAATTTAATTGGTGTGTTGGCAACTTTTAATGCTAAAACTAGGCATGTGAGCATGTGGACAGATCAACATGGTTGATGCTGTTAACTTGGATCGAGCTATTCTGTCGTACATTAGTCTCTTCCTTCTCTTTATTATTAAAGTGATCTAGCTTTTAACTAGTCCTTCCATTTGTCTCACAAAGTCGTTTCATTCACTATTCTTGATTATTGTTTGTAACATCATCAATTCCCCTTTACGACTTTCGCCAAAAAATTACAAGGACATACTACCAAGTTATAATTTACTAGCTAGACATGCATGCATGGCAATGTTGCCTCCAACTTTTATACATATAATGATATATACAATAATGCAAATTAAGGTCGTTATTGGTCGGGACAGGTTAGTAAGAAATTAATTTTAATCAATTGATTAATACCGAATCTGTTAGTATGAAGTTATTTTTTTGGTAAGTTTGTCAATTGGTCAATAGAATACTGACACACATACAACCTCACATGTGTGTCAATATTCTATTGGACAATTGACCAACTTATCCCAAAATAAACTTCATACTAACTCCTTCCGATTAATACAGTATCGACACGCAGGCGGGATGTGATTTCTCTATCTACGTGTCAGCACTGTATTGATCAATTGATCAACTTTTCATGAAGTTAAATTTCATGGTAACTGGATCCGTATTGGCCTATGACTTATTTTGATGATTTTCATTCTAATGAAAAGGTAATTTTATATATATATATATATATATATATATATATATATATATATATATATATATATATATATATAGTCCGCTTCTCTAGCGAACTGAAGGGAGCGACCTAATACAGACACAATATCTTTTTTGTTTCAAATGATTTGATCCTCGATATTATATATATTATCAATCCAATCCAGACACCAATTTGTGATTAAATCTCAGTGTTTATTTCGGTCAAGAACATATAAGACATTTTGAGCCTCATCTATATATCTCTAGTGCGGATATATAATAGATTCCAAGAGGGAGGAAAAGGAAAACAGCAAGAGCCAAAACAAACATGAACAATATCACATGATAAATACTACTCCTCCGTCAAGAAAGAATAATGTTTGCATCAGTTTGTGCATTCCAAAGTCTTCATATATCTCCCTTACGGATTCGGTTAGTATGAAGTTATTTTTTTGGTAAGTTGGTCAATTAATCAATAGAATACTTACACACATACAGCCTCGCCTGCGTGTCAATATTCTATTGGTCAATTAAACACTTACCCCAAAATAAACTTCATACTAACTACTTCCCTCCCGTACCCATTACCATTGGTGGGAAGTGGGACTGTCCCAAATTCAGTGTTTTTGTGCATATATATATATATATATATATATATATATATATATATATATGGTCAGGATCAGGTCCGGACTCCGTACGGGAGTAAAATTCAGATTTTTTTTTTTTTAAAAAAAAACTAAAAAAAAGTTTAATATTTTTGTTATATGTATCCAAATTACACCCAAAACACTGTATTATGAAAAAATTTCAGTTCCATAAAATATTAAACTTTATTTTTAATTATTTAAAAAAAATCTGAATTTTAACAAAATCTGGACTCCCAGACTGGATCACCTCTGTATATATATATCCTTCAAATACTTTCCCCCATCAACATCGATCCAGGCTAATTAACCCACTCACCATTTGTTATTCTTGTCATTTTAGCTCTTAGCAGCATGTGAAAATGGAACATGCAAGTGCTTACTAGGCCAGCCCACTCACCTATAAGATCCTACTCCAGGTTCATCTCTATATCTATAAGTTTATGTTTTATATATATATATATATATATATATATATATATATATATATATATATATTACCCATTTTATTAAGTTAAATCAGCAGTGTATTCAAATTATATATTAGTCTGCTAGGGAGAGGGAAGAAGAATCTTGATCAGAGTAGTTAGAAGTCAGATATTGTCTTGGCCAACTATTCCCATCTAATATATTTATTGAGCATTCGGTGTTCATTATATTTTCCGGATATTTTGTTTCTCAATCATTACTTTGTTATATAATAAAATTAACAACTCCATTAATACAGCCGACAATTAAAAATAAATAATTTCATATAAATTTTAAATTTTAAAATTTTATAAATCTGATTATAAAAAGTCAAAAGAAGAAAACAAAAATTTAAGGATTTAAAATTAATTTCTAAATATCACAAGGATAGCCGTCCCAGCCCCCAATTTCCCAAAGCCCCTCTGGTCCCTGTAAGTTGAGTATATGCTCATAAGGAGAGTGGTTAGTATAAAGTTAATTTTAATCAATTGATCAATACAGTGTCGACATGCAGACTAAGTAGTGATATCTCCCTACGTGTCAGTTGTATTAGTCAATTGACCAACTTACCATGAAGTTAACATCAGGATAACCGGATTAACTTATTAGTATTACCCTACAATTGAGTAGGGGTAAATATTTTTTTGATCACTCTACTTTAGAACAACTTATAAATAAGTCACTAAACTTTTTTTTCTTACAGTCAACTCAATAAACTTTAATTATTTTACAAAACCCGTTAAATCCTTTGACTTTTAACGGTTTGACCACATAGGAGATAGAAAACCTAACATAGAAATTGGAAATGAACAAATTTTATGTAGAAAATGAAAGAAATTCTTTTAAAATAAAAAAACTTAGTAAAAAAATGTAAAATACAATAACATAACTGAAAGAATATATTTAATTATTTTTATAATTAATATCAAATGAGTTTTTATGTAATTATTAGCAAATATAATTAAGGAAATTATAAAACATAAAATTTATAAATATTATTATCTGTATTATTATAAATATTATTATTATCGGTATTACTATTATTATTATTATTATTATTATTATTATTATTATTGAATGCCACGTTGGATTATTTTTGCCACATCAATTTATTTTTTCAGCTCAACATAATATGTGGTCAAACCGTTAAAAGTCAAAGGATTTAATGATTTTTATAACGGTTTGTAAGAAAATTAAAGTTCAGTGAGTTGATTGTAACGAAAAAAAAATTAGTGGCTCATTTGTAAGTTGACATAAAATAGAGTGACCAAAAAAACATGTATTCCCAATTGAGTATGCACTTATTAGTACTAATTATATTAAATGGGCAAAAATGAAATCAACATAAAGTGTTACTCCCTTAATTCCTAAATAAGTGACGTTTTAAAAGAAAAAATTTGTTTCAAATTATTTGTCGTTTACAACTTTCTAGGAGAATAAATTATTTACTTTCCTATATCACCCTTACCTTCTCTCATTGTCCCAATAAATTCTCACACTTAGTATTAATAATTTTCAACTTCCCATAAAGAGGTAGTGATAGAATTTCACACATATTTTAATTATTGAATGATAGTATTAAATAACTTTCTTAATCCATGTGTAAAAATCTTAAACGACATTTATTTAGGAATTGAGAGAGTAAATGCAAAAGATATTTTCAAAACAAAGTACTAAGAAAATGTCAGGGATAGGGGGGTCAGTCGGATAAAGTCTTGAAGATAGTTGAGCCAACTTACTAATTTTTGGAAACTAGAGTTACTATATACTCCTTCTGTTTTTAAAATATTGTCGTTTAAAGTTAATGCACACAGATTAAGGAATATAATTAATACTTAGCAAAAATAATATACTACCCTTATTAACTATCTAAACTAATTATTCTTTTCCTAATGTTTCTTATTCAATTCAACCAATTACTTCTTATTCAACCAATTATTACTTGGATTATAGTAGCTTTGAATTGAATAAGAATCATTGGGAAGGGAAGAAAATTTTAAATAGTAGAAAGCTTTAAATAAGTGTAAAGTAGGGGAAAATAGCTAATGTGTATTGATAAACTCAAAACGACAATCTTTTTGGAACAAAAATTACTTCCTAAAACGACAATATTTTAGGAGTAATTTTTTGCCAAAAATAAAGGGCTTCGCCCTTGGCACAATGGCAGAACCATCATTCACGGTTTGATGCGGCACGTGTTTGCCTCAACCTGGCTCGTGTAAGTCGAATGGCCTCTTCCACGAGTGTATCTTGCGGAGGGGTGTTTTTAACTTCTTTTGCTGAAGAAGATGCTGATTCAGTAGGCATTGCTGCTCCATTGGAGGTCGTGGGTTTGGATGATCCAGCAAGGGGTTGTGTTACAGTTGATTTTTGTGCATTCAAGACGGCTGCAGAGGGAGCTGCTGTTGGAACTTCTGAAGGGTCTTCCTCTTCCACCAAGTCACTTGAAGATGTACTCGAAGCAGCGGAAGGTTGTGCTGTTGCAGCTGCTTTGCGATTTTGTGCTGCAGTGGGTTGGTGAACTCTTCTGCTACCTTGTTGTGGCGGCTGTAGATGAAGTCATAAATCACATACAATTCATAAGTGTTAAAACATAAAAAATTATATTCCATAATTTTCATATTGTGCTCCAAGTTCTAAAATAAATACTATGTTAGTTGTTACATTAATAAAGCCAAAGAAATATTATAGGAAAGTAATATCAGACAAATAAAATCATGTTATAAAACTTCTCTGATAACACGATGAAAGAAGTGCCATTTTTTCATGCCTCGAGACCAAAACTTGGAACTACATATATAGATGTACTTTTCGAACATTGCAAATTGACATAAAAGAAAAATCGGTATATTTTGTTCTTTTTAAAAGCCATAGCTCTGTTTCTTATATGTTTGCCATGAGGTCAATGACTGAAGTATAGGCTGGAAAAATAAATAGAGTCGGACAATAACAATAGAGTTCTTATTTTCTTCCTATAATAAACGAGGAAAAAGAAAATAACAAGACTCGTTTATACGTTGGTTAAAAAATAAAATAAAATGTATGCATGTATATATATTTATTTTATCAACGAAACATTGAAGCAGTCTTTCTCCAAGTGAGAACAAGTTCGTGAAGGAAAAACTTAAGACATGAACAGAATCCAATGTGCAAGTATCATGATGCATGACTCATAAATGAAATGTATCAGACAAGATGTATGCACATTTGCCGCTTGTGCCAAATTGACAAATGTCATAAGATATAGACAATTATGATGGCGTTGTGATGTGTTTTTGGGGAACAATTTGCAGAAATTGATGATTCAATTATTAGTGACATTAAGATCCAAGAAAGAAAGGCCAGGAAAGCGTGTAAAATGATGCCAAATATCACTACTGTTCATACACATCAACCCTATCTCACGGATGCCAACTTACACTGTTCATTCCCATACTATATCAAAATTTTCCTTAAAAGAAATTTTTGCTACAGGGAAAAGATAACAAAAGAAACTTGAACTAAAATGCAGTAAAATAAAAAAGTTATATTAGTGATCCAACTGACAGGACTAATTATAATACTCTCTAAATATTCTTCACAATACATGCCTGAGTAGAGCGGGGTTTTGTTGTTGATTGAGAAGCAATGTATTGAAGAACGTCAACAACTCTCGTTTGACTGTAGTTCGCAGCTTTTTGCCAATACAAAACCGCATAATCTCCAGCCTTGGTCCTTAGTTCCAGCAAATTACGGTCAATGTCTATCTCGTGCTTTGCAATGTATGGTCTAAAAAAAGAGTCATAAACGTACGTTGTTCCCTGAAATGATTGAGAGGAAAAAGAAAAACGGTGGATATATTAAGATGGAAATAAATATTATAGGTCAACATATCATGAGTTCCAAGCCAAACGAATATTTAATACCTTTGTTTTAGGGTACCACAAGTATATAAAAAAGAACAACTTTGCTTCACTGTACATTGGAACCCTTCACCAGGAGAAACATACACAACTTAGATACAAAGTCAAGCTTATCAATGCCTTTAATATTCACACAGTCTAAATTAATTTTCTTACCATGAAACAAAAGTATCCCCAACCCTCTCAAAAATTGTCAACATGGCAACCAAGATCCTGAAAGTTTGAACAATTTACTTCTTTTACCATAGAACCTTATAATCTAACTGAAATAAACATTAAAAAAATGTAGAATACCAGTACTGGCACCAAAAGCGCAGTTTCTCAATATCTGGCTTATTCTTTTCCACAATTTTATAGCATTCATAAGCTGGATAAGCATAACCAAAAACCATTCTGAAGGACAAAGAAAATGTCAGAATACGAACTTATAGGAGATGAATACAAGATAGAGAGTGGGGTTTTGGTCAACATACACAAGTCCTCTGGTAAGAAATGATCTGATCATTTTATAAGCCTAGCACACAGAGAAAACAATTAGCTAAGCCAGAATACTGCGCTTCCTAAAAGTCTCTAGCAGAAAATCAAGAAACTCTAAAACTTCAATGTGCTCTAAAATTCCACCCCCTTCATAAACTTTCTTCAGCTTACAATAAGATCATTTGACAAACTGAAAATAAAACAACAACAAAATAAAAAACAATAATTCATCCATTATAAGATTGTCATCCCTAAATGAAGAAAACTATATGTCCTGTAAATTTCTCATTCAGCCACAAAAAAAAAAAAAGAGAGAAAAATATAGCCAGAATCACAATTGTTAACACCTCTGCAAGCGCTCCTATGTAGTATCATTATAGTGTACAAAGATGTACGCAGCTTTGGGCAATCAGAATGAATGACTGGTGGGAATAACATTTTCCTAAAAATCAAATCAAATCAAATGCTCCTGCTTAAGTGGAGTACTGAAAACTAGGGAAAAAATTGCAAAATCAGATTCCCTCAAGTCATACCCCCACAATTTAAACCATAAAAACAAAATCACCAATAAATCAATGAATCAAAGCATTACCAAATATCTAAAACAATATAGGTGAAGCCAAGGATTGCAAATTTACAACTATAATCATACAAATATAAAAAGTTCATATAGCACGTGGAAATATAAAAACAAATTGACGTACTTGCAAGTTACAACAAATAAAGTTAACAAAATAAAAAATGGCTCGTTACCTTTTGATGATTATTGTGAAATGAAGAGAGAACAAATTAGTTAACCAAAAGCGCGGAGGGATCAGAGTTGCTCAATAAAGCTTTTGGCGAACGCTCAAGTGACGGCCGTGGTTACGCACCTGCGAACCGTTGCTACGTCGGCGGGAAGTTAAACTGTGGAGAGAGAAAGAAAAGACGATGACGAGATTGTGTCGTTTTGAAATTCTCAGTTTCTATTTTGTTTAACGGGCCTTTTTATTTTGTATTCCTTTATTTTCACACAAGCACGAGTTTTATTTGACTTTTTAGAAGAATATTATGTCATTACTCATTAGTATTTAATTAATAGCTTATTATTTTTTTCATTTTAAAATATAATATCAATATTATCTTTTAAAAAATTAATTTAAAATATTTTTAAATTTAAAATTAAGATAAAATCATTATATTTATGTCACTATAATTATGAGTATTATATACTACTTAAAAAGTATTATTAATTATTAAATTTATTGTTTTGAAAACTTAAATATATCATGTCAATTTTAAATTTAAAAATGTATCACGTTTAAAAAATTAATAGTAATCTTATAATTTAGAACGAAATTAATATTTTTTTTAAAATAAAAATACTTATTTAAAATTTACAATTTTTTTAATTAAACAAAAAATGTACATCACAGTATTAACTATGAAATTAAATAAATTTAAGCAAAATTAAGTAGGAAAAATTTGAAGGGAGTATTAAACTTTTGAGTTCAGCAAACGAGTAAAATGCAAAAGTAAAAATGACCATTATACTCTTAGTATATTTAGATAATGTGTTTCTTTTTATTGATAATACAAAACAAACCTTCTACTTTAAATTTTTTTAGATAAAACTCAAAACCTCAACCTCATAACCTTAAGAGACTGTCCAATCGAGTTACATATTGTAGTCGTAAATGACGCAACATAAAATTTATTTATACATGTTTCTCCGTTTAAACATGAAAAAAAAAACAGACAAATAAACTTATAATTTTTTTTATCACTCTTAGCTAGGTTGCGTGCTTGTAAGTTTATTTTTTTTATTTTTTTGCATTTAAATGGAGAAACCTTTATAAATAAATTTTATTTTACCTCATTTATAGCTACAACCTATAGCTCATTTGGACAATTGCTTAGAATTATGAGATTGAGATTAGGTTGAGGCTTGTTTTGCATTGATTAACAAAAAAGAGCACAATATCTAAATATACTAAGGCTATGTTTGTTTACAAGGATTATACATCATTCGTTTATTAATATAAGTCGTTTTAAAAAAATATTTTTGTTACTTAATATAAGTCGTTTAAAAATTTTAAGTAATCATTAATTGTTTAGTTTCCAATATTAACCCAATTATTAAATAGTATAACTTTAATTCTCTCACTATTTTTTGCCCAATAAATAACACCATCTTTTTTTAATACAATGACAATATTTATAATTGATGTTATATTTAATGTTATACAATCATTTTCTTAATACTTGTTCACAATTCTAAAATGGCTTTGTATTATTAAGGAAGAATGAAGTACTTGAGATATGACTATTAATCACAAATGTCTTATTTATTTTTAAATTTAGATTTTGAACTATTAGTCTACAAATTATAAAATAGCTTAATAATCTTAGAGCATTCACAACAGTTTCTCCAAAAAACTCTTTATTCCCAACTTTGAATAATATATTAACAAATAATTATCCAACAGTTTTTTTATCCTTATTTAACTCTCTATTTTAATCTCTATATAGGATTTTACTCTCTAGGGTGAGGGAGTCAAAAGAGCGTTCTCTATATATGCAAAATAATATTTTACACACTCATTTAAGTGGACAACTCATCAATCATACACATATTAACATTATTGTCACATGACTTTTTACAACTTCATTTTTAAATTATAAAATTGATATAAATTTATTTAATTTATGTCCATATAATTATAAATATTATAAAAGTACTATTAATTATAAAAATTATTTTTTTCAAAATTTAAATGAATTGTATTTAAATTTAAAAATATCACAAATTAACTTTTTAAAAGTTAATATTGATCTTATGTACATTTGTAGCTACAATCCATTCAACACTCACTCCATAAATTACTAAAAATTTAAAATAAAATAAAATTTATCTTACAGTGGAATACAATTGATAAATTATACTCTTTTATAAATTATAAAACTATTATTAATTTTTATAAGTCAAATTGATGCATTCTCAAACTTAATAATTTTGCTAAGAATTGTAAAAATAATAAATTTGATAAGTAATAGTTTTTTTCTTCTAAATAAGTTACAATATGTATTGATTAAATTTATATTAATTTTAAATTTAAAAATATCACATACTTCAAAAAAGATTAATAAATTAATAGCGATTTTATAATTAAAAACAAGAGGTAACAGTATATTACATCTATCATAAACTCTAACATATTAAGCCAATACAAATGTCAAATAGTTACAACGGTCAAAACATGCTTTGACTATTGAAACTTTTAAATTTTAAATTTCCTTATTTAAGGAATCAATATAAGGAACTTGTTGCGTAAATAGCGAAAAAATTGAATCCCTCTCATACAAAATGAGCTAATGACACTGCAGAATATGAATAGAAATAATCCCAAAATTAATAATTTTAAAATTATAATTTTTATAAACAAATATAACTTAAAAGTACAATGAACACTTTTGCATTTTATTTTTTATGCTAGCGGACTCACGTGTATATTGTGAGTATTATAATACTTCATCACTGTTTAGTTAATGTAATCCACGATCCGAATCTTCGTATATTTCTATTAATAAAATTAGAGGAAAAAATAGTTGGGTTTTTAGTGTTAAATTTATTTTCCCAACACATTTTTTATATTTTTGTTTAATTAGATAAAATCAGGTGAATTTATTAGATTTTGATATATTACAAGCCTCATAAATTTAAATGAATTATTAATTCGATTTAAAAAAAAATAATCTAACAAAAGTGTCTTTTAAGTTTATCTTATTAAATAAATTATAAATTCCTCTCCCACCTAGGTTAGTTAAAAATAAATCGAACGTCGACAGCAGGGTTCGAACCTGCGCGGGCATGCCCAACAGATTTCAAGTCTGTCTCCTTAACCACTCGGACATATCGACGGTTGATAGGGGTTCTCAAAATAACTATATAACTTTATATGAGTCTATGTTTGAATAAAAGGGTTTAGGAAACTAGGAACTAGGGTTTTAAGTCCGTAATTCACCCAAATCGCTAGCTTTGGTGCTCATCTTCGTTACCTGAAGTTGGTCTACCTCGATTGAATCTATTTCTCAGGTATCAATTTCTCTCTTCCCTCTTACGTATATAAGGAGATTAACATTTGATAACTGCCGGAAAAATATTACTGACTGTTGATGTTTAACAAGTTAATGCTTCACAATTGACAAAAAAGTAACATTATATAGAGAGAGGCAATTATCTGAATCCCAAGTTTAACATAACCTGCTTTTGCCTCAATTTCTTTCCTATATTTTTCTGAATTTAAGGCGATGTACGTGTTTGATAAAATTCTTGATCGCCGCTATGTCTGAAAAGTAATACCTGTTTGTTAGTTTGCACGCTCATTACTAGTTGTGCAACTAAACTAATCAAAGTTTGGAATAGGATATTGGAGTACTACTAATGTGATACACATGGTATTGAATAATAATAGAGTATTATAGAATATGAATAGGTTATTTTTTTGTTGTGATGCAACCACCTGGCGCTTTAACTTGCTTTTAGATGAAGATATAAAGAAAATTTATGTCTTGAGCTCATAATTTCTTGCAATACCTGCACATTTTTGTTGCTCCGGCAGAAAGCCATATTGCTCTCCAGGTAGCTTTACCTAGCAAGTTGTGGCAACAATATTGAGCTCTTTCGTTGACAACTAATCAGCTTAATGACTTATTAAGTTTATGTATAAGAATGGCAATTAAGGGAGTTGCCACTCCTTTTACCTTATCGTTCCTGAAGTTTATTTCTGGTTGAAATCCTGTATTAGCATGCTATAACAAATTAAAGTTCTAATCTTTTCATTAAAATAAGCTATAAGTCAACGTTGTCTTTTTCTCTTGAATTATATGCTGGCCAACCTGAACAGGTCAGCTTGAAGGTATACAATTAGAAAAAAACAAAACAAAAAGAAAGGGAAAAGTATGTTGTATATTATAGGTCTGGGTTTGGGAGATGAGAGAGACATCACTCTCAGAGGACTTGAAGCAATAAAGAAATGTGAAAAGGTCTACATAGAGGCCTACACTTCTCTCCTCTCTTTCGGAATCTCCTCTAATGGCCTTTGCACTCTGGTACTATTCCCAATCTTTTACTTATTTTATTTCTGTTTCCTAGTTTTCTGATCTGCTAAACTAATTTGAGGGGTAACAGATACAACATTTTTCAGGAAAGTTTGTACGGGAAGTCTGTTACACTTGCAGACAGGGAAATGGTAGAGGAAAAGGCGGACGACATACTGTTGGAAGCTCGTGTGGTGGATGTTGCTTTCCTTGTTGTTGGAGACCCTTTTGGGTAACATATTAACTTTTATGTTCTATAGTTTTCAACTAATATTTGTGCCCAAGAACTCTGCCTGCTTTTGATGTTCTTTTCAATCCTGTTTGTAATGTGTTAAAAACTAATAAATAAGCATCATTTCCATGACTTGCAAAGATGCTTAGTTAGTGAACTATTTCTAATATTTTAGGCTCTCCCTTTTCCATCTCAATCCCTCTCCAAAATAAAAAAAGATGAAAATAAAATGTTATGTTAAGAACGATGGTGTAATTCTGTGGTCAGGTTACTCAATTTGTGCGACAGCTTAATATTGTTAAATCCTTAAACCAGTTTTACAAGTATGGTTGTAACGATGTGAACTGATAAAGTAAAACTAAAATATCAAGTAAAGTGTGAAAGAGACAAGATTCTGCAATTACAAGGTGGCCAATGTGCATCTTGTCAGGAGAAATCTTGACTTGGAAAAATGGTGTTGTTATAATTGATTGACTAAACAACTGATGAAGTTGCAGCTTTCAGACTTCAAGATTGAATTTATGGCAGCAATTGACTTGTAAGCTGTAATTTCAGAGCAGAAAATTTGGACTGTCTGTGTAGAAAATCTTGACTCGTAAAATTCTCATTGTTGATTCCCATCATTACGTGTATATGCTGATTGCTTATCTAGTATTGGCTTTACTAATTGCCATCTTCTTTTTGCTTTGATAACATGACATCAAATTTAGTGCAACTACACACTCTGATCTTGTTGTTCGAGCAAAGAAGTTGGGGGTGGATGTCAAGGTGGTACATAATGCATCAGTGATGAATGCTGTTGGAGTTTGTGGTCTACAACTCTATCGTTACGGAGAGACTGTTTCAATACCATTCTTCACTGAAACATGGAGGCCTGATAGTTTTTATGAGAAGATCCAAAAAAATCGTACACTCGGACTACACACATTATGCTTATTAGGCAAGTTAACATTTTTGTTAGTTAAGGTACTGAAATATATGAACCGATAAGATTCTCATTAGGAAGTCTCTGGTTGCTTTAGCCTGTGTATCTCAAGAGAAGAGTGTATCATATGATATTTACTATGTTATACGTACACACATAAAGTTAGAAAGTGCCTTTTTGCAGAAACTAGATAATATTATCTATTTCTCTAATCTTTATACACACACACGGAGTGTCCCAATTTTCACAGGGTTCTATTCTTACCTGAATGGTGAAAGGGTTAGAGTAACAAGTTAAATATTAAATTATGGTGGTTTATTTTTGATTAATTTGTTCATCGATCCTATGATGATGATACTTGGTCAATTGAATATTTTGCACTTTTTTTCACCTTTACACCAAACATTTTAATATTGTGGGGTAGGAGTTATGGCCTCTTACATTAGTATAGATTCTAGTTTGGTAAGTAAACAAGTCATTACTTCCCAAAATTAGAAAATGGTATGAAAAGATAGTGAAAAAGTTCCATAATGAAATTTACATGAATCCTTTGTGCATTTTAGTCGATTCAACTAATTGTCCATAACCTGAAACTGCAGATATACGTGTGAAGGAACCCACACTAGAATCGTTGTGCAGGTGAAATATTTTGTTAGAGCTGCACCTGTTATGTTTCCATATTTTCCTACAATATTCAACTAATTTTCAGATACTTGTGTCCCCTTCTATGTTTACAGAGGAAAGAAGCAGTATGAGCCACCTAGGTATATGAGCATAAAAATTGCAATTGAGCAGCTCTTGGAGGTTGAACAAATGTGTGGAGGATCAGGTAGGTTCATGAGTTATTACCATTTCTCATACTCTTTTCTTCATTTCTCCTTTTTCCTTTTTCAACTCTTTCTTATGAATACTCGAATCAAGTATTTCTATAATATATAGTGACCTCTGTAAGAGGCTTTTTCTTAACCTTTTATCTAAAGATTAGCGAGTCTTGCATATTTTTTACTCAGATTATGGACTTTTAAATTTTAATTCTTTGAAACTCTTCAAAGTTATACTTTTAAATAGTTGAAAGATGTGGAGAGATCAAACCATTTTAGTAAGAATTGTGTTTTGTAATTTGCAGCATATACAGAAGACACTATTTGTGTTGGACTTGCTCGATTGGGAAGCGAAGATCAGATGGTAGTTGCAGGTTCAATGAAGCAACTACTCATGGTTGACTTTGGACCACCTCTGCATTGCCTCGTCATAGTAGGCAAAACTCATCCAGTCGAGGAAGAAATTCTAGATTTTTATACAGTTTCAGGAAATCTAGATCAAACTACAGAATGATTGTCTAACAGGATTTACTTGTACTTCTCAATATTAGTTTATTCTTGTACTTTTAATTTGTTTCTTACAATGTCGTACAGATTTGGCAAGTTGAATTGTTGATTATGTTGTATGGCCAAACTTGTAACTGGATGATTCTTCATTAAAATTACAATTTGGAAATAGGAATGAGGCAGTCAGGTGTCACGTTCAGAGTGACTTGATTTTGATATATATGCTGCACTTTTTTTCAAGTACTTGATCCAGTTATCAATGATTCAGATTTTAATCTTCCGGTTTGGCAAGAGAGATTGTTAGATACTTTGTTATGAATTTCTGAATGAGAAGTATTGTATACTTAGCCGTGGCTTTGCTTAAAGCGACACTAGTTAACATTGGACGAATCTAAAACATATATCTTAAATAGCATATTTGTATTATTATTATTATGTCGTTTTAGAGATTTTTTTTAAAAATAAAATAATATTAAAAGAGATGGGTTCTATTTGTATTCTTTTTATTTACAAAAATATCACCACACTTGTTTTTAAATTTATTAATAAATATATACTATTTAAGAGATATGTTTTAGATCCGTATCACTGGTTAACTAAACTGTAGAAGTTAATTTATACACTCAAGAAACAGGAGAAACAAAAAGTGATTGAATGAAATTTGAAAGAATTGCTCTCTGGCCAATACCATCTTATTGGCTGGCAGATGGTTGGATGGATCCACCTTTAACGAGTTATGTTGTACAGAGCAAAGATCAAAAATATTCCCCTTATCTAACATTCTTACTTAAATAACACTCCTTTATTAAAATTACGTCGATACTTTCTTTATATTTACAAAAATGTTATTCGCGACTTCACTTATTTTTTTTTTTAAATTCCAAAACGACGTAATTTTAATAAAGGAAGACTATTTAAGTGAGTGCTAGATAAGAAAAATGCTCTTAATCCTTCCTCGTGTTGTTGTACAATTACCAAGTGGTTAGTTGAATTTCCATCTTTTGTAATCGTATCCACTTGCTGTAGTAAAGCAGTGAAAATGAGGACACGGTAGTCATGGATTTTGAGTTGGTTACTACAAAGAACTTTTCTCAATCACTCCTAGTTGCCTTTGCCTAAGCAGAACATCTTTATACATTGAGCCAGTAAAGTCACATACCACCAACCAATCCCTTGGAACAAAACCAACAGGTCAAGGATGATGTTTACAACAACAAAATAAAAATAAAGATTAAAGATACTAAATAGAAAGTCCTAGTTAAGTTGAGCCCTTGTACTATAAGATGAGATTTTCACACTTCCCTTGCAACCATGTCCATCGTATCTTGTTGCCTTTAAGAGAAATGAACATCTCCCTCAGATTCGGGTACTCAAAGAGGTCAAGAGCGCCATAGTAAAGCCAGTCATCAATGCCTTCTATCTCATCCAGGGCTTTTATGCACTTGGTAATTGTGAATCTTTCTTCACTCTGGGCCGTCATGGCCATGTGCAACTTCGAAGCAGCAACCATCTCTAACATGCCTTCTGCCATAGCATTAATTATTTCCTCATCCCTATTGCTGTCACCCAGGAAAGAGCCTTCTTCTGCTGCCCGCTTTCTCTTTCTCTCAGTTGTTTTTTTGCTCGCATTATGGGCTGAAGAAGCATTCCCTTGAATAAATTTTGACGACAAGGGAGTTTTAGTACCTACATTTTCACTTTCAGGGCATGAAACTAAACCTCCAGAATTTGTACCAACAGACTTGTCCAACTCCTCATAGTGGCTAGATTGGGCATATTTCCCGTCAGCTCCCAAGTCTGCGAATATTGTGCACAGTTGCTCAAAAATAGGGCAGTCCTTGATCTTGGTTGTTTCGGGCTTAGGCTGTGCCAGTAAGTATAAAAATCAGAAAACTACAATTACATTAATTAAGAAGGAACAAACTCGAATAAAGGAAAAAAGATGTACCCCAATGTCCCATAGGTCAAACCCAATGCAACAAGAATCGTCCATGGCAAAATCGTTTGAATCAAATGAAGACTTGAGATTGTAGTAACGTGTTCGCAGAACATCTAGGTGTTTCCTCAATTGGTTGTTGTTAAAGCTAAGGTCCGTCTGTCTATTGAATTCTTCACGTATGTGATTCCAAGTTTTCTTATCAAAAACATTGTTTCGTTTGTTCCCCAATTGAATCTGCTCGACAACGAGGTCTGCAAATATCTTATCAAGGGACGCTGTCCACCTTGTCCTCAACCGTTCTTGCTTGGGTTGATATTCATTGGCTTCAATTTCCATCTGCAAATCTGTTTAGCATGAGTGCATTGTAGATTTATAAATTAATACCATTCAGCATAGCATTAATCTCTAAACTAACAACAGATTTCAAACTTCGAGGCACCACAGATATGACAAGCCAAACACCTACTCATCCTTCCCCCACCAATAAAAATGAAAAAATAATAATAAAAAGTCTCCACTCCACTCCACTCCATTCCTTTAAAATTTTATTTTAGTAACAATTTTTGAAAATCAGTATACAACTTGTCCCATCTTAAGATATTATCGCAAAATCATAACAACCAGCAATACTCCCTCCCTGTCCTAAAAATTCTCTCATTTATGTAGGGTGGAGGAATTGATTGTGTGAATAGGTGGTTGTATAGAGTACAAATCTACAAGCACACAAAGGGACTCACATAAATTGTTGATTTTTAGTCAATCGGGGAATACATAAATATATTGATGTAGTGGGAAAGTGTCTTACCGCGTTATAAAGAAGAGCCGGGACGAAGGTTGTTGCCGTAGAATAGAAACGGGAGATCGGGTCAAAGGAACTGGCGCAGGCCGCAGGCGAAATCGGGAGATTTTATTAACTGGTAGCTGAGCGGCAAGTGATGAAGGGGGTACGCCGTACGCTCGCAAATCGCAATGTAGAGAAGAGAGGGTTTAAACCGATATAATTTGTGATTTAATTAGCAAAGAGTTTTTGATAAAAGTTCTTTCTGATTCTGTCTATGTTTAAATTATGTTTATGCGAGAACAGAAAATATCAAAAATGTATATAAAAATATTAATAATTTTATTTAATGATAATTACGAGCAATTAAACTTCACCGTACCCAAGAATGACATTTGGACAAATTTTACATAAATTAAGATAATTAAATAAAAATGAAAAATATAATTTTTATTTTTTCTTTGCATTGTATTAGTGTGTGTTAATCGGCTCTTGGTTTGTATAGGAAGAGTGTGAATTCATTTGTGATGTGATTGTTACTATTTTGATAAGAAATAATTGTTATTTACTAGTATTTACTTGACTTGCATATTTTGATAAGAAATAATTGTTATTTAAATTATCCCAAGGAGAATATTTTGTTAGACAGTTCAAAGAAAATAAATAAATAAATAAATAAAGGAAAATAAAAAGAAAAATGGAAGTGCTCATTTGGTTGCAAGATGGAGAAACAAAATTAAAATCTCTAAATTTTTTTGTACCATTTGGGCTATACCTATACTATATATATATATAACTTACTACTAAATCTCAACTACTTTAGCAGTTTTGCAATTGCAATTTTGGATGACATCCCATCCCATCTCATGCCTATACAAGGCCCGATGTTTTCTAATCAATATCTTTCATTCCAAAATTAAGTGTACATTTTTAAAATTAAAAATATATATTTTTCAGCATATTATTATTTATATTTTAACTAGATTAAATATTATTATTATTATTATACTAATAAATTAAACTCTTAACAAATATTAGAAACATATTTAAGAAAATATGATTTTTTTTAAATAATCGTTATTTTAAAAATGTGGGAGTAGGTCATCGAGGTTCAATATTTTTTTTGGTACAAATAAAACAAAATGTAGGCTTGTAGCCCTGCTAAACTTTGTGTGCCCAAGTTACAACATTAAGAGAGAAGGTTACACATACTTATAATATTTCTTCCTCCCTTCCACATACAAGTTGTGCTTTCATTTTTTTTTTAATATACTAAAATTGTTTAAGCAACATTTATACATAAATTTTAAACTCATACTTTCTTCATTTCATATTATTTGATTATTATTGATTTTTAAAGTCAACTTACAATATTTTTGAATTTAAAATTGACATAATTTGTTTTAAATTTTAATAAATTCAATGATAAATATTGTAAACTGTCTGAAAATATTAGTCATTATAAATTTTATTATTTCATAATTATTAATAAGTTTATTAAATTTAAAAATATCTCAAATTAAATTTCAAAAGTTAATAAGGATCCTATAGTTTGGAACGGAGGAAGTAATTTCTAATAACAACATTTGGTACATATATATATATATACGGTCTGGATCTTAAGCTCACCCCTTATTTAACTCACTCGAGCTCACCTCCCTTTAGCGACGGACCCGACGACGGTTCGGTCATACAACCGTCGTTTATACTTTTAGCGACGCTATATGTTGTCCGTCGCCAAAAATATAGACGTTAGTTGTATGATCGAATCGTCGCCTGGTTCGTCGCTAAAAGGGGATGAGCTCGGGTGAGTTGGATAAAGGACGAGCTTAAAATCCGGACTCTATATATATATATGATGGGCATAGAATTAAATAGAGGCAAGGTTGAATTGTGATTTATCTTCTTCTACTTCTTCTTTTTAAGCTAAATTATGATATAGATAAAACTCAAAATTCAATTACGTTTTTAGGAATGCTTCAAAAAGAGATTTTCAAAAAGAAATCAAAAGATGAATATTTTTTTATTAATAATAATATAAAATAACATAATTTTTATAATATAAATATATCCTTTTAAGGGAAATATATTCAAAGCAAAGATTAATAATCTTTGGGACAGATGATTTGTTGTATTGTATTTCAGCAGCTAAATGAAAAATTACAACTACTCCAATATGTATTCACCAACAAATATGACGCAGTCAAGATTCCTTTTTCCCTTCCTTCCTCCAAAATTGTCGCAGTAAAAATTTGAATAAACAATCTTGTTATCCATTGATTTCTCAGTCAGCAATCCAATCATCCAGCTCATTCATATGGAACACCGACAATAATATCTCCCATCATTATCCAGGTCCTTTCTGGCCACCTTGGTTTGCCGGTGCTCCTTCTCTCCTGTGTCTAAAAACCCAACATAAATTAAATATAGAATATCTCTCTTCTTAACTCATTGGCCCCTTTTGACTTTTTTTTGTTCTTCTCTCAACATTCCAACACCAGTTTTATGAGACCAAACCCTTTATTTTTCTTTGAGAAAATTGCACCATCTTCCCTCGCATTGCTCAATCCGAGCTTTTACGTCGTGTCTTTAGATTTAAAGGCGTTTTCTTTATATTGGATTTTTGAAATCTTAAAGATCTGAATAAGCTTTTGAGCATTATACTATTATATTATTGATTGAGTTGTCAATGCGATGGGAGAGTCCCGTAAATCAAGAGGATGTTTTGGTTGGTTAATTGTACTGATAGTTTTGGGTGTTATTGCCTTTGCCATTTGGATCGTCATTCATAAGAAAAATCAAGATTCTGACTCAGGGTCCGCGGCTCCTGTTCCGGGCCCTCCTGGCGCCATTAATAAGAAATATTCTGATGCTCTCAAAGTTGCTATCCAGTTTTTTGATGTACAAAAATGTAACACCCTTCTCTCTCTTTCTCACACACACTTGATCGAGTAATTGTTGATTGCACTGCGGTCTTGATTCACATGGGATCTGTATTTATTGATCTTACTTTAGTGCTTGATGTTGTTTGTGCATTAACTTCATTCGTTTAAAACGGTAATCATATGCATTATGTCAAAGTGTTGAAGACATGCAATAACTTCGTTTTCCAAATTTAGAATTGAGCTCAGGCCACTAATTGCTTTGTTTTTATGTGTTATTTATGTATCTACTTAATTACATACATTCTTGATATCTCAAGGGGCATAAACAAACAGTGAAATATGTGGTAGAATTAGAGGATGCAATTGTAGATTGCGTTTTTAAGGGCAAGAAAATGGCACATCAATTGTTCATACATGAATTCAAGATATTTGGAAATGTATGAATGATAAACTTGTATTTATATTGTTTCCAAATATAATGTTTTGTTATTTGTTATGATTATTCGGCTATCGATACTCTCACTAAATGAGATGAAGCACGGAGACCATCTAAATAAACAATGATAGTTTCTTAATGGACAATATTTGTATGAACAACATTGTGATTTGTTTAGTGTCCTGTTTAGAAGCTGATTATAGGTGGAAATGTTATTTTTGTTTTGCAGCGGGGAAGTTGGTAGATAATAAGATAAAGTGGAGGGGAGATTCAGGTCTTGATGATGGAAAGGAGGCAAAGGTGGATCTTTCAAAAGGAATGTATGATGCTGGGGATCATATGAAGTTTGGATTCCCTATGGCTTTTACTGCCACTGTCCTGTCATGGAGCATCCTTGAGTATGGGGATCAGATGCAAGCAGTGGATCTGTTGGAGCCTGCTCAAGGTTCGCTCAAGTGGATCACTGACTACCTTATAAATGCTCATGCTTCAGATAATATACTCTATGTTCAGGTTACTCTTAATCTTCAATTTTTTTTTGTTTCATCATCTTTTCCTAGCATGCCTTTTTCCCTGTATATGTTGAATACATGTCCTTTTCTTGCCACCACTAGGTTCCTAATTTTTTCAATATGCACAATTTACTGAGTATTTCTTTTAAACAGATTGTCATCTGATGGTGCTTTGCATGTACTCAAGGCTTTCACTTAGCACTCTGGAATTTGGAGATTTTTAACCTTTTAGAACAGTTGTGCATATTCAAGTATTATATAGGAGTTTATTCAAAGACTTTGCCTTGGTATTTTTGCATGTGTTTCATATTTGTGGCCGGATTTGGCATTGGATTCAGTTATTTGACTTCGATGCTTAGTGTAAATTCTAGCTAGATGTTGAATTTAACAAGGAAATTTGTAGTTTGTTAAAAGTGTTTACATGTTGTTAAGATACTAGGCTTACTGGCTTAGGATATAAATCTCTCTATGATGGATGCCCCTCAATTCCCAGCTCATCAGACAAATTTGGCATATAAGGGTTTAGATTGCATAAGTTTTAGTTGATATTGAAAGCCTCTCAAATATGTCCCTTTTTCTTATTTTATTTCTTCAAATTTTGGCAGGTGGGTGATCCAGTAGCAGATCATAAATGCTGGAATAGGCCTGAAGACATGACTGAGGAAAGGCCTCTCACACAGGTGAACATTTCTGCCCCAGGATCGGATGTTGCAGCTGAAACTGCAGCTGCAATGGCTTCTGCATCTCTGGTGTTTAAGTTAAGTGACTCAACATATTCAAGCTCACTTCTTGAGCATGCTCAACAATTGTTCACTTTTGCGGATAAAAATAGAGGTTCTTATAGCAAGAGCATTCCTGAAGTCCAGACGTTCTACAATTCAACAGGTTATGGGGATGAGCTCTTATGGGCAGCTGCTTGGCTCTATCATGCAACAGGGGATCAAACATACATGGATTATGTGACTGGGAAAAATGGAAATTCCTTTGCTAGGTGGGGAACTCCATCCTGGTTCAGTTGGGATGACAAACTACCTGGGGCTCACGTATGATTCTATTCTTATGACCTGGACTGTTTTCAATGCTCTAGTTGTCTTGTTGTTAGGCTGTCCACACAAATTTATGATCTTGTATAGTTAATGCTGACAGCTCTAGAAAAGAGGGGGGAGATTAAAGTTTTTATGATTATAAAGAGAAATGCAAGACAGAGTACATAATAGATATCTTAAAAAACTGTATCTTTCTTCTAATTTTCCGTTTCTTTAGATTAAAAATAAGTTCAACTTTTATTTTCTTCAACCAAAGTTGGAAGACATAAGCATAATTACTATTCATTTATTGTCCTCTCAACAATTATTAAATAGGTTCGTTTTTGGCTACCTTTATGGTTTAATTCACAACAGGTGGGTTCTCATACTAAAATTTATTGGAAAAATAAGGGCTTAAAACTTACTATTTTTAACTTTGAACCTCAGGGTTTCCTCCTATTATTAGAATTATGCAAGCTATGACCTTGCTATTGAAATGGATGAATAACAAGTGATTTCATGTAGGTTTTGTTGTCCAGGGTAAGCTTCTTTCATTTGAAAGACACCTCAAACTCAGTTAACCTCAAGAACTACCGAAAAACTGCGGAGGCAATTATGTGTAACATCCTACCAAATTCTCCAAGTTCTTCAACCAGCAGAACAGATGGTAATACTTTCTCCAACTCTTTGCTCAGTATTGTTACTCCTAAGTCCTATGTCCCTCAACTTTTCCCATGTTCCTGGTTGGTTATATAACTGATATTTACTGCTGCATTTTCATCTCATGCAAATAAGAAACTTCATGCATAAACACACATAAACCATTTGTGCATATGATTAATTTAACAATTCAGTTAATATTGTAAAGTATGTTGCAGTAGTGGCTATTATACGATGGAGGTTCTTGATAAAAATGAGACGTTTCACTTAAGGAAACGAGATATATATCATTAACGCATACCAAACTTGTTTAGGTTTGAAATGTTTAACTTTATCTTTGAGATTTAGTAAACTATTCTAGGAGCCTTGCCTATGGTCTGGTGATATTAAAACACTTTATTAGTTTCATTGTTATTATATACATTGCTCAAAGCTCATCATAGTCAGCGAACACAGGCGGTCTGATATGGGTTGCTGAATGGAATGCTCTGCAGCAGCCTATGGCTTCTGCATTTTTAGCTGTTGTTTTCAGTGATTACATGCTTTCATCCCGGACTGCAAAAATAACTTGTGATGGAGATTCTTATTCACCATTAGATCTTCGGAAGTTTGCCATGTCACAGGTATGTTTGCTATATCAGCAGTTGATCTATACTACTTTCACAAACCTAAACCGACTGTTGTTTCTTGTAAGGCTGATTATGTTTTGGGAAACAATCCAATGAAGATGAGTTATCTTGTGGGCTATGGGGATAAATACCCAGAATATGTGCACCATAGAGGAGCCTCTATTCCAGGCGATGAATCGCCAAGCTGCTCTGATGGTTGGAAGTGGCTTAGCTCAAAAGAACCCAATCCCAATGTGGCAGTTGGAGCACTTGTAGGGGGACCGTTTCTGAACGAAACCTATATTGATTCACGGAACAATTCAATGCAAGGGGAACCAAGCACATACAACAGTGCATTGGTTGTTGCCCTTTTGTCGGGTTTGGTTACCACCTCTTCGGTGGTTCAATCCTTCACCTGAAGTGGCCTTCATACGTGATTCTTTCCACATACTATGTATTTTTATTTTTTGGGTTCTATAAGCATGAATTACTTGATTGTTCCAAGTAAGCCTTTAAATATAATACCTTTCTCGATGGTAATGTGTCAATGAGTGGCATAACATCTCTTCCTAGCTAATGAGCTGGAGACCATATTAAATTTGGGATTTGAATTGGGATGTTCTCAGTGGCAGGAGGGAAATTTCACCACAGAAAAGTTGAGTAGCAGTTCAGCTTAATCTGCTCAGTTTTAACTTAATTCCACAAAATTTCAAAAACCGTATAGTTTGAATGGGGGCATTAGTAGCCACTAACCAGGGCAAAATGCTTCAAGTTTTAAAGGGGGTTGACGATTATGCCATTAGGAGGATAGCCTATATGTTTTGTCCTGAAATAAACCATGTATCATACATATTAACAACTCCTAGTAGACTAAAATCGTGCCCAAAATTTAGGTCGTACTATTTGTCAACCAACAATTTTTATATCTCCAATTGAATAGAGATTTTCTGAGAGAAGAAGAAGATAAGATGATTGATGGGTGCAGCAAAACCCTAGGCTTGTTGAATGTTGAATCGTGCATTAATGCGCGTACCCAATAATATGGGAAGCTGACTAAAGATAAACATGACAAAAACAGACAACAACAGATAGAGTGGACACTAGACCTACATGAGTGTATTTAGACTAGGTTTATCCCAATATCCTAAATTTGTAAGTAACACAATGGGAACATGCCAAACAATTCTAACCCTAAAATCACACTCAAATGAAAATGTTCTCAAATCTATTAAATTAGTGACCAGCCATATATGATCTTAAACAATCAACATAATAATAATTTAGAATCCGGTTGAGACTCGTAACATTAGGCTGAAATCACAATAATTGGAGATGAACAAGGTAGGAGTAGAATGTTTTAGTCCCAATCATTTAACTCTCCAACTCAAATTAAAGTTGGGAAATAAGCACTGGCCTTGGGGCTATAGATATGGATACGGTTATATCCCGCCCACCACTTTCTTCTCTTCTTCTTGATCAATAGTGATTCGGAGGCCTACATGCTCTGTAATTATGTAAAATTACTGACACCCGACATCCCATTTTCCCATGAAAATGACGCCTAATTAATCATTCATGCATGGTTTTTGGCTCTACTTCCTTCCACTCGGGCTTATGATTGTGGTTTGATTCCACATCTAAGTAAGTGGGTGGACCTCTCGCGCGAACGTCAATGCACAATGCATAGCTGTTGGAAATAATTTTGGTGAAAAAGGATGGATACGTTTTGACTACTTCAATTACGTGGCTTGGGTGAATGAGAAAAGCAGGCTAGACTAGTGAAAGTGCCATTTCTGGATGGATATACATTGCCAGTCTTATCAAATAAATAATTTTGCTGTTGTCATGACCAATTCTGCTCTGAAAGTGAGTAGTTAGTCATGTGATGTAATACGTACTAGAGATGAGTTAACGACCAATATCTGGCTTTCTGGTCTTACACAACTGTTGTTGCTCCATCTCCCAACTTAGCTTAGATGCCGCCTCGTCATGCTCTGGAACATACTCCTAAATACAATCAATAAATCCACAGTAAAACTAGTCTTGTCTTGTTGTGGAAGGGAGCGTAATCTATAATGGAAGGAAGGAAGGAAGGAAGGAAGGGCTGACCAGTGACCATAGATAGATAATGTACTCTGTGTCGGTGGTAATGGAGCAAATAATACATAATAATATTACGAGTAGAAAGTACGTACGCACGCACCTCAAGCTTGGAGATGAGTTCGAGGGCAGTTGGGGCAGAAACAATAATGTGACGGGCAGAGGGAGTGATGAAACCTTCGTCAACAGCTTTGTCTATGAAACACAACAGTGAGTTGTAATATCCATCCACGTTCAATAAACCCACCTGTATTAATTCACCATATATACATATATTTTAATCAAATCATTCATTTGATACAATACAAAATTCTTACAAGTGTAGTACTAATATTTCAACTAAAAATTGCTACTCCATAAATTAATATATATATATATATATATATATATATATATATATATATATATATATATATATATATATAGATAAGATTGAATGAGTACGGGTTTGTCGTGTATTCCCAATTGAGCCCAAGTGATGACTTCTAGGAGCTCCTCCAGTGTTCCGTACCCTCCTGTTGTACGTGTGTGTATATATATATACAGTAGTATTTAAATGATAAAATCAATCATATTATCATCTTTACGTTTTTTGTTTTTTTTAATGAAAATTACAAAGAAAGAAAGAAAGAAAGACTGCTTGAGATTGTAAAATAATGAATGAAGGTAGAAAGAAGAGTGAGTACCAGGCAAGGCTACGAATGCATCGGCTTGTCGAGCCATTTCGGCTTTCCTTTGGTGCATACCTGTCACGGGTCTTACTTCTCCAACCGTCTCTCCAGTAATCTGTACGTATTAGTTTATTTATATTTATGTTTTTATATATATATATATATATATATATATATATATATATATATATATATATATATATATATTACTTACTACATATAAAACACTCAACTCAATTATACCCTGTTTTACTAATCCTAACAACAAAAAGGAAATGAGTAGTGATGAAATGACTCATGCTCTCTCATGTCTCGCCTATTTCAAGAAAAAACAGAAATGAGAATATATATCAACACACAGAAAATAATACTATCAATCATAATTTCACTATCATGAGATGAGAATACGAATTATTCTTTGTATTTTTTTTAATTTTAATAAAGGAGAGGGAATATTAAATACTAGTACGTACCTGTCTGGGCATAAGGGTTTTGGGAATTACCCTGCAAAAAAAGAAAAAAAAAAAGGAACAGAGTATGCGTAAGTAAGTGATAATGAATGGTGGCAAATACTAGTAATTAAGAGAGGATAAAGAGAAAGAGTGTGGGGGAGAGACCCCAACACGTGGCGACCACCATCGTAAACAGCTTGAGAGACGAGACCCATCAAGCCAACGCTACCTCCTCCATAGACCAAGTCGATGTTTCTTTCAACCTGCCAGTGCCAGTGCCAGTGCCAGTCAATACTAATTTGGAATAAATTCAACTATGTACAATTTGAGTTTTAAATATAATTAATCCCTGTGTTGTAAGTATAATTGCCAAATTTGATACTCTATGGTTGTTTTGATAATTTCTTTCTAGTGGAATTGAAGTTTAAATTAATATTTTGAATGAGAAAAAAACAACAAAATGAAAAAGCAGAGGACTTGATAAAATGATTCATAGGGGGGAGAATACGAGTTGATTTCCGAGTTGAATGGCGGCAAGTTGGTAGCTGGGATTCTTGCCGGGGCTACTCCCACAGAATACGCAGATACACTGGAATCTTGATTTCATAATTATGGGAGGAGGATCACCTGCTTGGCATTCATATTCCTCCTCCTGCTGCTGCTGCTGCTGCTGCTTTTCCATACCAATTAATTATGTGTTTATATATATAGATAGATAGTGTATGTGAGTAAATAGTACTTGTAGGGAGGGGGGGCCGGGGGGTGTGGATATTGGTGTGATGGAGCAATAGAGTTTGTTTGTTGTAAGAAGAATGGAATTGGAATAGAATGAAAGAGAGTTGAGTTGAGAGATAGACGACATAGAAAGTGAAAGAGAAAGAGAAAGAGAGACAGAGAGGACCGAGGAGGGAATGAAAGGACGGTCCCTTTCTTATAGTAATTTGGTGGTATGTACTAATAATATTCTCAGAGTTTGATAATTAATTTGAGACGGAACCAGGAGGAGTGATTTCAAATTACCTCAAAAAATTACGTATGCTTTAACTATATTAAAATTATACTAATATTTAAATATTTTATGAATTTTTAAGACATTCAGATATTAACAATAGGCAGATTTTATTTACACAAACAAACTCCTTAATTTCACTAAGTTTTTCCTCAGCAATATTTTAAATAATTACTTTAAATTCAAAATTAATAAGATCGCCTATAAAATAATAATTTTATAATTATTAGTACAGCTAAAGTTTAGTTAATTTAAAATATTTATTATTGTGCTAATTGGAGTATAATTAAATGAATTCATGTTACTTTTAAAAAATTAATAATAATTAAAAGTATTTTAAATTGAATGAAACACTATTATTGTTGTTATTCAAAGCCAAGGCATGGGCATATTATTAAGCTGATGAATGATTAATGAACACCCAATTCAATGCCCTTATTTCTGCATCGACATGTCAAACAATAAAATTGTAAATGTAATGATTCCACTACTTTTAGAAACAATTACGCCCAACTCTGTCTTAAAGAACCCCTCAATATTCACAAAGAAAACATACTCGTAATAATTATGCTACTCGTGAAAGGAGAAGATTAGAACATCTTATTTTAGAAATAATTAAATTGACGCATAATATTAAGAAATAAATGTTTTAAGTATTATATCTAGTGCATATCTTTGTTTTATGTTGACGAGGTGTTAAACACTTTTTTTTTTTTAATTATATGCTCCCTTCGTCCCAAATTAATTGCTCAGTTTTGACTTTTTAAAGTCAAATTGACCATTTTTAAAACTAATCTTTTTACTATTTTGGCTAAAATATAAGCGAAGAGATTATAACCAAAAGAAAGTATATACAATTTATTACCAATCCCAATTTTTATAATTTTAAAAATATATTTATATATGCTTAATTATTAATTCTAAAAATAGTCAATTTGACTTAAAAAAGTCAAAACTGAGCAATTAATTTGAGACAGAGGGAGTATTATTTTAGTTATAAACTCTATTCATATTGATAATCCATCATATTTTTTGAAGTATTTAAACAAACTAAGCTAAGTGTCCCTGCGAAACCCATGTTGTTTTTTAAATAAAATTAATTTTAATTTATTTTATACAGTGATTATAAAATATATTTTTAAAATTTCAAATTAACTTACAACTATTATTAGAATGTCTATAAATTTTGTTTAAAAACGAATGACTACAAATCACATATTGAGCATTACTAATGTGATTCTTTTCTTATTTTTAATTTAATAATAAGTTTTTATATAGTCTTAAATTTTGAATTTAGTTTTTATAATCAATCATTCATATTTATATATGTATTTTCAATTAGAGTTCAAACTTGAGTGGAAACCTAAAAGGTTAAACGTGTGTTTACGTCATATTCTATTATATAATTAATTAACTAAATAAATTCTATAAAAAAAATAAAATTATTGTAAAATAATAAGTTATGATCATGATTTAATTTTAAAAGGTAATTAAATTTTTAGTTTATAATATATAAGTAAGAATTTTATTTAACATTAACTAACTTAAGGTCTCCTGTATGAAATAAAATTGTTTAATAAATTTTAATCATTACTATATTTTGTTATATACATTACAATTTTTTTATATTAATGATTATTTACCAATAATATATTTTTTATATTTTTAATATAACTATTTAGGAATATAATTGTTGTAGAATAATAATTTGTCACTATGATTTTAGATTTAAAAGCTAGCTAACTAAATTTTAATAACAAATATATAAGTTAGAATTATTTTGTAGCATTAATTAACAAAATGTATCCTATATGTAATAGAATTGGTAACTAAAGTAGTAATTAATATATATATATATATATATATATATATATATATATATATATATATATATATATATATAATATAATATAATTTTGATATTAATTATTATATGTACACATAATACAGTCGTTTAGAGACTAAAGTTGAATAAAAACTTAAACTAAAATTCTAAATATAATTTTTTAAGTTCAAATTTATTATATGACTAAGTAATTAAAGGACTATTATAAAAAATAAAATTACTGCAGAATAATAAATTAATATTAAAATTTGTAAAACTATAAAATGAATTTTAATTATAATTAAATTAATCGAAACACTATAGAAGTATAATTTCTAATTAAAATTTAAGCCTATACCAAATACTAAAAACAAAAAAATGAACACCAAAAAACCAACTTTTGTCTAATTCTATCTATATTCATATAGATAGATAGCACCGCACCAAAAGAAAAGGACGGATGGGCAAATAGAAAATGAATTTGTCAACCGACAACTTTCAACTCGACTGATACTCTCTCTCTCTCTCTCTCTCTCTCTCTCTCTCTCTATATATATATATATATATATATATATGTATATGTCTCTTGTCCCCACCAAATTAACAAAAAAAGAAAAGAAAATGGACCTGCCCGGCCCAGAATGATTGTTGGTCCATGACGGAGCTTTCCGCGTGTCCAAATGGGTTGGGTCCACATCATAAACACTTGAATCAAATTTATTATATGATTAAATAATTATAAAAAAATAAAATTATTATAAAATAATAAATTAATATTCAAATTTATATGATCATAAAATAAATTTCAATTAATCGTAACACTATAAAAAAGATATTTTACTTCCAGATAAATTTTAAATTTATATCAAAGACTAAAAATGAAATGAAGACTAAAAAAACATTATATTATTACATAGATAGCACATCACCAAAAGGAATGGAGGACGGAGGACCTGCCCCCAGAACCAGAATTGGACCCAAACCATTTGGGTCCTCATCATAAACCCGGTAGCTACGTACGCATCAAAAAGGTGTTCAACCTCATCCATTCTGCACCAAAAACCTGACTACATGTAATTCACATTTTTTTTTCTTTTCGAAAATTGATATTTTCACAATAAAAATATCGTTATAAATATATAATAATAGTAAAAATCGTTGCTGTAGCAATAATTTTATTATAAAAATATTATTTTTTATTGTGAATTTATCAGTTTCATTTTAAAATTCATCTACTAAAATGTAACTCATATTAAAAATAAATTTTTATTTTTTGTAGTGTTGAATTTTTGACAAACATTTTATTGCCATGGTTAAAAATTTGCGAGTGATTTTAAATCTTTCTTTATAAAAGAGAAAAATTAATTACTTAATTTATTTAGTGAAAAACCTCTTTTTCATAAGCCGATAAGAGATTTAAATTTAAAATAATTGTGATTTAACTCGGGTAGTCAGTCCGTGAGTCACAATGACAACAGTAAATTCATTACGTCAATGATGATATTGGCAATAACAAATTTGTGGTGAATTTGGAGGTGGAGTGTGTAATACCCCAACTTTTATAAATAAAGATGAATTTTCTATAAATATCATTTTTGAATATTATGGAGTTAATTTGATATAATGTTATAGTTGTGGGTAATATTTATAAATTTTGCAAAGTAAGCAAGTTGTTATAAAATATTCGTTTGGTCGGAGAATATTCTTTTTGTCGGGGAATATTCGTACGACGGCACAATCATTGGTGGACCCCACAACGGAATTATTGTCGGATTGAGAAAACGACAGAATTATCTTTCTATAAAAATAACGGCTGAGGTGTTACCGTTAAAACCGTTAAAACTGTTGAACTACTCGGTAGTAAAAGTACAGTAATACGCGTGGTTGCATAGTAGCACACGGTATTGATTATTGATGCTTACGTGAGAAGTCACTCAGCTATACTCAATTATTGCTACAGTAATTGCTGCATCATATCTCTTAAATTATTGTCATAGTATCATCTGTATAATATGTTATATTATTGAGACGTTGTGGTAAGTTTGGTTATTTTATGGGGGGCCATATGTCATCATCTAAGAGTCTCTTCGTCAATAGTAATTACCGTCGTCAATAGTAATTACTGTCGTCAATAGTATTTACCTTGGTCAATAGTAATTACCTTCGTCAATAGTATTTACCTTGGTCAATAGTAATTACCTTCGTCAATAGTATTTACCTTGGTCAATAGTAATTACTTTCGTCAATAGTAGTTGTCCCTTCAATATTACCAAGAGTCATTTGACCCTTCGTTAAGACCAAGAGTCATTTGACCCTTCGTTAAGACCAAGAGCCACCCTCAGTTTTTCTATAAATAGAGGCCTAGGGCTTCATTATTTTTCACGAATTCATTCAAGCTATAGAGAGAGAAAGTATAGAGAGAATAAGAGAGAGAGAGACTAAAAGTATTCTGCTACATCACTTTTCCAATATCCAGTTCTTTTAAGGTAGGGAATATTATTTCTTTTATATTCATGAAGAGAACTTCTGTTATTCCATTCGTTATTATTCTGTTGGAATAACCAGTATACGCGGTCTACCCTATACTTGGTGACATTCTTCTATTATTCTGTTGGAACATCCTGTCTGTGTGTTTTACACCGGACCTGGTTCCGTTTATTATTCTGTTGGAACATCCTGTCTGTGTGTTTTACACCGGACCTGGTTCCGTTTTATTATTATTCTGTTGGAATATCCTGTCTGTGTGTTTTACACCGGACCTGGTTCCATTATTTATTATTCTGTCGGAATATCCTGTCTGTGCGTTTACGCCGGACCTGGTTCCATTATTTATTATTCTGTTGGAATAACCTGTCTGTGCGGTCTATCGCATGCATGGTGATTTCTTTTGTTATTCCATTCTTTATTGTACTCAGTTGGTTAAGTTTTGACTTCTATACTCCATGAAATTTGTGGAATATCCTTGATAGTTGCGTTTCATCCAGTATCTTTTCAAGAAAATATTCTTCTAAGCGTTCTTGAATTTTACTCCACAATGCAGTATCATGTTGACAATTTGGACGTTGTTAATTCCTGGATAAATTAATTCTTGAACTTGTTTTATTGAATTCTTATATCATTGTCATCATCCTCATGTTTATAAAATGTTGAAAGTCATCTGTGGCCTGTAGTGCATAGATGGACTTGGTATGATTATGACCAGGGATTATTCGGTATAATCATGACCGTAATGTTACAAATGATGTGGTAAAAGTCCTCATTGGCCCGTAGTGCATTGATGGACAGTTGTTGGCATGATCATGACCATTAATGAATACACGAATATCCTTGGCCGTAGTGCAGGGGTGATTCGATGATGTGGATTATTTTATTAAGCTGAGTCTCAGCGATTACAGTGTTGAAAAACTTTTTAAATCATAAAAGATAGTAGAGTTTATTTTCTACTTGACTCTTTTAATGGATTGCTTGTTCCGCTACAGTTAAACTTGATGTCTATTATATTTTATCAGTTTAACATTGTTGAAGGCTAATGATAATTTATTCTGCATTATCTTAGTCATAATATTTCTTACTGGGCTAGTTGAGCTCACCCTTTCTTTCACTGTTCTCTTCAGGAAATGAGAACGTAGCTGGGACAAGTCGGGGTACAGAGTGATGGTCCGAATGATAGTATTAGTTAGTAGTCCTCACTATTCTATGTAATGGTGTGTTAATAAATGTAATGAGGACTCCTTTTGAGTATGAATACTCTCTAGAAGATATATTTGTATTCAAACTCACAGTTTATGTTTTGTCGTATTGTACACGACAGTTGTATTAATCAGTTGTATTTGTATTCTGTACCATGTATCTGACGACCCAAGATGGGTGATGTATACCTAATTTTGGGGGTGTCACAGTTGGTATCAGAGCTTAGGGATATGATCCCTGGCTAAGATGTGAGAATAGAACTAGGAGGGGAGAGACGGGGAATTCCTTCGCTAGTATGACATACCTAAGTTTATTTGCATGGTATTTAATTGGTCGGTCATAATATAAGGATAATATATGACATATCAATTAATTTTTATTTTGTGACAGTATCTGAAAATGGCATCCGAGAATGTTGAGAATAGCAATGGAGCACAGACGACTGTTGATTCACCACATATCAATAATCATGATAATGTGCATCAGGAAGGTGTCAATCCTCATGCAAACAACAACACTGACCAAATGATGAATGATCAAATGTTCAGAGGCTTTATGCAATTCATGCAACAACAGGTGAAAGCGGCTCCTGTCCACAATGTAGGTGGAAATACTGGAAACTCTCAGGCGGTCACCGCTAAACAGTTTAAGGAGCTGGGACCACCGGAGTTTAAGGGAGAACCCAAACCACTTGTAGCTGAAACATGGATAAAGCAGATCACCAAGATATTTGATGTCTTGGGTTGCTCCGAGGAGCAAAAGGTTCCCTTTGCCGCCTTTATGTTGCGAGGAGAGGCAGATTACTGGTGGGAATCGATAAAGCGTACTCAACCTGCCGCACTGAAGATGTCTTGGGAGAAGTTCCAAGATCTGTTTAACGACAAATACTTTCCCGAGAGTATTCGTCACATGAAGGAGGTGGAGTTCATCAAATTGGAGCAGAATAATATGACCGTGTCGCAGTACGAGGCAAAATTTGCGGAGTTATCCCGGTTTGCGTCCCACCTGGTGGATAATGAAGAAAGAATGACGCGGATGTTTTTAAGAGGTTTGAAGCCGGAGATACGTCAACATCTTGTTTCTCATAAACTGTGTTTGTATTCAGATGTTGTAAATAGGGCTCAGTTGGTGGAGCGCGATAACGAGATAACGCAACCAAAAGAGAGCAGCCGGCAAAATGATAATACCAGTGAGAGCAGTCATCGAAGCGGTGACAACAAGCGTGGAGGGAATCAACAGGCCAGAAATGGTAACCACTTCGGTGGTAATCAGGGCCAAAACAATAAGAATGGACATTTCAAGAAGAGGAGATTCAACAATGATGGAAAGACGTCAGCACCAGCACCTGTCGTTAAGGAAGGAGAACGACCACCTATCATATGTTTCAAATGCGGAGGGGAGGGGCACATCAGTCCAAACTGCGCGATGCCGTCCAAAGCATGTTATAATTGTGGAAGAGAAGGTCATTTAGCCCGATTTTGTCGTTTACCGAAGACAAATTCAGCTAGGATGAAGGCACCAAAGGCCGTCCCAGAAAAGTCAAAACCAGTTGTGCAAGGGAGAGCGTTTGTTGTGACCTCCCAGAACGCAAGGAACCCGAATGAGGTCATCACGGGTAAGCTTATCATAAACTCTAACGAAATCTATACTTTATTTGATACCGGTTCAACCCATTCTTTTATTTCTCCTACTTGCGCTCATCGATTAAATTTGATTCCGGAGAAATTAGACTTTGACTTAGCAGTTGAAACTCCATTGGGAGAAACCTTCATTACCTCCACTGTTTATAAGTCTTGTTTGGTTCAAGTTGGTACCCACACATTACCTATCGATCTGATTTCATTAAAAATACTTGCATTTGACGTGATTCTAGGGATTGATTGGTTAACTACTCATTATGCAAAAATTGATTGTTTTCGTAAGGTTGTTAGTTTTCATATTCCTAATCGACCTATTATGCGAATTCAAGCAACCAAACCATTAAAATCAATCGCTGTCATCTCAAGCCATAAAACTATTCGTTTATTGAAAAACGGATGTCAAGCTTTCTTAGCTCATGTCACAGATCTAAACAAAAATACGTCAGCTTTGAATGATATTTCTGTTGTTAATAAATTTCCTGACGTATTTCCCGAAGAACTTCCTGGCCTACCCCCAGAGCGTGAAATTGAATTTTGTATCGACCTTGAACCTGGTACAAAACCCATTTCCAAAGCCCCATATCGAATGGCTCCTATTGAACTTCAGGAGTTAAAGACCCAACTGCAGGAATTGTTAGACATTGGTTTTATTCGTCCTAGTACTTCTCCTTGGGGTGCTCCTGTTCTGTTCGTGAAGAAGAAAGATGGGAGTATGCGACTTTGTATTGATTATCGGGAGTTGAATCATGTCACCATCAAAAATAGGTACCCATTGCCACGTATTGATGACCTGTTTGACCAGTTGCAAGGAGCACAATTCTTTTCAAAGATCGATCTTCGTTCTGGATATCATCAGCTGAAGGTTAGAACTGAGGATATTCCAAAGACGGCTTTTAGAACTCGGTACGGGCATTATGAATTCTTAGTTATGTCTTTTGGATTGACTAATGCTCCTGCTGCCTTTATGGATATGATGAACAGGGTATTTAAGGAATATTTGGATCACTTTGTGGTCGTCTTTATCGATGACATCCTTGTTTATTCCAAAAGCCGTGAAGATCATGAGCAACACTTGAGGCTGGTACTCCAAAAGCTTCGTGAATACAAACTTTATGCCAAGTTGAAGAAATGCGAGTTCTGGCTGGAGGAGGTAGCATTCCTTGGGCACGTAGTATCAAGTCGTGGAATATCGGTTGACCCGGCAAAGATTGAAGCTATTCAAAGTTGGGAGCAACCTAAATCAGTGACCGAGGTACGTAGCTTTCTTGGTTTAGCTGGTTATTATCGGAGATTCGTGGAAGGATTTTCTCGAATCGCTACTCCATTAACTCAGCTGACTCGGAAAGATACAAAGTTTGGTTGGAGCGAAGAATGTGAGCAGAGTTTTCAAGAACTCAAGAGGAGACTCATTTCAGCACCTGTTCTAACAATACCATCTGGCTCGAAGGGATTTGTCATCTACAGTGATGCTTCGAGCAAAGGGTTGGGATGTGTTCTCATGCAACATGGAAAAGTCATAGCCTATGCATCAAGACAACTCAAGGAATATGAGAGGAATTATCCTACTCATGATCTAGAGTTGGCAGCTGTTGTCTTTGCACTTAAAATTTGGAGGCATTACTTGTATGGGGAGAAAGTGGAGATCTTTACGGATCATAAAAGTCTCAAATATTTCTTCACTCAAAAGGAACTCAACATGCGACAACGACGTTGGCTTGAACTGTTGAAAGATTATGATCATACCATTCAATACCATCCTGGAAAAGCGAACGTGGTAGCTGACGCATTGAGTAGAAGATCATATGCGGGTACAAATGCAATATTAACAACGCAAAGGCCCATTTTGTGTGACTTGCAAAGGATGGAGATAGAGTTGAAGACTCCAGGGACCCATGTGATGATGGCGAATATACGAGTAGAACCGACTTTAATCGATAAAGTTAAAGCTGCTCAAGCTACAGACCTGGAGCTGATGCGTATGAGGAAGAAAGTGCAAGAAGGTTCTATGCCGGAAGCAAGAATCGATGAAGAAGGAATACTTCGAGTCAACTCCAGACTTTGTGTTCCTAACAACCCTGATTTAAAGTATGAAATCATGATGGAGGCGCACAACACACCGTTTGCAATCCATCCTGGAAGTACCAAAATGTATCATGATCTTCGTCATACATTTTGGTGGAGCAATATGAAGAGAGAGATAGCGTTGTTTATCTCAAGGTGTCTAACTTGTCAACGAGTCAAAGCGGAGCATCAAGTACCAAAAGGTCCATTGCAACCACTTGAAATTCCAGAATGGAAGTGGGAGCACATCACCATGGATTTCGTTACCGGTCTTCCTAGGGTTTCTCAAGGTATTGATGCGATTTGGGTCATTGTTGATAGATTGACCAAGTCTGCTCATTTCTTACCGATACGAGAAACTTATACACTTGAACGTCTTGCTCGTATGTACATAAACGAGATTGTAAGACTGCATGGTATGCCAGTATCCATAGTTTCTGATCGAGACCCAAGATTCACTTCACGATTTTGGGTTAGTTTACAAAAAGCTATGGGCACGGAGTTACGATTTAGTTCAGCATATCATCCTCAGACGGACGGACAATCAGAGAGGACTATTCAAACTCTTGAAGATCTATTAAGACTCTGTGTCTTTGACTTCAAGGGAAGTTGGGACAAGTTCTTACCATTGGTGGAGTTTTCCTACAACAACAGTTATCAAGCAAGTATTGACATGGCTCCATTCGAAGCATTGTATGGAAGAAAATGTCGTTCTCCAGTATGCTGGGATGAGGTGGGCGAAGCAACGTTGTTGGGACCGGAGTTGGTACGTATGACTACAGAAAAGATTCAAACGATCCGACAACGTATAAAAACCTCACAAGATCGACAAAAGAGTTATGCTGATCTTCATCGAAAGGACGTGGAATTTGATGTAGGAGATCATGTGTTCTTACGTGTTGCTCCATGGAAAGGTGTTACGAGATTTGGAAAGAGAGGAAAGCTAAATCCTCGATTCATCGGTCCATTTTTAATCCTCGATCGAGTAGGAACTGTGGCTTATAGACTCGCTTTACCGCCAAGTATGTCTCGTGTTCATAACGTTTTCCACATATCCATGTTACGCAAATATGTGGAAGACCCGAACCACATTATTGAGTTAGAACCGGACGAAATAGCGGAGGATTTGACGTATGAAGAAGTTCCTGTTCAAATCTTGGATAAGAAGGAACATATTCTACGCTCCAAGGTTATACCTCAAGTCAAAGTTTTGTGGAGAAACCACGATGTTAAGGAAATGACTTGGGAGTTAGAATCAGAAATGAAATCAAGGTATCCTTACCTCTTCGACATACCAGGTACGTACCCTAATTTCGAGGGCGAAATTTCATAAGAAGGGGAGGTTGTAAGACCCCAACTTTTATAAATAAAGATGAATTTTCTATAAATATCATTTTTGAATATTATGGAGTTAATTTGATATAATGTTATAGTTGTGGGTAATATTTATAAATTTTGCAAAGTAAGCAAGTTGTTATAAAATATTCGTTTGGTCGGAGAATATTCTTTTTGTCGGGGAATATTCGTACGACGGCACAATCATTGGTGGACCCCACAACGGAATTATTGTCGGATTGAGAAAACGACAGAATTATCTTTCTATAAAAATAACGGCTGAGGTGTTACCGTTAAAACCGTTAAAACTGTTGAACTACTCGGTAGTAAAAGTACAGTAATACGCGTGGTTGCATAGTAGCACACGGTATTGATTATTGATGCTTACGTGAGAAGTCACTCAGCTATACTCAATTATTGCTACAGTAATTGCTGCATCATATCTCTTAAATTATTGTCATAGTATCATCTGTATAATATGTTATATTATTGAGACGTTGTGGTAAGTTTGGTTATTTTATGGGGGGCCATATGTCATCATCTAAGAGTCTCTTCGTCAATAGTAATTACCGTCGTCAATAGTAATTACCGTCGTCAATAGTAATTACTGTCGTCAATAGTATTTACCTTGGTCAATAGTAATTACCTTCGTCAATAGTATTTACCTTGGTCAATAGTAATTACCTTCGTCAATAGTATTTACCTTGGTCAATAGTAATTACTTTCGTCAATAGTAGTTGTCCCTTCAATATTACCAAGAGTCATTTGACCCTTCGTTAAGACCAAGAGTCATTTGACCCTTCGTTAAGACCAAGAGCCACCCTCAGTTTTTCTATAAATAGAGGCCTAGGGCTTCATTATTTTTCACGAATTCATTCAAGCTATAGAGAGAGAAAGTATAGAGAGAATAAGAGAGAGAGAGACTAAAAGTATTCTGCTACATCACTTTTCCAATATCCAGTTCTTTTAAGGTAGGGAATATTATTTCTTTTATATTCATGAAGAGAACTTCTGTTATTCCATTCGTTATTATTCTGTTGGAATAACCAGTATACGCGGTCTACCCTATACTTGGTGACATTCTTCTATTATTCTGTTGGAACATCCTGTCTGTGTGTTTTACACCGGACCTGGTTCCGTTTATTATTCTGTTGGAACATCCTGTCTGTGTGTTTTACACCGGACCTGGTTCCGTTTTATTATTATTCTGTTGGAATATCCTGTCTGTGTGTTTTACACCGGACCTGGTTCCATTATTTATTATTCTGTCGGAATATCCTGTCTGTGCGTTTACGCCGGACCTGGTTCCATTATTTATTATTCTGTTGGAATAACCTGTCTGTGCGGTCTATCGCATGCATGGTGATTTCTTTTGTTATTCCATTCTTTATTGTACTCAGTTGGTTAAGTTTTGACTTCTATACTCCATGAAATTTGTGGAATATCCTTGATAGTTGCGTTTCATCCAGTATCTTTTCAAGAAAATATTCTTCTAAGCGTTCTTGAATTTTACTCCACAATGCAGTATCATGTTGACAATTTGGACGTTGTTAATTCCTGGATAAATTAATTCTTGAACTTGTTTTATTGAATTCTTATATCATTGTCATCATCCTCATGTTTATAAAATGTTGAAAGTCATCTGTGGCCTGTAGTGCATAGATGGACTTGGTATGATTATGACCAGGGATTATTCGGTATAATCATGACCGTAATGTTACAAATGATGTGGTAAAAGTCCTCATTGGCCCGTAGTGCATTGATGGACAGTTGTTGGCATGATCATGACCATTAATGAATACACGAATATCCTTGGCCGTAGTGCAGGGGTGATTCGATGATGTGGATTATTTTATTAAGCTGAGTCTCAGCGATTACAGTGTTGAAAAACTTTTTAAATCATAAAAGATAGTAGAGTTTATTTTCTACTTGACTCTTTTAATGGATTGCTTGTTCCGCTACAGTTAAACTTGATGTCTATTATATTTTATCAGTTTAACATTGTTGAAGGCTAATGATAATTTATTCTGCATTATCTTAGTCATAATATTTCTTACTGGGCTAGTTGAGCTCACCCTTTCTTTCACTGTTCTCTTCAGGAAATGAGAACGTAGCTGGGACAAGTCGGGGTACAGAGTGATGGTCCGAATGATAGTATTAGTTAGTAGTCCTCACTATTCTATGTAATGGTGTGTTAATAAATGTAATGAGGACTCCTTTTGAGTATGAATACTCTCTAGAAGATATATTTGTATTCAAACTCACAGTTTATGTTTTGTCGTATTGTACACGACAGTTGTATTAATCAGTTGTATTTGTATTCTGTAACATGTATCTGACGACCCAAGATGGGTGATGTATACCTAATTTTGGGGGTGTCACAGAGTGAGAAATAATTATAGCCTGTATCTGTATTTATTTGGTTTTATGTTGGTAAATCCTGTTCCACCTATAATACTAATACTCATAATATTGGACTACTTGCTTGACAGTAGACAGTAGTAACTGAAATAGATCATGGCAAAGTAAGTTTGGTGCATGAGTTTTACTGAGTTGAACTGCTAGTTGTTTTATATGTGAAATGCACAAGTCATTAAGTGTAATTTGTCAAGGAGAATAAACAAAGCTCCAATCATTTACTATGAGGAGTCTGAAAACTAGATCCCCTATGAAGACGAGAGCAGTGCAATTGACAAAACCGCCATAAACTCAAACTCCTCTTCAGCTGCCTAGAATAAAAATAGTCACAAACTAGATCTAGAACAAGGTTGAAAATAATTGCCCGACTTTGGCTGCTCTAAAAAGCCTAGATACCGTCTGCAAAACAGATCTAGGTAATTATGATGACACTCCATGAAATACAAAGGGGTATTCTAACCTCTCACCCACCAATAGCCATGTATACCAACTTTCCCATCACAAAAAGCCTATCAATGTAGTAGTTAAACACCTCACTGAAAGAGGTTGGAGAAGGCTGCAATGGGAAAAATAAAATTTAGATAAGCCAAGAAAAATGGTCTACAAATATTATTCACAACACATTGGTGTCTAAATAATGGTCCTATATCCAAAAACGGCGCACATGTATCATAAACAATGAAGGAGAAATTGGAGTGTACATATTAAATACTTAACTGCTCCAGCAAAACATTATTTAGAAATTACCTAACTCCATATAGCTACCTAATCTAATTGAATGAGAAATCACTTAACCCTCCATCCTCCAAGTATGAAAAAGCACAACAACTAATCGGCTTGGCTTAGAAAAACTAGAAAGAATATGATCAATGAGGAAGCAACATTTGATCACCGTAAATGAGATAAAAGAAGATAATAAAAATTACAACTTCCTCTTTGGACAAGTATAACAAAAATACATCTTCAAATTTTCATAACATAATGCCACTCATTGTCAAACCAAATCACCTTTTTCATTTATCTGGCAAAGAAAAGCTTCCAAGATATGAAAACATCCATCAACCTCACTTTGTAATCACTTGGGCTTCCCAATATCAAACATCTCTTTCACTGCAATTCTTTAAGAATAAATCAAACCTAGAGTCACTAATAAACTTAACTATTCTAATCACAAGGAGTTTTGATAACCCAATAAGAAACCAACTCTAACTAGTTTGTTTCTACATGTTGGTATTGGTAGTTATTATCTTCACCTCTTCTCATCCTCTAGGCCATTAGTTCTTTTTCTTCTCTTGGCATGTCATCTTATAGAAATACAACGTGCCCACCTGGTTGGCCCAACTCCTACCAAGTTCGAAAGTAGGTCATGGATGATCAAATACGCCTTCATTCCAATTCAAAGATTTTCCGACATTCGAGGAGATCGGTCTGATTGTCTTTCTCGAGCAGAATAATTATTTGCATACCATCAAAGTGAAGCGTAGGATCGATGTTGACTTTCTTCCATTTGCAAGGTAAGTTTTAGAGTGGTATAGGTGGTATGAGAAGTCGCAGGTCTATGTGTTATGGAGAGAGTATGTGGCAGCCTTGATTGAAGGCTTTTGGCCAAGCAAATATGACGATCATGTTGGTGCACCTGCTAAGCTTCGATCAGGTGTCCACATTGCGGGAGTGTGAAGCCGAGTTTGAGAAGGTTGCCAAGCGATGGTAGGGCTTGTCTGAGGCCTTCCTTCCTTATAAAGGGCTGAGAGATGACATTCATCTCTACATCCAAATGTTCAATTTGATTAACATTACAAAGCTAGAAAATAGTCTTTCATACAATACTTGGGCATGCTTTGGATAATTCCCATTTCTTGTAGCTTTTTGTATGTAGATGATATTAATATAATCAATATAGAAAGGTAAACACCGCCTAAACTGAAAGAACAAAAAACCGTCCTAGTTCACTGGGAACAGCTATCCAAAAACACAAAGTGGAATTTAAAAAGGATCCCAAGACAAGGAAACAAAACTAAAGGAAGCCCTGATAGCTACTAAATACAATCCATCATTCTCGAAGGCTTGGCTATTTCTTTCCTGAACATATACACCAAAATATGCACAATGGAGCAGCCTCCAAACCACCATTATTCTTTCCCTTTTTTTATACAATGAAAAGCCTAAAGAAGAATTTTCACGATTTGACCATAGACAAATTCCTTCAGAATGAACTTTTCAACCAGATCTGTCAAGGGAATAGCAGGACCTAGTGTGACTAAAAAAGTCCTCAAAATAACCTTAACAGATACTAGATGACTCCAAAAGGACATTCCACCTGAAGCGAAGCAAGTAAATAGTGGTCAGGGTTTGTGTGATAGTGAAGTTGGCACGATGGTGTGATGTGAACAGCAACAAAGGACGCCAAGGGTCAAGGATGATGTCTGTAGTGGATTGTTGATAAAGCTGGTAGTAGTTGATGTAGGACAAAGTGGGAAGAAGTAATAAGGTACCTATCTCGCAGAGAATCAGTAAAGAAAAACACAAAAGCACACAGCTGTAATCTCAATCAATTCATTCAATAATCTCCCAAAATAATGAAGTATTACTATTACAATGCTTAAATAGAAAACCCAATGATGTAGGACAAATTAGAAACTGAATTCTGCAATCGATTGATGTATGAATAAATCTAGAATTTAAACTCTACGCTTAAATTCTAGGGTTTAGAGTTTCAACTCGACGTCTATCAACTCTAAAAAATATCTCCACGATATAAGAAAAGCTAATAATAATTATTGTATATCCAGAATATCCTCCCAAAGAGAATTACATCGGTATTTAAACAAAACAAATCCTAAATCAGACTTGGAAACCAAAAAGACAAAAATATCCCAACTAATTAAAACAAGATACTAAAATACCCCAACTAATTAAAACAAGTCCATAATAATGATGCGTCAAAAAAAAAAAAAAAAGTCCATAATAATGAAATAAACAAAATAAATAAATAAGGCAACTAAATCATCGATCCCCATCATTTCTCCCCAGCTAAAAAAAATTCGGCTCTGTCGAAATGAAGTCTTCGTAACACGCCAACAATGTAGGATCAATGCGATGAAACTCGTTCTTACCAATCCACGTACAATCACTGTCAGGCTTGACACGTCACTTAACCAAAAACTGGCGATATCCTCCGCACCTAGTCGATACAAACCTCTCATCCAAAACATCCTCAATACCATCTGCTGTAGACTGCGAAGTAACAAAAGGAGGTACAGGGGGAACAGGTAAAGGAGGAACAAGTACAGGCTCAACAGGGTTATTAGGTGAAGAAGTAAAAGATAGGGGTAGAAGGTCTATGATATAGAGTAAGATCGGACACATTAAATACAGGACCAATACCCATATTATTAGGAAGATCCAACTCATAAGCATTGGCACTAACCTTCTTTTTAACACAAAATGGACCCATCCGCTTAGCATGCACCTTTTTCCATGTACCGGGAGGTAACCTCTCGACACGGTGTCGAAGCATCACCTGATCATTCTCATTGAACTCTTGGTACCTGCGATGAACATCTGCAGCAGACTTATAATTTTCATTGCTCAAATTAATTTTTTGTCTTATCTCAACATGCAAATCATGAATATGTTGTGCAAAAGTCTCAGCAGACTCACTAGATCTATATGCAGGTGGAAGAGGAACAAGGTCAATAGGTTTCCTAGGCTGATAACTAGTGTAAATCTGAAAAGGACTCGCCCCAGTAGAGCGATTAACCGAACTATTATAAGCAAACTCAGCCATAGGTAAAACTCTATCCCAACTAGACACGTGATCTCCTATAAGACATCTCACCAAATCACCTAAACTCCTATTAACTACCTCAGTTTGACCATCAGTTTGTGGGTGATAGGCAGTGGAAAACTTAAGTGTGGTATTTAGTTTCTTCCATAGGGTTTTTCAAAAGTAACTCATGTATTTAACATCCCTATCAGAAACTATAGATAAAGGTATACCACGTAGCCTCACAACCTCACTAAAGAAAATGGATGCAATGTGTGAAGCATCATCAGTTTTGCTGCATGGAATAAAATGTGTCATTTTAGAAAAACGGTCCACAACAACAAAAACAGAATCATGACCTCTAGGGGTCCGTGGTAACCCCAAGACAAAATCCATGCTAATATCCTCCCAAGAAGCATGGGGTATCGGCAAAGGCATATATAACCCCGTGTTTTGCTTCCTACTCTTAGCGGTTTGACACGTGCGACACTCGGAAACAATACGAGCTACATCCCTCTTGGGGCACGGCCAAAAGAACCTATCCTCCACAATCACAATGGTCTTATCGCGACCAAAATGGCCCACGATCCCTCCCGCGTGTAACTCCCAAACTAGATGGTCACGCATAGACGTGCTAGGAATACACAAACGGGTACCTTTAAAAAGATACCCATCATGGATACGAAAGTCGCCTGAGGGTGGTCCACTAGAATTTTGTAGGGCACTATATGTCTCTCTAAAGTCACGACAAGAAGGGTACTCATGGATAATACGCTCAAACCCAATAACCTTTACACTCAAAGTGTTAAGGAAAATAGATATCATACTCAACGCATCAGCGGTTTTGTTCTCTACCCCTCGACAATGCTTTAGGACAAAAGAATAATTCTGAAGAAACTCCACCCACTTAGCGTGTCGATGACTCAACTTCTTCTGGGAGTTTATATACTGAAGTGCCTGATGATCGGAGTATAACACAAACTCCTTAGGCAACAAATAGTGTCTCCAATACCTAAGTGCCTGAACTACAGCATAAAACTCTCTATCATAGGTAGAATACCTTTGTCGGGCCTCATTTAGTTTCTCACTAAAGAATGCAACAGGATGACCCTCTTGACTAAGTACTCCCCCTATTCCTACGCCGGAAGCGTCACATGCTACCTCAAAAACCTTGCTAAAATCTGGTAGCGCGAGGACAGGTGCCTGCGTCAACTTGTCCTTAATCTCCACAAAGGCTTTGGCAGCCGATTTAGACCAAACAAACTCTCCTTTCTTTAAGCAATCGGTGACGGGAGCCATAACGGTGCTAAATCCCCTAATGAACCTCCTGTAAAAAGTAGTAAGTCCATGGAAGCTTCGAGCTTCATGTATATTAGAAGGTTCTGGCCACTCTTTAATAGCTTTGACCATTTCAGGGTCAGCAGAAACCCCATCTTTGCAGACAACAAACCCGAGAAATATGACGGATTCTTGTACGAAGGAACATTTTTTCAGATTAATATAAAAATTCCCACGCTGGAGAGTGGACAGAACTTGGCGCAAGTGAAGTAAGTGTTCCTCTCGGGTGTGACTATAAATGAGGATGTCATCAAAATAGACCACTACAAACTTGCCAATAAAAGACCGCAACACCTGATTCATGACTCACATAAAGGTGCTAGGTGCATTAGTTAGACCAAAGGGTAGGACTAACCATTCATAAAGGCCATCACTAGTCTTAAAGGCAGTTTTCCATTCGTCTCTTTCGCGGATGCGGACTTGGTGGTATCCACTACGTAGATCTATTTTGGTGTACACACGAGCTCCGCTCATCATGTCTAACATGTCATCAAGCCTAGGTATAGGAAATCTATACTTGATGGTGATTTTATTGATAGCTCGACTATCGCAACACATCCTTAAACTTCCATCAGCCTTTGGGGTAAACAAGGCTGGTACCGCACTTGGACTAAGACTCTCACGCACAAAACCCTTCTCAACAAATCACCTACTTGTCGTCTCATCTCCTCTTGGTCCTTAGGGTTCATCCTATAATGGGGTAGGTTACGTAAAGAAGACTCCAGTACGAGGTCAATTGCATGTTGGATATCCCTAAGAGGTGGTAATCCGGTAGGTAACTTACTAGGCATCATATCAGCAAACTCATGGAAAATCTGCCTAACATCACTAGATTCAACATTGCTACTCTTATCAGGAATGTCCCTAACCTCTCTAGCCAAAACAACGTACACAATCTTCTCCTCCCTCCCACTTTTCTCAAAGGCCTTCTGACCAAGGATATGGAGATATTTGGATTCTTGTGTAGGCATATTATTTTCTTTTGGTTGACACTTGGGAGAAACTCATGGTCTCACAGGCGCTAAAGTAATCTTCTGCCCCTTATGTGTGAACACATAAGTATTCGATTTTCCATAATGGGTCACATCAAGATCATATAGCCACGGTCGCCCTAAAAGAATGTGTCACATCCATAGGAAGGACATCACACCAAACTTTTTCCTCATATCCCTTAAGGTAGATCGGCACTAAACACCTATGTGTCACAGGAATAGATGTCTTGTTGACCCAAGAAACATCATAAGGTTGGGGGTGTGATTCCGCCTTTAACTTCAATCGTTCCACAGCTGTCTTGACAACCACATTTAAACAACTTCCTCCATCAATGATTAGCTTGGAAGATATTCCTCCACCTCTGCTATATGTTTGAAATATGGCAGTTCTCTTCCAATCTTCCTCCTTGTTAGGACTAACGAAGTTGCGCCTAATAACGTTCAAGGATTGATCAACTTGTGCAAGGTGTGCATCCGCTTCTTCATCCTCCGTGTAATATTCATCCTCCACTTCACCTTCCCTTGGCTCATTTTCCTCACCATGCCCGTCATTAACCACCCCCACTCGGTGTTTGTTAGGGCATTCAAAGAACTTGTGGCCAAGCTCCTTGCAGGCGAAACACCAATCCCTGCCAATGATTGTCGGTTTAGGTACTGCCACTGGAGTACCCTTCCCTAGTCTAGGGTCCCGATTTGGTCCACTCAAGGTGTTATTAACCCTAGAATTATCTTGAGGTGTGGAAAAAGACCTACCTTGTAGGGCATGACGTCCAGTAAATTGGCCTGAATAAGAGGTCACTCTTCAAAAAGAGGATCTTTTCACATTGTATTCTTGATCTAAAGCGACCTAATAAGCATCATCTAGGCCTGTGGGGCAAGTGCGTGGGTGCCCAGTAAAGCTTCTGACGATGACTCCCAAGGTTAGGCTTTGATACCACAAATGATGTAGGACAAATTATAAATTGAATTTTGCAATCGATTGATGTATGAATAAATCTAGAATTTAAACTCTACGCTTAAATTCTAGGGTTTAGAATTTCAACTCGACGTCTATCAACTCTAGAAAATATCTCCACGATATAAGAAAAGCTAATAATAATTATTGTATATCCAGAATATCCTCCTAAAGAGAATTACATCGGTATTTAAACAAAATAAACCCTAAATTAAACTTGGAAACCAAAAAGACAAAAATATCCCAACTAATTAAAACAAGATACTAAAATACCCCAACTAATTAAAACAAGTCTATAATAATGAAATAAACAAAATAAATAAATAAGGCAACTAAATCATCGATCCCCATCACTCAATACTTAGAGACTAAGTAAAAACCCTAATTCAAAAAAGAAATAATCTCCTAACAAAAATCTACTACTACAATAAAACTCTCCTATTTAAAATCTACTACCATAAATAAAAATCTCCTAATTAAAATCTACTACCATAATTAAAACTTGTAGAATATCCAACTAAAATAATTACATTAACAATACAATATTTATATCTAATAACAATACAAAATTAATAATAAACTTATTGAATTTCTTCTTCCGTATCGCATCAGTAGCTATGGCTTCCAAAGGTAGCGAGGCTTCATTTGCAAAATGACTGGCGGACAACGGCTTACTTTTAGGTGGGGTTACAACATGATCGAGGGGGGGAAACATGAAGTCGCAACTTCATCCATCACACACTTTCCAAGAACCTTACACTGGCTTACCCCAACCGCCCTCTTATCCCCTGCACAGATCACACTCCCTAAATCCATTTCACATTAACCAAGTACAGTCAGCAAATGCCAACTCCCAATTATAAAAGAGCTCATCATTGCTTAGAAAAACAAAGTTATAGGCTTTTAACTAGCAATATAAACAACCTAATGAAAAAACATCAACTCCATCTTCCTTGCTCAAAATCAACAACCACAACAGGACAGCAAGACATCCCCACTGCAAACTGAATGTCTTCTTCAAGTTGTCCCAACCCTTGCGTACTCTTCCATATGACAGCCGCCTCACTTCTCTCAGGCCCGCTTACCAGACCCTTCTCCATATTTTATCACCACTTACCTTCGCCTTAGATTATCTTATTTGCATGTAGCATTGGTTAATGAAATCATGAGAGGATGAAAAGCTTATTTGAGGACATTATGATAAGTCCAATACTTGTGTTAGCTTTCTGAACATGGTCATCATATTGTTGATCAAAAACTTTTGGTGGGTCTGCTTGCTAAGTTTAAAACTGGTCATGTTTTCTAAATTTTCTGCTTTCAAGTCATCCAAATAGCAATTACTAGATTCATCCAACAGCTTTCATACCAATCAATAAGTTACATATTTTAATAAAGGGTTATGAGATGAAACCGGATTATGTCTATATTGGTGTTGCCAAGTAATCAAGGAAGCAGTCATAAGTCATGACCCATGTGCTTTCTTTCTTTCCTTTTCTTTCAATGGTAATAAGTATGATTAACCTTATTCTTCAACTATGTATCTTATCTTTTCACACTACAAAACCAGTAACTATACCTCCTGAACTCAACCCTAAATGCCCAATCAAACCCATAAGCATGTGAACAACTATATGACACAACCATAGCATCACTATAGCCAGCAATTCCCAATATACTGTCAGAACACTACAAAAGCACCATAAAATCATAACATGTGTCACAAATACTTGTATAGTATTACAAATTCAAAAAATAAACAACCCAATTCAATAAGTTACAGCATTACATTCACCAACTATATATTTTTGGGGCATCAAAATCAATCTACCACTATAAAACCACAAAAACCATAAAAATTGATAATAACCGCATAAACCAAAGAAGCAAGTTCATGAAAATATATCTAAAATCAAAATTAAGTTATTCATACCCGGTCTTCAGGGTGAAAACATGGATGAATAATCGCGTTCATGTCGAGATAAAGGTTATCGTAGTCGATGTTATTGGGATTATTAGGTTTGCTGGTATCCACGGGAATCGCAGTTCCGTCAATTTCTACTGCTCTTTCTTCGATCACATCCACCACCACCATCGAATACTTCTCCGCTAACCACCGGTTATTGGACAATATAGCCAGCCATATAGGGGTGATAGTGAAAGAATTATGGGTGATGACGAGGATGGTTACGTCTTTATAAATGGTACGGAATGAGTGAATAAATCAACCTTGTATAAATTGCTGGGAAAACGGAAAAAAAAAAAAACTTGTGCTCTAAGATAGAATTACTACAAACATAAAATAATGACGAGCATTCATTCATGCGGCAATACATACATAAAATATTGGCGAAGATCCATACAGATTTTGGGGAAGCTTTGTTGGATTGATTTTAGTTATACTCCAAAATTGAGATTATTATTAAATTTTAAAAATCAATTTAAAGTATTTTTAATTTTGACGTGATTTTTTTTATTTTAATTAATACAATGAGAATTATTAAAAATTATTATTACATTTCAAAAGTCAATAATAATATAATTTACAGCAAAGATAATACTTCATTTATTTTAAAATTAGAGATACATTTGTAAAATAACGACTTTATGTTCTCAAATATAGTCTTAGTATTAGCGAGAAATTCGGTTGTGATGGTGTGATATTAAAAATTATAGTAAAAAAATAGTGACAAGATAGAAATATCATGTCACTTTATAATCTTAAAATATAAATATATATCTAATTTTGAAACAAATTTAAAAAATATATATTTCTAATTTTATAACAAATCAAGTACTACCTCCATTCCTAAAAGATTGTCGTTTAAGGTTTTGGCACATGGATTAAGAAAGTACTCCCTCCGTTCCAAATTATCTGCTTTTCTAGAGTTTCACACAAATACCAATATGTGTGATAAAAATACTAAAATACCCTTATGTGCTGACTTTTTTGTTTTTTGCGCATGAATCCTTATTGGTGGAAATATGAAAAGATGCTTAAAAAAGAGGAGAGGCATGAATGAGAGTAATAACTATCATTAATTAGGGTAAAGGGACAAACTTGAAAAACAAAGGAAAAAAATGCATTGAAATCTTAAAAAAGCAGATATTGTGGGACAAATTTTTTTTGCTAAAACAGCAGATAATTTGGGACGGAGGGAGTAGTATTTACCAAATAAAATTTGTTTGAAATTTCATCACTACCTCTTTATGGAAAGTTAAAAACTATTAATACATGGGGGAGAATTTCTTGGGATAATGAGAGAAGGTATGAGTAATATAAAAAAGTAAATAATTTATTCTTCTCGAAAATTATAAACAACAAATATTTTAAAACAATTTTTTTCTTCTAAAATGACAATTTTTTTTAGAATGGTGGGAGTCCTAGTATTTGACACTTCTAATCATCTCTTATATTATAAAGAGGCTCTTTGAGCCAATGACTCCGGTGGTAAATTTGTGTCACACTATTTTTTTTCTCTACCCTTACAAATTTAGTCATTTTATTGTTTTGCTATTTTTATATTACCTTTTAAAATATCTATTTAATTTTTTAAATTTATATTTAACTCGCATAATTTTCTCCTATTGGTAAAAGTAGTTGCACTTCATTTTTCCATAACGTGGCAAGAACTAAGATGAAAGTAGGAGTTGAGGTAGCATAAGCAACACCTATGCAGAATTTGACTCCTCTCTATTATACATTTCTTTTCATTATATTTAATACATTAACTATTTGATCGAATAATTTGTTAGTAATAATCAAACTATGTTAATAGATAATTGATTATATTATGATCAATCAATCTTACAAAAATTTTGAATCATAAAAATTATTTTCACAATTAATTTTTTTTTATTACGGTCAAACATTTTATCAACATATCTAGTAGTTTTTTTTAGAACATGAAACATCCAACACAAAATTCAGAAATCGTTTTTATTAATGATTGTACCGTCTGGTTCGTGTCTCATTATAATCTGTGACGGAGGTCAGAACATACGAGGTGATACTGTTGGTTTTATTAGCATCTTTAGTCCATCGTGTATCAATTTTTCGAAAATTTCAACAAAGTTCTTTGAACTTAATAGTTTGAGAATTTGACAATATATAGTACCAACATCTTCAAATATTTTACAATTACATTTAACCATCTCGGAATCTATATAATGCACAAATGTGAAATATCTACAACCAAAATTCAAAAATCATGACTTTGAACGCCAAGTAACTTTTTGAATTTGACATCTCATGTACCTTTTTAGAAGTTAACGTGTGTGATTTTGTGACAATGGTTATGGGATGTTTGAAATTAATTATTTCAAGTCACTGCTCAAACAACCATACAATTGTATCCTCAGTCTCATCACTCAATAATGTACACCCAAACAATACATAATGATAATGATGACTTACACCTGCGAAAGGTGCAAATAGCATAGAATGTTTATTTGTTCGGTATGTGGTATCAAAGGTAACAACGTAACCAATTTTTGATAAGTTAGTATTGATCGATAATTTATTCATATAATATATTATATACGATTATCAACCCTTGATTTGACATTAAAATAAAATAAACTCGGACTCTCACCCTGTTTGTGCATCATTCAAATCAATCGAATCACGTCTAATATTTTTAACTATATTTCTCACATATGTCTCAAAGAACCCAACACTTTTGGATTTTTTTCTCATCTTCACACTGACGATCTTAAACTATAAGAGTTCGATTTAAGGCTTTCAATTTTTTTTATTTCTTTTTGCATATTTTTGTGACGCCGATTCATCTTATATGAGATGATGAGAAATATGGCCATGGCTAAATAAATGGAATATCTATTAATATGTTGTCACCCCATTGATTGATTCTATTTGTTTAGCCATGCATTTTTTCATCATTCTAGATAAGAATATGCAATAGAAGTGAAAGAATTGATAAGTTTAAATCTAACTTTTGTAGTTAGTCCACATCCATATAACTAAATTGCGGACGGTAAGGCTAAACCAAATAACATATTATGTGAAATCAAATAGAGGGTTACTAAGTTTAAATCTAAACTTTGACAAATGACCTCTTGACGGGTGTAAATATTATGTGTTAACATTCATGCATGTTAAGAAATGAAGTGTGAACTGAGAAACTAAAATATTTAAATCTGGTCTGGCCAGGGGACGGCGCAGCTGCGCCCATCCTAAGCCAAACTACAGCGCAGCTGCGCCACAGGGCAGTGATGCCTGACTATTTTAACCTTGATTTGAACTTTAAAGCATTTGTGTAATGAATGTCTAAAGCTATAATACTTGACATAAATGATGTTTTAAGCATGTGAGCATGTAATGGTTATATAAAACCCAAATTTGCTAATTTTATTAAAGTTTACAAATTGTAAGAACAATGTGGATCGTGTATCTATAAACTTTAAATATGTGTCGAACACATAGAGAGTCAAGTGTGTGATAAAAAAATTTTGGGTGTTGATGTCAATTATGAGTGGTTAAGGTATACCTAGACACACCTAGCTATTCTAAGAGTATGATGAGAAAGTGAAATGTAGGTTTTACGAATCTAGTTAGGAAACAATGTAACATTATTATTACATTAATAATGTATGAAATATGTGACTAATGGATATGAATCCATGATTATGTAATTGTGTAGGAATACACGAAGTGCGGATAACTGTAAGCAGTTAAGTCGTAGTTGATAAACTACGAATCAGGCAAGTCTTTCAGTTCCTATTTGATATATGAATTTCATAACTGTTAGTGAGTTATATTATGCTATGAGAATGTTGATGTATATATATGAAATGCATATGAGATATATATGAAATGTGGAAGTTGTTTTGATGATGTGCTTGTGAAGTAAATCTCTATGCCTGTTATGTGTGTAGTAACATGCGTGGTAAATATTAATTTATTATGAAGGCATGAACTGAATATGCAATTATATGCTATGTGCTGCATGAAAACTGTTAGAATTGATGGGCTGTCGAGCTCACCCTTTCAAATAACCACTTTTGCAGGTTAACTTTTGTAGTTAGAATTGATGTCCCTTGTAAGTATGTTGTAGTTTTTTGAACTAAGGCTTTGTTTGGTCCTTTTAATTTCTATAATGTAATATTAAGGTACAATTGTTATCATGTTAAGAATTTAAAGATAAACTTTATACTCATATCATATAATTCATGTACATTAAATACATGTAATAAAATATCGTAGCCAGATATTATTATCCAAGTAGTTCCATAATTATTTCTACTATTCACATAATCACATTATACCTTATTTAATATTAATGTTTATTTAAACATTTAATTCCTTTCTCAGTTTCTAGAATACACAGATATTTAATCATTTATGTATTAAAAGTTACATATGATTTCACAATACAGCTTGATACCTCATATCATTAATCCCAATTAAATGTCACACTTCATGTATTCTTAGGTCATAGATATTTTATATCACTACTGCCCACATTTTTCATATTACACATAGTAATACTATTTACTGATAATTAATATTTTAATTGGCTAAATATCATTCAGTTGGGTAATTTCAACTCATTATCACATTTTAATATCACAACGATTAATTAATATTAATCATTTATCTTTCAAATATCAACCCTTTGATATATTACAAAACTAAGTAATATATTAAAAGATCAAATATTAATTAACATATTTCTTTCATCCTCTTATGCTAAACACAAATGTTAACTTACTATCTTATACAAGTGAACTAACCCTTTTTCATTTAATTTATTATCACGCCACTGCTATACAAGGATTATAAAATTCCATAATCTCACTTAATTAACCATATTTATTTCGGTCTAACTAATCAACTCTTATTTGAATCCATTCATGAATAACTTAATCATCATTTAAGATTTTTATTATCCTTATGAGTCTTTAATACTCATTTGTTAGATTTTAAATTCCAAAAACTGATTTTACAGACCGGCGCAGCTGCGCTGGTCATAGGCTTGGTAATGGCTCAGCTGCGCCATACCAAATTCCTAGGCAGACAAGTTCTGCATTAGCAGAACTGAAATCTTACACTTCTAAACACTTTACACATCCTCCTTTAGCGTTATCTTGCCTAACATTAACCCTCTATTTGGTTTTACATCATCGATGACTATTTTCCTTAACAATTTAAGGATCACGCTTCAAGGTTTAATACTTTATTTTCCCTTATTAATGTAACCCACTATACAACTCCTTTACGGTTTCTTACCACCAATAACACAACACTCGAATATAACACATACATTCATTCATTTAATCCTCACTTCTCGCCATGTATCAATCTACTCAATAATTCTCGAACCACTTTAAAGGTATAACGATTTTCTTCTCTCATCATCAACATACACATATACAAGTCCAAACCTAACACATATCTAATCTTTAATAGTATTCAATATAGTACACTGAGTGGTTTCCCACAAACAACTAACAAATTAGTTTCCGTCTCGTCTACACTATTTTCACAGTGAGTTAGATTGGTTACTAATTCGTATATACCTCCGCTCTCTGAAGAAATCGTTTAGCTCAGCTCCTATACGTCAACCATTAAAGAGTATGATTGCACTACTTTAGACTTGATACGTACTCGTACAAATACTCAAGAAATTGGTGATTATCAAAGATATTTAACGTCACCAACTTACTATTGTAAAATAATTTCACATAAATTATTTAACATCAATAGATAAATTCCTATCCATCTTCTTTACTAATTCACCTCTACAATAAATATATAATAATGATATAAATTTATTAAACACGACATCACTTATTACATAGCTCATATTACCCTATGTAACACAATAATATTCTTATTCGAACCCAGCTCATGCTTTAAGAAATTTATTTACTAAATTCTTATTTTAATATTTTCTGAAAATTTGGGTTCTTACAAAATGATCATCTTAATCAACTTAATCAACTTAATCAACTTGAGAGATCAAAACAAGTACTGAGCATACCAGATCCATTTTCTTTCTTCCCTTTTCACCTTCTTATACCATTGAGAAAACATATACAACTAGAAAACATAACAGGAGACGAACATCAGTCAAATACGATAATTTGTACTTTAATTTTTACGAGTAATTGATTTGTTTTTCCATGAATTTGTTTATTAAGGAATCATTTCATTCAATTTCAAGTACTAGGGAAGAAATGCACGATAATAATTATGTAACAAGTTTAGTTATTGATACCATTCCTTATGTTGGTCAATTTTTTGATACGTTAGAAGATGTTTAATTTTTTTTATAAAAAAACATACGAAACGTGTTGGATAAGTTTAGTTTTGCGAACGAGTGATATGACCAAAATAGTTTGATTTAAAGCTATCAAGCTTTCGTTTAGTCGTTTAGCCATGTATGTTTCTCAGTATCATAGATCACATGAATCAGTAAGAACAAGAATATGAAATAAGAAACGAAAATTTTGATTTATTTAAATTTAACTCTTCCAGTTCAAGATCGCCACTGCCAAAATAGATGAGATCCAAAAGTCATGATATGAAGAATGGAAATAGATAAAAGTACATTGTTTTATAAATGACTTATTGTTCGCAGCATAGTTATGCGGACGGTGATTTACCTTAAAACGACACCGTTTGAAGATTAATTAGAAATATACTCAACATCCGTAATTTAGTTATGCGGACGGGTGATATAAGCAAAACGTCGTCGTGTTAATGATATTAATACCTGACATACATAACGTCTGCAGTTTAATTCTGCGGACGGAGGATGGGTATTTTGGATAATTTTTTCGTCTGCATAATTAATATGCGGACTCTCCCATATTAAACTGTGGATGGGTTTCCTCCTTACTGCTCAATGGACGAATAGAGGACTGAGATTTATTGTAAGAATAACCTTATTCTTACAACGTTAGCTATATATAAATCAGTCCCCTATATATTGAGTCTAGTTATATATTGTAAAAAATTTCAGACAAATTATAATTACGACGTATATGTCTACATAAAATAGATAAGAATTAAGAATAATTTCACTCTAATTTATTTTATCTTATTATTATTTTTTAGATTTTTGGATAAGGGGACAATCTAAAACTTATTTTGTGGGTAAATACATTGAAATTTGTCTCCATAAAATATGCAAGTAAGATTGACGAGACTTATTTTGTGGGGGTTAATGCATTGAAATTTACAAGTTTCTCACAATGAAATATGAAAGGGCTAATACATTGAAATTTGGGGTAATACGTACATTGACATTTGTAGTTTGAGAAAATTATGAGTTTCTCTCCATGAAATATGAAAGAAAGAATGGCCAAAAACGAGATTCAAACCCAATTCTCGACAGCCACAACATGGAATTAAACAATAACAATTAGATATTGAAAGCATTCTTCTTAAATCCACGATTGGGCCTCAAACAAATGAATCTCCAACTTTGTCCGTCTATAATTGAGAAAATATAGAAGAGGAAATCATGAAACGGAAAATTTCAAATCTTTTGACAATTAGAATTCGCTTTTGGGGTTAGAGACCGAGGAATAAATTGAAATACCTTGATTCCTATACGTTCTGGCATATGAGTACGTATTTTATGCATTTTCATGCCAATTAATTTTTGCCTATTACTAATGTTGAATCTAACAAATACTTGTTCAGTTTAGCTTAATCATGTTTATTGAGTTATGTATGAGGAAATTATAAGTTAAAAACGAGTAGTTGGTTTAAATTTAGTTTGGGTGAGGGAAATTTGAAGATTCGAACAGGCTATAATGATAGTGTTACAAATAATATGTGATAGTTCTGTCCTCATTTAATTGTGCTTTCGAACAACCTGGACAGTGCTAAAATTTGTTATTCGTTGGGTATTTGTAACAAGATGAAGCTGAGTTATGGATTTAGTATATACACCGGTGTTAATGGTATCGGATCGGGGTTAATGTGTCTGAGACTGAGCTAGATTTGACCCTATGGGACTAGCGGTCTTGTTTGGTTCCGGACCTGGCCTGTGGGCTTGGCCTACGCAGCGTGATTCAACCTTAATTGTAGCCTACTTCTAACCCTGAGTCAGGATTCATGAATGATTCTTTTATTCCTAGAAACGAGTTAGTCTCTTCAGTCATGTTGCTCCCCAGAGTTGATTACTTGATTATAGCAGCAGCTTGGATTAATGTTCACAAATTAGTTCTTTTTTATCTTTCTTTTTTTTGTTTTGCTGTACTAAAAATGTTTCATGGACTTATAATGACTTGGGCTCATTTCTGAGATAATGTACAATTTCTTAATAATCTGATACAGTATGTATGCATTGGCTTTCAAAAAGAAAAGAATAAAAAAGATTGATGGTATGATACTTTTCTACGGGGATATTTACAGTGTATTATTGATCGGGTGGTTAGTAGTTATATGCTTTTATCACAATATATATATATATATATTGACTTTTAGGTTTTGAAGGTAGGAAACTGATCTCAGTCAAATTGTGATTATTTTGACCCAGGCAACTATCATCCACCCTGGCCAGGACCCTCTCTGTAGATGTTGTTCCCTTGTGCTGGTTGCAATGTAAGATGAAAACAGTTGTGCCTTAGACCGAACAGGTTAATCATTAATGTTCCTCTTTATATGTTATGCAGTACATGTGATGAGGTCTATGGTTCAGGTACGTCCGTAAGTCCTTTGGTGTCCCGTATTCCAAGCTGAGCTGTATTAGGAACAAGCAACTCTCAGTTATTATTTCATGTTTCATTATAGTCTTGTCAATGCAGTTTTATCCCATCATTTTCTCTTCTAAATTATAGCTTAAATCCAGAGGATGCCATTAATCACATCAGAACTTTTGACATCTATAAGATCTTATGGTCTATTTGATATAGGTCAATGTCCAAAGATTTGTTTGTTTGTTTCTTTCTTTCTTTCTTTCTAGTTTTGGCTTTATTATCAATTAATTCACAATTTGCTAGCTAGCTCATGAACTTTGGTAGGTTAAGCTTTAAATCCATGGTATATGTTCGTGCAGTCGGTGCCAATCTCGGGCAGCTGTCAAACTTGTTGAAGGGTTGATCATTTTTTTTTTGGTCTTTTCATCAACCCAAAATGGTTAATTATGTATGTGTATGGTGGTAATTAAATGAAAAAGTTACTGATCTCATGTGCTATGCCTATACTTCCCCAGATCATTCCTATCAAATGCACTATAGCAGCAATGATCCTATTATGTTCCTTATTATATATATATATATATATATATATATATATATATATATATATATATATATATACATATATATATATCCTCCTAGGAATTTACAAGCTTTTTTTATACAGGAGATTTTCTCAAAAGATCGAATGGATAGTAACAATTTGAAGGTTTGATTGACATCACAGGTCCTTTTATGTTGTCTTTACCAGAGAACTGGAGGCAAGGGTAACATGGCCTTCATGTGCTTAACCTGGAATAGGCTCCCTTCATTAGCTATTTAGAGTCACTGCCTTTCGGTGAGAACGGTGGGGCCAACCTGTTCTTTCCCTCTGTTTTTATCTCACATTCACTAACCATTCTCATTCACAGAACATGGGGTGGCCACCCTATGGGCCAGTACTATTTTCAGTCTCACCTCAACTCTTGATTTAGTCATTTTTGGTTTTCTGTGTTTCACTCGGCTGAGCCAATGAAACTTTTATATCGTCACAACTATTCAGCTAACTAAATAGTTGGACAGTAATTTCTTTTGAATTTGGGCACATGCATGCAATCATGCATCTTCATTGGAGTCCCTTGAACGATCAAATATAGTTAATGTATAAAGCTGAGCTACATTGGAAGTGCCCTTTTAATGATTCTCTGCAAAATATTTTCCAAAATTAGAGATTCATTTTGATCTTTTAATGTGAATTTACAAAATCAAGTTTTGAAAACAACAAATATGACAATTAGTAGTACTCTTTAATTATATTACATGTACTAAAATCTCAAAATTTTTGTATTGATTATAAATTTAAAGAATTAACGAACTGACTAAAAAATATCAAAATTTATATTTAGTTTTGTAACAGAGGGACGAAGTAATCTTGTTGATATGTAGGCACAACACATATTTGGGCTGTATAATTTTCTTGTAGAATTAGTCCTCTATTGTTGCAGAGAACAAGTGTGATTCACCCTGTTTTGAGTCTTTTGATAAGCTTGTAAACCTCCTTAAAAGAGGGACATGGGTAGATTATATAAGAATTGAGTTGAAGTGGATATTATTTAGGAGAAGATGTAAAAATAATCAAGTTTCAGAGTAAATGGTGTGTTTTAAGTGGAGATTACTAATGAACTTGTGTGTCCGGTTCCATATTACACCCTTCCTTCAGAAATTTTGGGTTGGTTGAATATTTAATTTGTTCCAAAGTGCGACATAGAAATGAGTGTTGATGGAGTATATTATGAATAGAAGATGATATATATATATATTTTTACCTGTAGTCCTGAATAAGTTTTCAAAAAATAAATATATATTTTGGGTGTTCCTTAGTCTGTGCTTTTATTTAAACATGAACTAGGAAAGTAGGAAACTAAAGGAATGCTAAGATACAACAAATGTGGAATAAAGGAGGGTGGCACATGTGAGCTATTGCTCTTCTATTTGTCAGTTATCAGAGTTACAATTGAGCACCAGCCCGTAGAGTAGTACAATTCAGTACACACACTGATTACTGGACCCTGCTTGGCTGAGATTGCCTTGTGTTGAGATATATAAGAGGGGCTAATCTAATCTAATCTAATATTATTATTATATTTAATCCACCTTTTTCTAGTTATGAAGGGTATTTTGTTATCTTATGTTGTGTTTCTGAAGATTTAGTTACTTTACTTAATTTATTAGCCATGATAATCAGCTGTAGGATACCCCTAAAACTTGTAAGAATTTCTCAAAGGTAAGGTCAGCTAATTCTACGTACTTCTCTTGTATCTTGCTTGCTATCTATCCTATATGGAACTCTAGGTTCTCATGTGCGATGCACTACCATCATCTTAGGAACAATTAGTTGATTTTGGTACCATTTTCTATAATCATCTCATGAGTTATATAATTGTGATGGTCGTATCCATTTGAATATTTTAGAGAGAGTTGAGATTGAAAAATCAAGGTAACTGGTATGGGAACTTGAAAGTTGAAAGAAGATAATGGAGGATCAAGAATGTGTTACAACTCTTAATATTAGAACTTACAACCAGTTGTAAAATTTTATTAATTAAGATTCCGTAACTTTGAAAGTAGAAAGATATGATCACCATTATAACATGCATTATGATGGATGGATTAAGACTTACAATAGGGTAGGGGTGCCCATTTGCTACTTGTTCGCTAATAAGTCGAGAGAGAAATTTTACTACTTGGAATAATGGGTTGCTCCATCTATTTATCCCTAGACAAAGAATGACTCGATCTACCTAATAAGATTTGAACAGAGTCGGATATTTACGTATTCATTTGGACACATTGTAAATTGGTACGAAGCTTCTCAACTCGGAAGAATGCAACTTACGTGATGAAAGTAAAAATTTTGAAGAGAGAGCGTTGAATTTCCTCGCTCAATGTTTGTGTTCAATTCCCACTCATAAAAGATGGTTGGCGGCGACTCTATCTTCTACACATTACTCGCGGAGGATGTCTGAGCTTTGGCCCTGACATAGGTATGGTGGGGTTTTTTCAGATGTGTGTAGTTGTTGTAGGCGCAATGTGTCATGCCCGAGAGTTTGGAGTACTTTACCTGACTCTAATTTTTTGCACCAAAAAAGAGAGAGAGGGAGGGAAATGGGAATGAGGGACCATGATGTCTTGATGAAGGGCAACAAGGGGAAGTTTTACCCAATGGGTTTGGCTTCCAACATGTCCTTAAGCTCATACAGTACCCAAAAACACCCGGGGTCTCTTCTTTGCCCCACAAGGCCACATGACATTGTTTCTCTCTCTTCTTCAAAGTCCCACTTTATATACCCCTCCCCTTTTCATTCTCACCAAATCATCACACCACCATACACCTTTTCTTTCTTTCCTAGCTAGCATTCTCTCATCTTAATTCCTTGTACCCAAAAAACAAAAGTTGTTCCTCCAAAAATGGCCTTAAAAAAATCAAACAGATTGTCACAAGCAGCTCTTCTGAAGCAAATTCTGAAGAGATGCTCAAGCTTGGGAAAGAAACAAGGTTACGACGAACAAGGCCTTCCCCTGGACGTACCAAAAGGTCACTTTGTTGTTTATGTTGGAGAAAACAGAAGCAGATACATTGTTCCAATTTCATTCTTGACTCGTCCCGAGTTCCAAAACCTTCTTCAACAAGCTGCAGAAGAGTTTGGCTTCGATCATGACATGGGCCTCACCATTCCTTGTGAAGAAGATGTTTTCGAAACTCTAACGTCAATGCTTAGATGAGGATGACAAATTAAAAAATGATTCCCTCCCTCCATTGTACTGAAGAAGAAACCATACAAGATCATGAAGCTTCTACACTGCTTCTGGGGCTTAAGTTTTTTTTTTTTTTTTTTTTCTTCATTTTTACTTTTGGGATAATTTCTTGCAGTTAAAACTAACTGAAAACCCATACTATATGGGTTCAGATTTGTATATCTCAAAAGTTTGAATTTTTTTTTCCTCAAAGAGGTGTCTGGTTATACCCTGTGAGAGAACTAATATTAAGGATCTTAATTTGGGGTTGTTACCCCCATTCATAATACATTGTCTTAGTTTCTCTTTTTACATCTCTTGGTTTCAACTTTCAAGAACATCATCCCAAAAAATAAAAAAGTAACGTGGATAGCTATTCAGAAAATTAAAGAGAAATAACCATATTCGTATTAAACTTGAGATTCTACTTATGTGTCCGAGTTACGTGTGCTATACGAAAAGCTTCTTAATTACTATATATGTGTTTGCACTTTAATTTGCAGGTATTATATATATATTATAGCTAGGAATTGTAAGTTATTCAGCAATGACCGAAAGTGAATTCAGGACACCCCATGTGACGCTTGCATGAAGTAAAGTTTCACGTATATACACTCCTTTCATATTTGAGATATGAGAGTTTAGTTTGTGTTTTTCATGCTTTTGTGGTATATACACATTGAGACAGGCCTCATTAGATATATATGATGTTGATCATCTCATGTATATATTATTATATCAAACGATATAAACCCACGTACTATACTTAGATGTGTAAATACACGTACATATGTAGCAATTTGTTGTGGCCCTGTCATATAGAATGGTCCATGCATGCCCACTTGGCTTTAATTCTGCTGCGGCATTGTGTTATCTTACTGCTGGAGCAGATTAAAGGTATTAAATGATGGCTAAGATATATATATATATATATATATATATATATATATATATATATATAGAATCTATCATCCATGTTTAACCCTATCCCTGTTCAATGCCGGTGGTCCCTGGCTACAAGGCTTCAATCCACAGATTCAAAATCATAACCCAGTGGGCCCAACATATCCGCACAGTCGCACTATCGTCGCCGTTGCATACAGACACATACATATATTTGATTTTTTCCGGCCAATTAATTTTGATGACTCCATATATCTCCAAAATGCCTAGAATTGTTGAAATCTTGATTGATACACAAATTGGCTGTTGCGATGTCATTATGAATGAAAGAAATTGGTTGGATTGCTTCATTACATTTATAGTCATGCAACTTATGCATTTCTGTTCAAGTTTCCAAAAACTGTAAACTACTAAAAAATTTTTGTCTTTATTTCTCTTTTTGTTAATAAACTAAAAGGAGTAGAGAAAGGTGATGTTGCTGTTGTTTTTGATAAATTTAGGAATGAAAGACCCCTTACCGGCTTACCCTGCCCTTCTCTCTCTCACACACACAGACATACATACATACATACATGTGCTCTGTGCTCCCACAACTTCCAAAAGAATCTCCTGTTGATACTCTCCTTGCCAAAATCCCGTCCCGTCCCGTCCCGTCCTATTATAATACCTTAAACAGTCTCCCACAAAAATAATAGTTTTTTTTTGTGTGTGTTAATCTTAATATAGGGAATAAAAGATGGAGTGAAAAAAGAACATGCATGCATGGTGTGTGGATAACATAAGAACATTGAACTTGTGTTCAAAGGAAGGAAGGAACACACAAGTATATAGTATTTAATTAAAATTGTAGAGGCCGGGTATAATTTAATTAATCCCATGCATGGATAAATTATTTTTCCTCCTTTCCAGCATCGATCCTAACATGCAATTGGTAATTATTATGCCAAACAAACAAGTAGCTAGCTAGGCGGAGCTACTTGCGTAAAAATGTTTTCACGTATAATTAATTTGTTACCTCGACGAAAAACTTTGTCCCTAAATACAAAACTGAGGCCTTTTTTCACGGCGGCCGTTGATTTCTAAAGCTATATACTTGATGTGTATAGTATTTGCTTAGAGCTCTAGCTAGCTAGCTAAATTCAGGACCAATGAAGAAGACCTGTTCAATTCATGACATGAAGGATTAAAGATAGAATAGGATGGTTAGTGAAAGTATATATGACATATATATCTTTTTTCATTTCATTCTGTTAGTAGCTAGCTAGGTAGGTAGGTTAAATGAACTAATTAATTTAATTGGAGACTAGTAGTTCTTTCTTTCTTTTATTCCTCCATATATATATATATTTCATTAGCTGTTAGGCAGGCGATGTTGTCCATTTTGATTTAAATGATCATGACCCTCCCATGTTAAACCATTAATTGGACACTATGAAGAGTGAAGACTACTTTGTCAATCTTTTTCTCAGTTTAGTTAGATAATGATAAAATTAATTAAACAAAAGTAAAACTCGTTAAGTCACTATGATGATGTTGCTGTTGTTGTTATTAGACTAAAATATACTTTGAAACCTAAATTTTACAGGTATGTTGAGATTTGCATCTTAAATTTCTAAATGTGTCTGCTTGTATTCTAATATTTAATTTACGTAACAAAAAGTACACTTTAAACTCTTAACCGGTCAAAAATGACTGGGAGGGTAATTTGACCGGTTGAGAGTACGGAGGGTGTTTTATGTTATGCAAATTAAATTTTAGGGTGCAAATGAGCACGTTTAGAATTTTAGATGCAAATCTCAACATACATGTTAAATTTAGGGTGCAAAGTGTATTTTTGTCTTGATATTATTATGGAATTAGTAAATGCATTCCTAAAAAAATGCATAAAGCTAAAAAAAGAGAGAGAATATATATATATATATATAATTTGCCAGGTTGTAATCGAGTACTACAGAAGTACCCTCTACTTGTCCTTTGAGCTTTAATTGAATTGGACTAAAAAAGTTTTGTACTTAACACATTGAAAATAATTGATATAAATTTTTTAAAATTTGTGGTGGAGAATATAACTATATATCCCAGCATAAAATTAAATGAGATGTATATATGGTTAATTCATCAGCTAGCGCTACACCATTATGTTTGCTTGGTCTTTGATTCTTCACTTGTCATTGTTATATTGGTGTAACATAATCATATATATATATATATATATATATATATATATATATATATATATATATATATATATGTTCTTAATAATCTCTTTAATTCAGCTTTATCTGATTCATATACATTCCAGAATTAGGGAAATGGACAAGTGATAGACACGTAATTCATACATTTAATTATCCTTAATTTTGTCCTTTTAATTATATTAGTTTATTAAATTAATATGTTTTATTTTATTTTGTAGGATTTAATATTTGTTGCAATAAAGTCAAAATCTTGGTGATCAAGGGATATTTAATGCTTTTATTCATATAAGGAATATCCAAGAAGAATCCTACAAGGAGTAGGAAAGAGGTTGAAAAATCTTGGTGTGCAAGTCAAACCCAACAATAGAAGACAAGTATATCTAGAAGATCTTTTTGAGAAATTGATTGGGGACAAAACTGTCCAAGTTCAATTAGGGTTCCAAGTTATTTTTCCTATAAATAGGCCTCTTGTTTTAGAGAGAAGGACACCACTTGTTATTTTCTTTTTCTTAGTTCTTCACTAGTGTAGAAGGAAGTAACATATTTAGAGTTTGTTTTTTTCTCTTATTTCAATCACGTGTGAAACTACTGTCAGGGAGTATTTGTTTCTTTTATTTATATAATAGAAATTCTCTTTTTAATCATTGTTCTTATTTCATGCGAATTGTAGTACTAATATTATTTGTTTTTGTTTTTAATTCCATGGCTAGCTAAATTTCTAATACCTAGGATTATGATGAAACTAAGTATTTCATAATAATATTTTCTTTACGTTCCAAAATTAATGCCTAATTATTTTCGCCTTCATATTTTCCTCCGCATAAATTGCATATGATTTTTATATTGATTGCGAGGTTTTGATAAGTTATAGTTAATCTGTGAATTTTTCATAACTTATGCTTGCCCATATTAATTATATGAATCATTATTTTTAAAGGGAAGGGAGAATAATTTGGGAGTTGATTTAGGAAATAAGAAAGAATTTATTATGTTAATATTTGGTGGATTCTGATTCCTAGGTATCTTTTCTTATTAATAGTTTCCGTTATTAATTAGTAGCTTGAATAATTTAGTTAATAAATTTTCTCCACCATATTTATTTCTAATTCGCCTAAAATATTAATTAAGGATATATTAAAGAATTAATCTAGTCTCTCTGGGTTCGACCTGTACTTGCCAGTTCTTCAATTTGACACTGTGCACTTGCAGTTACATATTTTTATCACATCAAATTTTTGGCACCGCTGCCGGGGACTAAAATTAATTTTTATTTATTCCTTAATTTTTATTTATTCGAATTAGCTTTAACTCTATATTTTTTTCCCAGGATTATTGAAGTTGGTCGAAGGAGCGAAAAGATAAAAATTTTGTTGCTGCGCTTTCTTCGGTACTTCGTAGCTCCATATTTAAAAAAAAAAAATAGTTTAGTTTTTATTATTATTAATATTTTTTTTATTTGCCGCATTCATGCATTCACTCACGTAGAGCACATCCTGTTAGGTTTTTATTTTTATTTTTGTCAAATATAAACTGTGGTGATTGCTGGAGTGTGACGCCCCCAAAATTAGGTATACATCACCCATCTTGGGTCGTCAGATACATAGTACAGAATACAAATACAACTGATTAATACATCTGTCGTGTACAATATGACAAAACATAAACTGTGAGTTTGAATACAAATATTATCTTCTAGAGAGTATTCATACTCAAAAGGAGTCCTCATTACATTTATTAACACACCATTACATAGAATAGTGAGGACTACTAACTAATACTATCATTCGGACCATCACTCCGTACCCCGACTTGTCCCAGCTACGTTCTCATTTCCTGAAGAGAACAGTGAAAGAAAGGGTGAGCTCAACTAGTCCAGTAAGAAATATTATGACTAAGATAATGCAGAATAAATTATCATTAGCCTTCAACAATGTTAAACTGATAAAATATAATAGACATCAAGTTTAACTGTAGCGGAACAAGCAATCCATTAAAAGAGTCAAGTAGAAAATAAACTCTACTATCTTTTATGATTTAAAAAGTTTTTCAACACTGTAATCGCTGAGACTCGGCTTAATAAAATAATCCACATCATCGAATCACCCATGCACTACGGCCAAGGATATTCGTGTATTCATTAATGGTCATGATCATGCCAACAACTGTCCATCAATGCACTACGACCAATGAGGACTTTTACCACATTATTTGTAACATTACGGTCATGATTATACCGAATAATCCCTGGTCATAATCATACCAAGTCCATCTATGCACTACAGGCCACAGATGACTTTCAACATTTTATAAACATGAGGATGATGACAATGATATAAGAATTCAATAAAATAAGTTCAAGAATTAATTTATCCAGGAATTAACAACGTCCAAATTGTCAACATGATACTGCATTGTGGAGTAAAATTCAAGAATGCTTAGAAGAATATTTTCTTGAAAAGATACTGGATGAAACGCAACTATCAAGGATATTCCACAAATTTCATGGAGTATAGAAGTCAAAACTTAACCAACTGAGTATAATAAAGAATGGAATAACAAAAGAAATCACCATGCATGCGATAGACCGCACAGACAGGTTATTCCAACAGAATAATAAATAATGGAACCAGGTCCGGCGTAAACGCACAGACAGGATATTCCGACAGAATAATAAATAATGGAACCAGGTCCGGTGTAAAACACACAGACAAGATGTTCCAACAGAATAATAATAAAAACGGAACCAGGTCCGGTGTAAAACACACAGACAGGATGTTCCAACAGAATAATAAACGGAACCAGGTCCGGTGTAAAACACACAGACAGGATGTTCCAACAGAATAATAGAAGAATGTCACCAAGTATAGGGTAGACCGCGTATACTGGTTATTCCAACAGAATAATAACGAATGGAATAACAGAAGTTCTCTTCATGAATATAAAAGAAATAATATTCCCTACCTTAAAAGAACTGGATATTGAAAAAGTGATGTAGCAGAATACTTTTAGTCTCTCTCTCTCTTATTCTCTCTATACTTTCTCTCTCTATAGCTTGAATGAATTCGTGAAAAATAATGAAGCCCTAGGCCTCTATTTATAGAAAAACTGAGGGTGGCTCTTGGTCTTAACGAAGGGTCAAATGACTCTTGGTCTTAACGAAGGGTCAAATGACTCTTGGTAATATTGAAGGGACAACTACTATTGACGAAAGTAATTACTATTGACCAAGGTAAATACTATTGACGAAGGTAATTACTATTGACCAAGGTAAATACTATTGACCAAGGTAAATACTATTAACGAAGGTAATTACTATTGACCAAGGCAAATACTATTGACGAAGGTAATTACTATTGACCAAGGTAAATACTATTGACGACGGTAATTACTATTGACGAAGAGACTCTTAGATGATGATATATGGCCCCCCCATAAAATAACCAAACTTACCACAACGTCTCAATAATATAACATATTATACAGATGATACTATGACAATAATTTAAGAGATATGACGCAGCAATTACTGTAGCAATAATTGAGTATAGCTGAGTGACTTCTCACGTAAGCATCAATAATCAATACCGTGTGCTACTATGCAACCACGCGTATTACTGTACTTTTACTACCAAGTAGTTCAACAGTTTTAACGATTTTAACGGTAACACCTCAGCTGTTATTTTTATAGAAAGATAATTCTGTCGTTTTCTCAATCCGACAATAATTCCGTTGTGGGGTCCACCAATGATTGTGCCGTCGTACGAATATTCCCCGACAAAAAGAATATTCCCCGACCAAACGAATATTTTATAACAACTTGCTTACTTTGTAAAATTTATAAATATTACCCACAACTATAACATTATATCAAATTAACTTCATAATATTCAAAAATGATATTTATAGAAAATTCATCTTTATTTATAAAAGTTGGGGTCTTACATGGAGGATTGAGGTACGTCAAAATTTCTCATTCTTTCGTAATTCACATAGTTTTAGGACACTTTATTTGTTTACAGTTTTTTTATTATTTGTGCATTTTCATCTTTAATCTAACAATAAGGGCACAACCCTTAACAAGATAAGGTGGGGATTTTATCACCCTTCCTTGGCCCACAAACAACTCAATTTACATTTTGCATGACCATGACCTAATAAAATCAAGTAGACGTTGGCCCCTAGGACCCTCGAGCTCAATTAGGACAAGAAACTTCAAGAGGAGTCTGAATTTTAAATTAATCAAACTACTGGTGTCTAGGCAAGTGGTTCAAAAGGTATACGCCTAAAGATTGTGTGGTTAATCAATTAGTCACCGTTTCTACGGAGAGACTCCCACCTTTCTTACACTTACCTGGCTAGTGGTGTGATTAATTTCGAATTTGGTGGACCTTGCGGTGTAACTTAGAACAGTTAGGAGCTGTCTAGATTTTAATTAGGTTGACTTTAGAAGTAAATTTATTGTTTTTATTTTTATTTTTTTTTATTTTATTTTTGTTTTGTTTTGTTTTGTTTTTTTGTGCTTATCTGCTTATTTGTTAAGTAGTGTATGCAAAAAGTGTGGATTAGGGACGAAACATCCCGATTAGTGAGAACACTTGATTTTTCGGATTTCACTTTAAAAGATCTCACTTTAAGAAAAATGGAGGGCGCACAAACTGTTTCTTTAAGGGATCGATGTTATCCTTCCCGCTCTGCCCAACCTTCATGTATCAGTCTACCACCGGTAACTGGTAACAATTTTGAACTTAAGCCACATTTTATAAATATGTTACCTAGGTTCACAGGGATAGAAGATGCATATTTATTTATTTATTCAGGAATTTGAGGAAGTTTGTGCCCTAATAAAAATTCAACAATTGTCTGATGACTCAATTAGGCTAAGATTTATAACATTTGCTTTAAAAGATAATGCTAAAAAATGGTTATATAGCCTACCAAATAATTCCATATCAACCTGGGAGGGATTTGTTGTTACATTTCAAAAAAAATATTTTCAAAATCATAAAACTGCTAAAATTAGGACTGCAATTCATCAATTTTGCCAACTTGAAAAAGAGTCCTTTTGGAAATATTTTGATAGATTTAAAAATTTGTTATCCCAGTGCCCACACCACGGAATTGAGAAATGGAGATTGTGTCAAATTGCTTACGAAGGTTTAGACTATCCCACTAAAATAATGTTAGAGTCAATGTGTAAAGGGGATTTTTTGAATAATGATGAGGAAAAGGCTTGGGAGTTTTTAGATGACTTAGCAGAAAAAACCATGCAATGGAAAACCACCCGAGAGACAGATAAACCTAGTTCATCTAGGGGTGTTCATACAATTGATAATTCAATTGCTACCGAAGTTAAGTTGGCTGGTGTACTTAAAAGACTTGAAGATTTAGAAACTAGGGGACAATCACACATGAACCAAATCTCAACACCACCACCTTTGTGTCTAAAGTGTAATTCACCAAGCCATGTGATTAAGGAATGTCCTAGAGTCGTGCCCCGATTTGAAGAATATGAACAAGTCAATGGAATGTTTCAACGACCTAGGAATGACCCATTTGCACCCACTTATAATCCTGGTTGGAGAAATCATCCTAATTTTGCATGGAACCAAGGACCCTAACCAAATAATTCTTCAAATCAGGTCAATCAGTCTCTAAATCAATCTTTTCAACCTTACCAAAAGTCAAATCCTGGTCCGTACCAAAATTCAAATCCAGCACCTCAATATCCACCAGTTTTTTCTAATGAAAGTGAGAGGAGACTTAGCACCTTAGAGAAAAGTGTGAGCACCTTAGAGAAGAGTATGGAAACTGTAATAAAATCTATTTCTCGCCTAGAGATCCAAATGAGTCAATTGGCCACTACAGTTAGTGAAAGAGAGAAGGGTAAACTTCCTAGTCAACCCGAGACCAATCCAAAATTTTCAGTTCCTACTCAAAAATCTTATCATGTTAATTCACTTGAAAACAACCAAGTCAATCATGTGAATTCTGTAATTTCTTTAGGGTCTGGAAATTATTTTAACAATCATGCTAGAATTGATAATGAAGAAGAGAAAAATTTAAATGTTGAATCTAATAATCCATCTTCAAAGTTAGCCCAGCCTGAAAAGCCCACAAACTCTGAGTCAGTAGGTCTATCTACTCAGCGTGTGTCAAAAAATGATCAAACCACATCTTCTGAATCAAATGAAAACGTCTTCAAACCTAAAGCCTCATTCCCTCAAAGACTTATTTCAAATAAGCAGTCAGCCCAGTTGGACAAAATTCTAGAAGTGTTCAAACAAGTAAAAATTAACATTCCTCTTTTAGATGTCATTCAACAAGTTCCCTCATATGCTAAATGTCTAAAAGATTTGTGCACACATAAAAGAACCACTCATGTTCCTAAGAAAGCTTTTTTAACAGCTCATGTTAGTTTTATCTTGTCATGTCAAGTCCCTGTGAAGTATAAGGACCCCGGTTGTCCTATAATTTCATGCATCATAGGTGACACATTAATTGAAAAAGCTTTGCTTGATTTAGGAGCTAGTGTGAACCTGTTACCATTTTCTGTGTACCAAACCTTAGGCTTAGGGGAGTTGAAAAAGACAAGTGTCACACTCCAACTAGCTGACCGTTCTGTTAAAGTGCCAAAAAGAATAGTTGAAGATGTACTCATTAAGGTTGGTGATTTTATCTTCCCTGTTGACTTTGTTGTCCTTGAAACCCAACCTGTTGCCAATCCCAAGAGTCAAATTCCTGTCATTTTAGGTAGACCATTTCTAGCAACTTCTAATGCGTTAATCAATTGTAGAAATGGACTAATGAAATTGACATTTGGGAACATGACAATTGACTTAAATGTGTTTAATGTGGGAGAGCAACCTAGTGATTTGTTTGATCAGTCCGTTGAAGTGAATATGATTCAACAAATGTCGGGAAATGAGCTTATGGGGGGAGATGAAATTATTAACTTTTGTCTAAATCATTTTGGTCAAAATTGGGATGAAACTGAATACTTGAATGAGGTCAATGAGATGTTGGACTCCACAGTCCAAAAATCTTACTCTAGATTGGAACCTATAGTTGAATCAAGTTTGACACATTTTGAGCATTTTCACGAGAATCAAATTGACCTTCAATCCTCTTATGATCATTTTAAGTCTACCTTGGGTTCATTCGAAGCGCTTTCCAGAAACACTAAATATGATTTAACAAATGAACCAAAGGTTGTGGACAATGATAATCTTCCATGTTTAGATAATGAGATCATATCTCCCATTTCAGATAATGCATGTGTTAATCAAGTGGTGTCTAAACATCTTGGTCTAACAGTTATTCAAAATGATAAAAATGTTTTAGTGCCCCATGGTAACAAATATGGATGGCAAGTTTGGATAGATTTTATGAAGTTAGAATTTTTCAAAAGGAACCATCATTTTTCGTTATCATTATCTGACTCAATTTTAAAAAAATCAGTCGGGTATGCTCACAATTGTTCTTCTGTTGCAAATTCTAACTATTTTCAATTACCCAGACCTCCTGAAAATCATACGCAATCCACTTTAGGTTGTCTGTTTGTATCCCTGATCATTTACAGTCGCATAGTTTTTAGGATGCATAAAATTTGTAGATATGTACATTTATTTTCTTTCTCACCACATTTTCTTGCAGAACAAATGCCCCGCATACAAGGTATAATTTTTTTTTCACATCTTTGTTCTCTTTTCTTCATTTGCATACATTGAGGACAATGCATGATTTAGGTATGGGGGGAGTTTGTTTGTATTATTGTATTAGATTTTTTTTATTTTTTTTATTTTTTTTTAGGAAAAAATAGTAAAAAAAAACACGAAAAAAGTATTAAAAAAAAAAATTTTGTTTGACTTTTTATGCATTGGATTAATTCTAATAAGTGTCTGTGGAGCAAAACTCATGAGTAATATTGAAAGATTTAGAACTCTTAAATTTTTGATAAGATGCGAAATCTTAGTTTAAAACACCATCCGGATTAAAATTGATTTCACAAGTATTTTTGCACTTCACGTTTACACTAATTCTTAGTTGTGGGGTATAAACCATGATTCGAGTAATTTCAAAGAAAAAAAAAAGAAAAGAAAAGAAGAAAGAATGAAAAAAATGAAATTGAAAAAAGTTGAAAAAAAAGAAGAAATAAATAACTGCTTCAATGTCCATTAAACGAAATAACTGGGTATCCAAGCCTCGGGAAGCATCGATATTCACGCTGAAAAGTGTGATGGATAAAAGCAGCTTGACTAGTCTAATTTTGTGGCCTTTGTTACTCGAGTAAGTAAGCCCTTAGGGGTGTCTCTACACCTAGTGCCCTAAAGCCATCTGGTTTGGGAGTCATTGGTCCAACGCTCGCTCTACATGGGTAACTCTGAAAAGCCTAAGAAAATGAGACATTGCACAAGTCAAGAATCAAAATTGAAAAAAATGGAAAAAAGAAAAGAAAAGAAAAAAATGAGCTTGCTTGATTTTCATGGTAAAAATTCCTACTAAGAGTTACATCATATACACATGCATGCATCACATGGAATTGATTTAATGAATGATGGTGTCTAAAATAAAAAGATTGAGTATTTTTGATAAGGTGAAAGTGTGATTTTGAATTTAATCTTGCTTCTGTACAATGCCCATAGATATTTAGAAGTTTTCTTTCAATTTCATAATTTGTTGAACCCAAAAAATATATTTTTGAATTTTGTGGGTATATTCACTGCAAACCCTCACGAGACACAACTCGTCCACTTAGGGTAACCTTGGGGTTTAAATGCTTGTTGCACATGCTAAGTGTAATCGTGTTTCCTACGGAAATGGGGTAGTTTAATTTTTATTTTACTCGAGGACGAGCAAAAGCTAGGTATGGGGGTATTTGATAGACACGTAATTCATACATTTAATTATCCCTAATTTTGTCCTTTTAATTATATTAGTTTATTAAATTAATATGTTTTATTTTATTTTGTAGGATTTAATATTTGTTGCAATAAAGTCAAAATCTTGGTGATCAAGGGATATTTAATATTTTTATTCATGTAAGGAATATCTAAGAAGAATCCTACAAGGAGTAGGAAAGAGGTTAAAAAATCTTGGTGTGCAAGTCAAACCCAACAAGAGAAGACAAGTATATCTAGAAGATCTTTTTGAGAAATTGATTGGGGACAAAACTGTCCAAGTTCAATTAGGGTTCCAAGTTATTTTTCCTATAAATAGGCCTCTTGTTTTAGAGAGAAGGACACCACTTGTTTTTTTTTTCTTAGTTCTTCACTAGTGTAGAAGGGAGTAACATATTTAGAGTTTGTTTTTTTCTCTTATTTCAATCACGTGTGAAACTACTGTCAGGGAGTATTTGGTTCTTTTATTTATATAATAGAAATTCTCTTTTTAATCATTGTTCTTATTTCATGCGAATTGTAGTACTAATATTATTTGTTTTTGTTTTTAATTCCATGGCTAGCTAAATTTCTAATACCTAGGATTATGATGAAACTAAGTATTTCATAATAATATTTTCTTTACGTTCCAAAATTAATGCCTAATTATTTTCGCCTTCATATTTTCCTCCGCATAAATTGCATATGATTTTTATATTGATTGCGAGGTTTTGATAAGTTATAGTTAATCTGTGAATTTTTCATAACTTATGCTTGCCCATATTAATTATATGAATCATTATTTTTAAAGTGAAGGGAGAATAATTTGGGAGTTGATTTAGGAAATAAGAAAGAATTTATTATGTTAATATTTGGTAGATTCTGATTCCTAGGTATCTTTTCTCATTAATAGTTTCCGTTATTAATTAGTAGCTTGAATAATTTAGTTAATAAATTTTCTCCACAATATTTATTTCTAATTCGCCTAAAATATTAATTAAGGATATATTAAAGAATTAATCTAGTCTCGGTGGGTTCGACCTGTACTTGCCCGTTCTTCAATTTGACACTGTGCACTTGCAGTTACATATTTTTATCAGATCAACAAGCAGAGCCATTTGTGCTGGAAGGTTGGGTTTATTGTAGGGCAGACATGTGCTGGTTTCAAAAATTAACTAACTCATTGGTAGCTTCCAAGTCTGAACAGCTCGCTGTGGGACATTATTGCCAGATTTAAGTCCTTGTAAGCTCTCCAGCACACACACTTAAACACCCCAACTAATATCAAATGAAAATAAATAAATAAATAAAAATATCACAAACATGCAGTACTGTTCGATCGGTTGTGGCATAAAAAACAATCCAAGACGAATAGTCCTTCCTAAAATTGTTTAGAAAAATATCAATAGCACTGTTTCCTCCCTCGACTCATTTTGTCTGATATATCAACTACTTGATATTCTTAATTAATGACTTAGTTGAACTTTGCAAGTCTCACCCTCCTACGTGTTTCCAATAAATTAATACTCGGTTTATTAGCTATATTTTGTTCATTTATGATAAATGGGAATTATCTAGAGCCGAAGCATTTCTGGTAAAGATCTAGCTAGTAAAAATAATTATTGGCAATCTTAATTTCTTCTATTAACCAAGCGAGTTTTAACAAAATTAAATTAGCCTTAATTAATGTAGCAAATAACCAAGGTTTGAAAAAGGATGAATTAATTTTATAGACGTACTAAACTAGCAGGCTGCTTAAATTAAGAGCAAGGATCTTATATATATATATATAGCAAGAATCAAAAGCATTCCTCTTAAATAACATTCTTCCTTAAATAACACTCATTTAGTAAAACTACGTCGTTTTGGAGTGACTTAAAAGAGAGTGGTCCCACTTGTAAACGACTTAAAAGAGAGTTGTCCCACTTGTTTTCCTTTTATTTATAAAAATGCCACCCGCGGCCACTCCAAAACGACATAATTTTAATAAAAGAGTGCTATTTAAGAGGAATGCTCTTGATATATATATATATATATATGAAATGGTGAACTCTCTATCTTTTGGACTTTAGACTGTAAGATTCAGCTGTTATTAGATATTATATTTTCATATGAATGTCTCTCGCATCAAATTGTAGCGCATAAATTTCGACAGAGTGAGTGCAGAGCAGCTTACCAAAGTATGTAGTGAATTTTATGCTCCTATAGTCCTATATAATATAATCTCAATTCTCAGGCTTTTTAACAAATGTGGGAGGATGTCATTCGGCTGATAATTCTGAAACTATATCGGATCAACCAAGCCTTGAAAAAATGGAATAACTATATTTCATTATCATGATTGTATTTCTTGTGGACCCGGTTAGCATAAAATTTAATTTTTAGTAAATTAGTCAATAGAATGCTGATACACATACAGTCTCGTCTGCGTGTCAGTACTCTATTAGTCAATTGATCAACTTACTCAAAAATAAATTTCATGTTAACCACTTCCGTTTCTTGTTATAGCTTTTTCCCTCTAAAAATATTTTTATATAGTAAACCGTTCTTGATGTCGCGTTGTAATAATTCATAACAATTGAAATCTTTGGTATGATCCAAATCTAATACATTTTCATTGACAGAGCCAACCAATTATGGCTGACATAGTGTTCAATAATTTTGCAATTACTACAAAAAAAATTAAGTCTCATTCAAACAACAGAGAAAATCACGCGTATAATAATTTAAATCATAAACGATAAAAAAAGTGTCGTACGATTTTTATATAAAAATATTATTTATGTTGTGAATTTATCAGTTTCCAAAATATATTATGCATTGAAGTTGTTTCTGTAAAATCTGGGCCAATAAGTATACGGTTGAAAGGGATTCAGCTGGGCCAGGAATACAGTCCTGTTTTGTGGGCTACTGGTTATTCCATGGTATCCATCAATCAGCCGTAATTTAAGGAGAACCATTACATTTAAAAAAATCTTGGATTTAGGCCCAACTTGACTCATGTGGGGATAACTAGCATGTGATCCGTGGTACTCATCCCTACCCTACCCTATGATTTTAAAACCTGTGGAATTGTAGTTGGTCACTTTCCACATGGTGGGCCTATTCTCCCTCCTCTATCGCACCTTAAAACTTTGCTGATTATTAGATCCGACAAAATATGAATTTAATTTGATTTTAGTTTATATAAAATGGTTATAGGTCTAAATAAGAACTAAAATAATATTCCCTCTATTCTTAAATAAGTGACGTTTAGAAAAAAAAATTAATTTCAAATTATTTATAGTTTATAACTTTCTAGGAGAATAAATTATTTACTTTCATATGTCACCCTTACCTTCCCTCATTGTCCCAAGAAATTCTCACATTTAGTATTAATAGTTTTCAACTTTCCATAAAGGATAGTGATAGAATTTCACACAGATTTTAATTATTAAATGACAATATTAAATGACTTTCTTAATTCATGTGCAAAAACTTTAAACGACACTTATTTAGGAATGGAGGGAGTATTATTTATTTTTAATATGGTTTGTATGGGTTGAACCCAAATAATTATAGTTTTAATATAGATCGACCCATATTTTATTTTTTTTAAATTTATGTATTTTCTCTCTTCCCAATTCCCATCTTTCGTTAATTAATTATCTCTAAAATAGATTAATAAAACATTGATAATAATATACTAACTATTATATTAGATTAACTAAATATTAAATTTTTTTTGGTGCATATAATCAGTAAATATTATTTTTTTTGTGGAGGTGGGAGTGGGGATGGGGGTGGGTCTGTATATATAATTAATAAATATATTTTTTTGTGGGTAGGTGGGTGGGTTAGGGTGGGTTGGGGTGGGGTGGGGTGGGGTGGGTGCGTAGGTGGGTGGGGTGGGGTGGGTGGATGGGGTGGGGTAGGGAGGGTGGCGCGGGGGTGGGGTGGGTGGGGCGGGGGCGGTTGCATACATAATTAATAAATATTATTTTTTGGAGGGGGTGAGGGGTGAGCAGGGTGGGGGTGTATACATAATCAATAAATATTACTCCCTTCGTCCCAAGATAAAAGTCTTTATTACTATTTTAGGTAGTCCCAAGTTAAATGTCTACTTACCTTAAATTATCTATTTTTTACAATAATTTACCTATAATACCCTAATTATTAACTGTTATATTTCTATTCTCTATGCATATTTATGAAGTCACTAGTAATGTGCATAAAACTATGCAATTAAATGAGAATTTAAATATGGATAATTTTATCATCTTTCTTAATATACACAAAAGGTCAACTAATATTTTTATCCTGGGACGAAGAGGGAGAATTTTTTTGGGAGGGCGAGGGCGAGGGCGGGGGTGGGGGCAGGGGCGGGGGGCGAGTGACTGGTGAGGGTGGTTTAATTATCCTAAATAAAATGTTGATGAAGTTATGTCCATAGTAAAAGTATATATACTAAATTCATAAGTGTGTTGTACCTACATAAATATGTCAAAAATTTCATATTTTAAAATAACTGGTCCAGCAATATTAGGACTGTGCATTTTTTATCGGTTTTTTGGATCAGACCGAATCCGCCGATTCTGTATAAAAAGAATCGGTCCGATTTTGGTACAAAAAAATCGGTCTGGTTTCGATACAGAAAAATCGGTACCGATTTCTGTACTACCTATTTATGGTTCGATTTTACCGAACCGGACCGGTATATAATTGTTTTCTATTTTTTTTATTATTAATAAATAATTAATAATAAAAATAATAAAATAATGAATATAATAATAATAAAAAAATAATAATAATAAAATAGTAATTATATTAATTTTCGGTAAAAATTGGTACTGAACTGGTAAACTTGTTCGATATACCGGTCCAACTGGTACTGATCCGGTTCGGACCGATAAAAACAGGTTGCACACCTCTAAGCAATATTATGAAATATGGGTCAAAACTAGTTAAACTAGTTCTAACACATATTTGTAATTAATAATATGGATCCAAAACTGAACCAATTTATAACCTAAAAACTACTTAATCAACCCAATAAATCTAAGTATTTTAGTTAACTATATAGTTTTCAATCTAAATTGTCAAGTCTACTGATTATTTTACGTAACTTGTGTGGTTACGTTTTCTCTTTTGTTGCAAGGATTTTTTTTCCATATATATATATATATATATATATATATATATATATATATATATATATATATATATGTGTGTGTGTGTGTGTGTGTGTGTGTGTGTGTGTGGTAATAATTTATATTATATATTTGTTATGGATCAAAAATAGACATACATTATTTTTATTGTTCAATATAATAATCAACGATCGAGATTAATTAATTTCGTTTGCTAGCGGATTACGAATTACGTCTGTTACTAATAGTAGCGAACGACGATACTATTTTCAGCGTCATCCGCTACTATTAGTAGTGGACGACACCCGTCAAACGCTACTATTAGTAACGGATGTGAATTAATGTCGATTTCTTATATTGAAGATATATATAGTGTATGTCTATTTTTGATCTATAACAAATGATCATTCTCCACACACACACACACACACACACACACACACACACACACACACACACACACACATATATATATATATATATATATATATATATATATAAATTACGTCATAATTTACTTTTATTTATATGTTAAAATATCAGTCACTATTTCTTTAAATTGTAGTATTACTACTATAAATACTAACATATATAAAATGTTAGAAAAATTTTAATTGGACTTAAATGTGAAATAATATAATTTTATTATTATTTTTTCTAAGAAAGTTTAGTTTTCTTTTACACTAGTCCTAGGATTATAGCTACAATGGGTTAGTAATTATTGCATTTCAATATTACCTATATAGGTTATTTATTAAAGTTAAATAAAAGAAAAGGTCGAACAAAAGAAACAAGAGGAAGAAAACCTAAACATATGTTAAGAAAACTGATATTTTTACATGAAAAAAATAATATTTTTACATGAGTTGCTCTCATATGAATGTGAGATCTATTCACTGCTCGTACATGTAAAAATATTGTTTTTTTATATGAAAAAAAAAATAAAACAATTTTCATATGTTAAAGGGGATCGGCTGCCTAAGAAGCAATGAGTTGGTCCAAATTAAGCATTTGGATTATTTGGGTGAGAAGTAAAGTTGAGTTGAGCAATGCAATTTGCACTGTAACCAGAAAAGCATAATTTTTAGTCATAGTAAAATTTGTTCAAACAATCAATTTATCCTCAACTAGTACTATTAATTAATTTTAACAAAAAGGAAAATAATTTTTTTTTTCAACGGACACAAACAGGACAACATTGTCACAATCCATGCTATCCAAGCATCGTGCGTATTTTTTATTGAAAAAAGAAGAGGAACCATTCAAAATATTGGGAAATAGTGTGTTGGATCTTGGAATTTTCACATGGGCCGCCCAATGTTTAGTCTAGGCCGGTTTAAAGTGGGCCAGAACCATCTCTCTTCGTACGGTTAAATTAACTAAGGGACTGTTTGATAAAAACTGAATCAATCTGCAGTTGAATCTGAATCTAAATGAAAAAAATTATTTGATAATTGACATATCTGAAACACTTGAATAATAGATTTTTATTATTTTACTCATCTAAAAAAAATTCAAAATTGTTGTAAATTTATTTAAAATAACTTAATATAATATAATAGTTAATATTGATAAAAAAAATAATAATTTATTCAGCCGTCATTCAGCCCAAATCGTCTGAATGGTTGACTCGGTCAGCCATTCAGACAATTTTTTTTCAAAACAAACGCACTGAATGATTGAATCGGTCAGTCATTCAGTGCTAATCAAACAACCCATAAGGGTAAGAATTAAAACTATTTTTATTTTTTCTTTCATTTCATATAAAGCATTTATTCTCTTAATTATTTATTTTTACTACAATCGTTTCAAACTTTATTGGTTCTCAAAAATACTTGCATATCATCATGTGAGATGTGGGGGACTCTTTCATTTTTTTGAGATCAATCAATCTAAAGTTCTATTTGTTCTCAAGCCTCTACCTCTAGGAAGTAGGAACCACACTGCATTTATCACTCACTCTTTAACTATTATTATTTCTTTTCTTTACTGTCCTTTTGTAACCGTGAAAATTTTAAAAAAGTAGTACAAAATATCTATAATAATAATATAGAACACAATTTGAATTTGGGCAGAAAGTCACAAGGACGGTACATATTCATTCTAATTAATTTCAGCGAGAAAACACAAACACGGTTCAGATTCATTCTAATTTTTAGATTGTTGAAAGTTGAAACGGAGAGAGAGAGGCACGAAGAGTGAGTGAGAATTTAGTTACACCGTGACTTTAGAGGCACGCACAATTACTAGTGTATATACTATTTGACAACTGTTTGCTAACTCAGGGAAGTGGTTAGGATGAAGTTTATTTTTGGGTAAGTTGGTCAATTGGTCAATAGAGTGTTGACACGCAGGCGAGGTTCTATGTGTGTCAATATTTTATTGATCAATTGACCAACTTATAAAAAAATAAATTTCATACTAATCGAATCCCTCGCTCAGATATACGGACCTTGTTTAAGGAATGTGTAATTTTATAATGAAATTGTTACTTTCAGATGAGTATGTATATGGAGACTGGAGAGATTTTTATTTTTGTCGCTAAAAGAATTTGACAGTGCTAATAAAAACTTCGTCATAATAAGATAAATTTTTAGTGGTCAAAGTCGAAAAATTGTACAAGTAAATTATTTGGAATGAGTGAATAGAAAATTAAATACACCCGAAAGGCGTAGAATAAAAATTGTACCAGTAGTATTTGGGTCTTCTTTGAAAACTAATAGAAACTACATACATTTTTAAATATTAGTGCAATTGCAGAATTTTATTAGAAAATAAAATAGTAAGAAGAAAATTCATCTTATCTTATTTCCATGCACTATTTCATTTTTAGACATCTCTAAAAATAAAATTTAAAGATAAAATATGTATTTTCCTTCGCATTTAGGCAAATAATTAAACACTTGCTCTTTCTCATATTTCAAGTAGGAGATAATTGACTTTTTGGTCATTGTACTAGAGTCCGATTTTCATTGTGGTTACCAAATTTTTTTTTTACAATTGCGTAACTATACGTTAAAATAATTAACAAATGGTCATTATTTATAATTTCCGTCCAAAAAATGGATGGAATTGTTGAGTATGCATATATATATATATATATATATATATATATATATATATATATATATATATATATTGCTGATGTGTACATGGGCTTTGGCGCTTTGCTATGTGTAATTGTGTATTATGATGATCATGTGTCAAGCAAATGCTCATAGATATTAAGTATAATCGTATCTTAATAATAATTTTAAAATAGTAATAATAAAAATAAAAATATTAAGAATAACAATAAAAATAATAATTTTTAAATAATAATAATAATTACAAAATAATAATAATAATAATAATTTTTACAAATGTATTTATATAAAATTAATGAATTTATATTTCTTTAATTTTTAAATATTTTAAGTTCACTTTAAAAATATAAAATTATCTAATATTTTGAAATTAGTATTATTTCTATTATTTAAAAATTATTATTATTATTGTTATTATTTAAAAATTATTATTATTATTATCATTTTGTAATTATTATTATTATTATTTAAAAATTATTATTACTATTTTAAAATTATTATTATTTTAAACCAACTAAATCTATCCAGAAAAAATTTCAGTGAAAATCGGGCCCTAAAACCAAAAAGTCAATTATCAGTTTTAAGTAATTGTGTTCCTTTCTACGTCAAAAAGGAAGAAGTTACACCATGATGAGCTTAAAAAGTGGCAGGCACAGTTCAATAAAAAACACAAATCATTACTGTTGTGTAGAAAAAAAGGGGAAAAAACAATAAACAGAGGGGAGAATGGAAATCATATACACTCATTTCATACAAAATCTAGCTCTCACTGTAGCCAAGTATTCCCTCTCTCCGATGGAAATGCATGCAGGATTAGACCTTCCTGGAATCATTTGAAAATTGCTTCACTGTTGGAGCGAACATCCAAGAAAAATGTATGTAATGAAAACATTGAATTTTCAGCCAAACTCTTGCTTCAATTTCATGCCAATTTGAAAGATCAAATTATGAAGATAAGAGCAAGAATACCAATTCTTTTGGCATTATTTACCAACTTCTGGTTAGCTGTTGCTTGGTAACCGACAAAATACCAGTGAGCCAGATGACCTAATAGCCATTCTTTGCTTTTGTGGAAAAGAATCTGCTGAATCCTCGAGAATGTTTCTCTGGTGTTGGAGCAGCAGAAGAAGAAGAGGAGCCTGACTTGGTGGGTCGGTGCTTTGGATTTTTTGAACTGATTGGTGATCTCAATAGATTGTTTACTTCAGAATCAGGACTGAAAAGGGTGTTGTATATATCCATGGGGGACTCACTACCAACTCGATGCATATTGGCAGAAGTAGCACTATCCATCTCAGCTATATCCACATCATGAAAGTTCATGCTACTAATTGTTGGTTCATCTTCAGTAAAGCTTTCACCCTTCTGAGTCCTCTCACTGGATGGAGTCCGCAAAGACTCTGTTTGAGGTCGCATCAATTTCAACTGCTTTCCTAGAAGAAATATGGTTTCTTGACACTCTGCTAACTTCTCTGCTGCAGCAGCTACCTCCATCTCCTGAAATAACAAACGGTTTATCTTTTCCATTAGTTTCGCCCCCCAAAATTCTATCTTACCATTTACAAAGAATCAGCATTGCAAATCAGCAAATCAATACAAAAATAAATAAATAAATTTGGGGGGTGGGGGTTGGGGGTTGGGGTGGGGTGTGCCATCTAAGGTGGTGCAAATATCTTTCAGGGGTGTTACCCCATATAAATATACTTGTATACACCATAGAGGGTCTAATTTCTTTCTAAGAAATCTAAAACATAGGTTGCCCATTCAGCACAGGAATTTCTGCAGCACAAAAAATGAATTGTGCCTCTTTCCGATATTACAATTAATCTTCTACGTCGTACAGTGATAGATATTTTCATCCATAATGTTTATTGTGGATCAGGATCTCAAATAAAATGAATCAACATTTAGTGATAGGCAGCTGTGGTTTCATAACAGGTTAGACTGCAGCCCCAAGATTTGAGGAAATGAAGTACCAAGCAGATGAACATAAAAGATAGCTTTGTTAGCAAACATAGGCTTGTTTAACAGGATATAAAAAAAATCATTTTCATCATTATAACTACACATCACCTATAAAATAAACCAGTCAATGTCCTAAATGAAATCAATCAATCAGAGGACGCATTTAATTTACATTTTTTGTCTTGTCAACAACTTCTAAAATTAAAGTAGTTCTACAATTAATCGCATTTGCATCAGTCTCAGAGATCACATTGCTTGCTATAACAATTGTAATTTCTGTATGTTGGAATATGGATATCCAATTGGGGCGCCCATGGAGGGTCCGACCCATTTGGGTTAAATAACTGTTCTCTAATTGACAAGGTATAGAGACGTTCGTGTTTTTTTGAACGTGGGAGTGACTAGACGTGGGAAGAGAGTTGGGAAGTGGCTCAACCACTTCCTTATTAAATAGTCACCTCTATCGATCAAATACAACAACACTCCAATTGCCGCTCCCAATATCGAGACCCAAACTCTAATTGTTACGTACTGTGAATTAGTGCTCCGTTCTCGAACATAGTTCGGAGACGCTGTTGGGTTAAAGGAACAGCAGGAGATTTTCCGCATCAAAGGCTCAATCAGAATTCAAAAGGTATGCCTTTGATTCTCCATATTATGTGTAAATATGAATAGCATGCGTATTAAAATCCCTTCATTGGTATCAGAGCAAGGTTTAACGATCTCATGTATGCTATGTATGGAATATTTACACTTTATGCCATGGTTGCATGTTTAAAAGAAAAAAAAAGGCTTGAAAACATCATTAATGGCAATCTTAGATACACTAAATGTTAGGGGCTAATATTGAAGTATTTTGTAGCCTAAACACAGTGTATATGATCTGCATTATTTGGGTTTAATTCGATAATTAATTTAAAATTAATTTGAAACCCTAGTTTGCAAACAGCCTTCTTTGAACAGCCATAACTTTTTCTGTGATTGTCCGATTCGGTTGATTTTTCCATGTATGCGTAGTACTCGTTGTAAGCTTTCCAACGATATATTATGGGCCTAAATCGGAGTTGTATAGAGTGAGATATGACTTCTCAAAGTTTTAGTCGCGAAATGGCATTTCTGTAAATTTTTGTGTCTGGAGGTTGAAGATGACTATCGGCCCGACCAGCGCGCCCGACCCGCGCGGCTGACCCGCGGCCCTGACCCGTTTTTACAGATTTTTTTATATTTAATTTCCAGAAAATGATTTATTAATTATTTTTAGCATGGAAATTAATTTAAAAATAGTAAAAGTGACTATTATATTCTGGAAAATTAATAGAAATTAATTATTGGCATATAATTAATTATTATACTGGAATTTGGAAATATTGACTGTTTTGAATATTTTTGGTTAATTTTCTACCTATTAATTAATGGTTTATTAATTATGAAAATTAGCAAATTTATCACGAAAATTCCAGGAAAATTTCAGTGACTATATTGTGATGTTAAGTTACTGTTATGATTTTTCAGAGTGAAAATAAGTGTATTGTATAGTTTTGGCTAATTTCCAATTAATTGTGCAATAGCTTATTAATTATGATAATTAGCATGATTATCAGAAAATTCCAGAAAATTACAGTTATGCTTTTATGATGATAAGATACTGTTATAAAAATTTTTGGAAGAAATTAACAGATTTGGATATCTTTGGTTAATTTTCATCTTTTTATGCATGATTAATTAATTGTGATAATTAGAAAAATTATTGAAATAAATTCCAGAAAATTACAGTAATGTTTTATAATGTTAATTTACTGTTGAGAATTTTTTGGATGCATTTTAATGTTTTTATAGCATACTTGGTATATTAATCGAGTAATAATGCCTATTTTTTAATTCCATTTGTTAATATTTTTGGGATATTAATTGTTGGTGCTTGGAATTAAATTATCATGCTATAATTACATGTATACCCCTGTTCCAAGTGGGAGTGATTTAGGTTGTAGTAATTTAATTAAACTATTCCCTAAATTATACGTCTTGTGCGCTGAAAAATTAAATTTAAATAATTAAACATTTATACGGATTGTGATTCCTAAGCCTGGCGAAGTCTCCCTTCTATATTTATGTCCTATTATTTTTATGTTAATTTGGTTCATGTGGCAAAGATGATTTTTATACTGTGGTGAACGTTGAATATCTCTAATGAATCCTCGATTTTTTAAATCAAAGCAGAAAATGGCTTCAAAACACATTATCGCAGATCTTAACCAAGGAAACAAACTAGACGGAGATAACTATAACGTGTGGCACCGGAAAGTCAGGATGATTTTGGAGGAGCAAGAGGTTGAAGAAACCCTGCTGTCCAAAATGGCTAAACCAGAGGGTGAAAATGCAAAGGATTCGATCAAGGTCGCTGCCTTCGAAAGTTGGCGCAAAAAGGATCGTATCTCTCTCATAACGTTGCTGAGCTGCATGAACAATGACTTTCTGTTTGAGTATGAACAATACTCTACTGCACACGATATTTGGGAGGCTCTCAAAACTAAGTTTGGTGGCACCTCGTTGACAAGGATGAGGGAATTAGCCATAAGGTTCGATGGTTACAAAAAAAAAGATAACCACACTATGAAACAACACCTTCGAATCATGGCTAATATGATCCGGGAGTTGAAATCCGGAGGTACTCAATTGTCAGACGAATAGCAGATTTCAGCGGTGGTTCGCTCCCTTCCCGATAATTGGAAACATATGCGGGTCAACATGACTCATAACGAGAATATCAAGACCTTTGATGATATTCGTCGTCACTTGGAGCTCGAGGCTGAGCGCCTTGATGTTGTCAAGACCTCCAGGGCATATGTGGCTGAATCAAACTCTCGTAGAGGGTTCACACCTAAGAAGGGGAAGAAACCTGCTCATCCTGCTGCGCCTAAAGGGGCTGCGAGTGGGGGTGCTATCAAGCGTAAGAGAGGCAAACGAGATTCTGGTAAAAAGGACAAAACCAAGATGACATGCTACAACTGTGGCAAGGCGGGACACTTCGCTCGTGAGTGCACTGAGCCGAAGAAGGTAATTCCTAGTCCTAATCTATCTATGTGCTTAGTATCGAGTACTGTTTTTGTTGCTCATTCTCTCCATATGTGGATTGTAGACTCCGGAGCAACGGACCACATAGCTAGAGATCGGAATGGATACGTGGAATACCGCCGAGTTCCGGCTGGCAGAAAAGTATACATGGGGAACGATTCCAGTGTGGACGTGCTAGGCATTGGCACTTACAAACTGGAAATGCGAGGATGCTCAGCATTGATCCTTTATGATGTACTTTATGCGCCGGATGTCCGGCAGAATTTATTTTCTGTTTTATCAGTACTTCGTTTAGGCTATTCAGTTAGTTTTGAGAACAATTCTGTAATAATTTCGCATGGGACGAATGTTTTTGGACATGATTTTATGTTGAATGGTTTTATGATTTTGGATACTATTGATTCTAGCTGTAATAGTAATGATTATTATTTCTTCCTTGTTGAAAATGATCATGATGGTTCAATTCAATGGCATGCTAGATTAGGCCATATTGGACAAGATAGAATGGCCAGGTTAGCTCGAGCAGGTCTTTTAGGCCCACTCGCTAAAGTCAATCTACCCACATGTGAACATTGTTTGGCAGGGAAATCAACTAGAAAACCATTCGGTAAAGCCACTAGGGCAGAAACACCATTACAACTTATTCACTCAGATATCTGTGGCCCTATGAATGTGAAAGAAAGGCATGGACGTTCCTATTTTCTCACAATGATAGATGACTATACGCGCTTCGGGTACACTTTCTTGATCTCTCATAAGTCTGAGGCATTAGATTGTTTTAGACGTTATTTGATTGAGGTCGAGAATCAGTTAGATAAAAGTGTTAAGGCACTTCGAACTGACCGAGGCCGCGAGTATCTGTCCGATCAGTTTAAAGAACTTTGTGAGGAAAAAGGGATAATCAGGCAACTGACAATCCCTAGAACTCCGCAACAAAACGGTGTGGCGGAGAGGAGGAACCGAACATTATTAGACATGGTTAGGTCTATGATGGCGCAAGCAAATTTGCCTATCTCTTATTGGGGTGATGCATTGTTGACTGCGACATATATACTTAATCGTGTGCCTTCAAAATTAGTTCAGTCCACCCCATATGAAATGTGGACCGGCAGAAAGCCCGAATTGGGCGGAATGCGGCCTTGGGGATCGGCAGCTTACGTGCACAACACTTCTCATCAGCATGGGAAGTTAGGCCCGAGGGGTAAGAAGTGTATTTTTGTGATATATTCTGAACACTCCAAGGGCTATGTGTTTGTAGGAGAGCAGCCTGATGGGACTGTATCTGAGATAGAGTCACGAGATGTGGATTTCCTTGAGATGGATTTCCCTAATAGAGGTGATGTGAGCAAGGAGATGAACCTTTATGAGATGGAAGAAGATTTAGGCGCCCCAACTCATACAGTAGAAGCTGAAGAGGTTATTCCTCAGGCTCCTGTAGAAAGTGGGAGTAACATGCCTTCGAGTAGTTCTCATCCATCAAATGAAGAGTCTCATATTCCTCAAGTGCGTAGAAGTCAAAGGGGTAACATTCCACGTCGTCCTTTTGAGATTGAGGGGAATGCCTTTGTAGCTGATACGCAAGACGATGAGGAACCTCGATCTTATCGAGATGCTCTATCATCTGTTATGAGAGATAAGTGGATGATTGCAATGGAAGAAGAGATGGAGTCCATGAGGACTAATCAAGTCTGGGACTTGGTTGACCTTCCACCAGGGCGAAAAGCTATTGGGAACAAGTGGGTTCTTAAAGTCAAACGCAAGGCGGATGGTTCCATTGAAAGGTACAAAGCTCGTCTTGTAGCCAAGGGCTACACCCAGCAAGAGGGAATTGATTACGAGGAAACCTTCTCACCAGTTGTGAGGTTTGCCTCAATTCGCCTCATCCTAGCGATTGTCGCGCATTTAGATTTGGAGTTGTATCAAATGGACGTTAAGACAGCTTTTCTCAATGGAGATTTAGCTGAGGAGATATACATGGATCAGCCAGAGGGTTTCGTCATGGAAGGACAAGAGCGCAAAGTATGCAAGCTCAAACGTTCTATCTATGGTTTGAAACAGGCGTCCAGACAATGGTATCTGAGATTCCATCGAGCCGTCATTAGTGATGGGTTTACGATGATCGAGGAAGACCATTGTGTATATATCAAACGGTCTAAAGATAAATTCCTTATCTTATCTATGTATGTCGATGACATCCTTCTAGCTGGGAACGATAAGGAGATGATTGTCGCCACCAAAGGGTGGTTGTCCTCTAACTTTGAGATGAAGGACATGGGGGAAGCAGCTTATGTTCTCGGAGTTAAGATCTTTAGAGATCGCTCAAGAAAGCTTCTTGGTTTGTCTCAAGAAACTTACCTTAAGAAGGTTCTTGAGCAATTCCAGATGAACAACTGCAAACCCATAGACTGTGACGCCCCCAAAATAGGTATACAACACCCATTCTGAGTCGCCAAATACATAGTACAGAAAGCAAACTACAACTTCAATAATACAATTGTCGTGCAAAATACGACAACACATACTGTGAGTTTAAATACAAATATTGTCTTCTAGACAATATCCACACTCAAATAAATCCTCATTACAATTATTCAAACACTATTTTACAGAAATAGTGAGGACTGCTAAAACATCTTTCTAGAGCCATCACTCCATACCCCGACTAGATCCTGCTATGTTCTCACCTCCTGAGAAGAAAAATGGAACAAAAAGGAAAAGGGTGAGCTCAACTAGCCCAGTAAAGAATATTATGACCAAGATAATATACAAACAAATTATCGTTGGTCTTCAACAGGGAAAAATCTGATAGAATATAATCGACAACAAGTTTTAGATCAACAACTGCAGCGGAAACAGCAAACCATTAGAAGAGTCAAGTAGCGAAAGAATTCTACTATCTTCTAAGATTTAAAAGTCCATCATCAATATTTTATCCCTGTAACATCAATTAATAATCATCTTTATCCAAATATTCATCTTTGCACTACAGGCCAAAGATATTCATTTGTATCACCTGTCAGTCATGTTCATCTCAACACCTGTTCATCTTTGCACTACAGGCCAAAGATATTCATCAAGTAATCATACATCTTTGCACTACAGGCCAAAGATATTCAGTAATATCATCATTTAGGACTGAGGATGATGAAAAATATCTTAAAGAGAACGAATCCAGTGAGACAGAAAGACAAATAGTAGGGATTCGTATAACAGTTTATCCAAGATCAATAATACTTCATAATAATCAATTGTGAAGCAGAATTCAAAAATAAAGATCAAAACATGGATACAATCAAAGATAGCAACCATAATAGACATCTTGGACAAAAAGGAAAAAATTTATTTTTCGGTGAATAGTGCCGTATTCGTGAATAGTGTCGTATTCGTGAATAGTGCCGTATACGTGAATAGTAACCCCGACACAAAAAGTTCCAAATTTGATAAAAACTCATATCAATATTTCAGCATAATGATATTGAAGAAAATAATATCATTTAAGAAGAAAATAATATCCCTTACATCAAGATATCAGTACTTCTGGTCGGAATACCGGTATAAGGCTGAAAGAAACTTGCTCTGATGAATAGAAACTCTCAAAGTATCTAAATACTCACAAAATACACTCAATAATCTAGAGAGAGAAAGAGAGAAAACTTGTTTCTGGTGTGATTTTCAATTCTAACTTAGCCCTCTATTTATAGGAAAATTTTAGTAGGTTTGACCTGCAACCTGATGGCTTTACCTGCTACTATTCCCACCCACCACATTTGAAATATAATTCAGCACATTTCTTCACCAACCACAAGTGGGGCCCACTAATTCTAGAATTTTCCATCAAAATGATAAACTCCGAAAATTCAACAATTTCTGAACCAGTCATCTCGTAAAATTCATAATAAATCATACGTTCATTTTTAACGGTTCAAAATTTGAGGACATATACTCAACTTATATATGTATAACATATCCAAAAATTACCACGATCCAACGGTCGGATTAAAAATTATAACCCCCGCAAAATATCTCAAAAACCCTGATTTTTAATACCTCCATTCCGACAAAAATACTGATAAAAATCTCAACATTAACTTCTTCATTTTTAACCACAAAAATATATCCCTCATTTATATCCACAAAAATAAATATTTCCTTATCATATGAATCAATAATTAATTATTCACAAATAATATTACAGAATCACATTTATGACAACCAGGCCGTTCCCAGGAAAGAGGGGGCTTTCCAATAAGGATTTCTCCTTACTGGCGCGCAATTAGATGACCAAACCTCTCCTTAGACAGAACTTTCTAGACATTGCCAATAATGTTATCTAATAATATTATTCAAATAATATGAATTATTGATCTGATAATGGAAAATACTGTGCAGCAACAATTATTGAAACAACAATAATATAAAATATCAATGCAACAATTATTGAATCAATAAAATAAAATATTGAACAATAACTACTATAACAATTATTGAGTAATGCCTTCTTACGTAAGAATCAATAATTGGTGCAATACCGTGTGCTACTGTATTTTAACCACCGGGTATTCCAACAGTATTAACGGTAACAACTACGCCGTTATTTATAAATAACGTATACTTGTCATTTTCTTCATCCAATCGCTTTCCGTTATGGGGCCCACACAAGGCTGCGCCGTCGTACGAATATTCCCCGACAGCAAGAATATTCCACGACCAAACGAATATTCCCCGACAAAATGAATATTTTATAACCACTTGCTTATTTTGCAAAATTTGCACATTTAACCCATAACCAAAGTATTATATCAAATTAACCCCTTATTATTCACAATAATATTTAGAGAAAATTTGATTTTATTCAATAATAAGTTGGGGTCTTACATAGACACTCCTATCGCTAAAGGCGTCGCCATTAGACCCGAACAATGCCCTACTTCTCCCGAAGAAATTAAGATGTCCTATTATCCGTATGCCAATGCTATAGGAAAGCTAATGTATGCAGTTGTGTGTACTCAGCCTGATATAGCATATGCAGTCGGTTATCTCGGTCGGTATCAATCAAACCCTGGGATTGCTCATTGGAAGGCAATCAAAAGGATCTTGCGATATTTGAAAGGTACTTTGGACTACATGTTATGCTATGGAGGACCGGACCTGCGATTGATTGGTTACACCGATACCAGTTGGGGAGGTAACTAGGGGATGCGCAAGTCGACCTCAGGATATGCATTCTTGTTACATGGTGGTGCCATCACTTGGTGTAGCAAGAAACAGACTTGCGTTGCTCTTTCTACGATGGAGTCGGAGTTTGTGGCTTGTACGTCAGCTGTTCAGGAAGCCATGTGGCTGAGGAGATTCTTCGAGGATCTTAGTGTCGTCTCTCATGCTTCAGATCCTGTGACTGTTTACTGTGATAGCACGGCGGCCCTAGATTACACTAAGGACCCCAAGTATCACGACAGGACGAAGCACATCGACTTGAGGATGAACTTCATCAGAGATATCATAGCAAATAATGAGGTGATATTGGAGTACATGCCCACTGGCCTTATGGTAGCTGATCCTTTGACGAAGCCAATCCCTAAAGATGCCTTTTGTAGGCATGTTAGTTCATTAGGGCTTCGTAGGATTTGATGTACTTTCTATTATTTCTTTGCATATCACTCATTATTTGGCTTGTATTAGAGATATTCATTGTTATTTCGAGATATTTATCATTTATGCGAGTTTCATTTATTTCCACTTGTGTTTGGTTATTTTAGCGCATATGATAAATTTTATATGTTCACACAGTTTATTATGCATATTGGATATGCACACATATTAAATATATGTCAACAGGTTGATTGGCTCACTCACACGAGCAATCACCCTTGGCGCTTTGAAAAGCGAGCAAGGTTGAGACAGTTCATTTATTGACACTTTGAGTAGCGAGCTATTGATGCTTTTGACAGCAATCAATTGGCGCTTAATAGTGATCAAAATGAACATGATGTCGCCTTGGCATGAGCCAAGATGAGGTTAACTTGGATTAACCAAATATAGTATGCCCCCACCATCTATATTAACCTGTACTGATAGCCGGATACGAAATTTTAGGTTTGGCGCTTAGATAAGCGAGCAATCTGAAAAATTCGAGTTAGGCGCTTATGAAGCGACTGAACTAAGATCCGTACGGCACGACCATAGGACATGCTCATGTAGATGAGATTGTCTGTCGTAACATGATAACCGGATGCGAAGTTTCAAATTTGGCGCTTAGATAAGCGAGCAATTTGAAATGTTCTAAGGTCCGTACAACAAGGCTATAGAATAACATGTTGTGAGCGAGTTACATGTGCTTAGCGACCATGTAAAAGAGGTGAGAGAATGAATCCCTGCTTCCTCACCGTGTGAGTCTTGTAGGACAAGTTTTGTTCCTATGTTAAGTGCTCTTTGTGATCTTTGACTATACTGCAAAGACATGGATCAATGTTGCTACTTTGGTTTCGATTCCTAAGGTCAGGATTGATGAGACTATAAGGACCGATTCTGGGAAAGCAGTTGATTCATTTTTGAGTAGTATTAGGGCAAAGGGAAGACAATTTGATTTCACCTCGTTCTGCACCTATTGTCGACAACTATAGCGTTTTGATAGCGATATAGTAATAAGTGAGATACGAAATGGACTTGGGCCCAAAGGTGGTTAGGTAAGGCTCTCTGAGGGGTTAGAGATACTTAACCTAGTGAAAATTCAAATGTGTCTGGGGTACTCTGAGTTTGTGGGTTGTAGCCTCTACGTGAACTAATTAAGTTCGACGTGAAAGCTCCCGTATTATTTCTTTGAAAGGGTAGATGTCTCTATGTTGGCCCTAACAGGTTTGATATAGAGCTCCCGCATTGCAGGTGAACTCAGCGGTCGCACGGTTCGGCAGTTAGAGGTTTTATATGTTTTGGTTTGAGCTGTTTTTGGCATATATAAGGATTACATCGTCCCCGCCATGGGCGAGTGGGAGATGCTGGAATATGGATATCCAATTGGGGCGCCCATGGAGGTTCCGACCCATTTGGGTTAAATAACTGTTCTCTAATTGACAAGGTCAATAGAGACGTTTGTGTTTTTTTGAACGTGGGAGTGACTAGACGTGGGAAGAGAGTTGGAAAGTGGCTCAACCACTTCCTTATTAAATAGTCACCTCTATCGATCAAATACAACAACACTCCAATTGCCGCTCCCAATATCGAGACCCAAACTCTAATTGTTACGTACTGTGAATAAGTGCTCCGTTCTCGAACGTAGTTCGGAGACGCTGTTGGGTTAAAGGAACAGCAGGAGATTTTCCGCATCAAAGGCTCAATCAGAATTCAAAAGGTATGCCTTTGATTCTCCATATTATGTGTAAATATGAATAACATGCGTATTAAAATCCCTTCACTGTAACTGGGGCACAATCTGCAACTTGGGCGCATCAGTTTTCATTAGATATCAAAACAACCCTCAAATGTTTCTTTAGCATCAAACTCACCATATAACTGATATAAAAAAACATGTCAAAAAAACAGAAGAAACAAAAAGAAAACTGTTACTAATACACATGTGACTTGTAAGCGTAACGAATCCATAAATAGAAGAACCAACACTGCCAACTACTCCCTCTTAAAAAAGGAGTTCTATAATTTTTGTCAACCTTTTTTCTTAAATATTAAGGTTCACACACTTTGACGTGATATTTTTCCAATAATAAATTTTAGACTTAAAATATAATACCCAAAAAAATTATACTACCTCCGTTACAAATCATAAATTCATTGTTGACTTTTGAAAGTCAATTTGAGATGATTCCTTAAAAATTATGAAACATTTACAATGAATGATATTTTTTAGATAGTTTACAATATTCATCGTTAGATTGACTAAAATTGTAGGAAATCATGCCAATTTTAAGTTTGAAGATGTCTTTAGTTGACTTCAAAAAGTTAATATTGATCTTATATTTTGGAACGTTTGGGAACGGAGGGAGTATCTAAACGTGTCCTATCTATGCAAACTACAATATTTGAGAAGAAGTCAACAAAGAAAATTGGACTCTTCATTTAGGACGAAGAGAGTACATCTAAAGATGGGATGCATGTCCTGACTCATGAACTTCTTTACAATAATAAATGAATTCAGGATAACTATATCAAAGATCAATTTAGAATCAAGATAACAGCTTTATTTGAAAGGTTACTTTTAAGAGTTATATGGAACTCTAAAACCCGACTGCACCAAAAAACAAACTACTTAGTTTAAAATTCTTCATTCACCTTTGCAAGAACAAGATACACAGATGAACAATAATACATAACCCGATGGTGATCAATGACCCAATTGGCAGATTGATTACTTATTAAGCAAAAATTGGCAAGAATGCATAAATTGAGATGAATAAGAGCATTCAACTAAACTGTATTCAATAAAACTCTACAGAGATGAAGCATGCCAACAAAAAATTACTTTCTAACATCATGCATGAACATAAAAGAGGCCTTAACCTCACCTGACTATTCTTGGCATCAATATCAGCCTCTGGGCAGCTCTTAATCCTGAAATAATTAGTACAGGAAGAAGTTAGGAGTATTCAATATATCATCCTAGATATGAAAGAGGACATAATACGTATTTATATGTAATGTGTTATTAGCAGAGTCGGCATTAAAAAAAAAAGCTTAAAATCACAACCATCAGGCAGAATTATATACAATTAACCAAGTTAAGTCGGCAAATATAAATTGCTGTCTTATTTATTTATGCAACTTGCATATTATCTTATTAAAGGAAGCAATAATATACTCAGAAGAGAAAGGAATTGGCGTGGTAGCAACTTGATGTTTATCAATTCTTTCTGAAAACCAACGTATATAATGACAAGTCCCCAACCCCCCCCCCCCAAACAAATAAAAAAAAAAAAAAAAACTTTTTAAGTTTTCATGTCTTTTCAGTAGATATAAAGAGCATCCGCTGGACCAAACTATCGGAAAGACCAAGATTGTCCTCCAATGGCAACATTTTGCAGAATAAAAGGTTTTGTGCTAACCTTTGCAATTCCTCTTGCAGGTCCTTGCATCTGGCAAGAGCATCCAGATGACTCATTTTCTCCTCTTGAAGCTCATTATTCAGACCTTCTGTTTTCGCTCGTAGAAGTGTCACTTCAAGTCGAAACTCCTCTGCACGCATTTCAAGTGACTTGTATGATTCTGCCATGCATTTTAGTTGGGTCTCAGCTAAACCATTTAACTTTTGAGCAGATGTCAGTTGTGATTTAACTTCAGCAAGAAGTTGTTCTGTTTCATGTAATTGGAACTTGGTGATTTCAAGATTATCAGTGCACCTAGAAAGATGAATTGCCATATTATCTTTTTCTGATTTCAATTGTTCAAACTCCTCCAATGAGCGATTCCATGATGAGATTTTTAATTCAGAGGTTGGGACAAAAGTTCCTTCATGTGGAATGTCGGGATCAGAGGTGGAGTCAGAAAAGTGACCACAGCCATTACCATATCTCTCTCCAGATGAGTCCTGAAGCACCTTATTCTCAGGTAAAGCAACTTTGTCTATGCAATCAGAACTACTACCTTCAATATTTTTATAACCCAGGAAATTAAAACGGACTTCACTGGCTTTACTGAATACTTGAGAAAGGCAAAGAACGAAATCAATTAAGCTTATTTTTCTGTTTATAACCTCATTAAAAGTGACAGAGAAATCCTCCAATATTTGGCCAAGTCCATCCCCATCAGTCAATGTGCACTGGACAGCCTTAGCCTCATTGCCAAGTAGCAATACGAAGTCGTGAATCTGAGAAACAGCAGCTGTCAATTCTACACTAATAGCATGCACAGTTTCTGTCAATTCTTTGCTATCTTGGGACAAAGCGAGTTCCTTTTCAGCAGTTACCTCAGAATTTTCGAGGCAAGCTTGGTGATCACCTGTAGCATCAGAACAATGAGGTTCCTCAACGAAAGAACTCTTTGAGTTATGATACAAACTATCATACATGTCCTGCACAATATGCCTGATATCCTCCAAAAGTTTTTCCATATCAGTCTCCTCAGACAGAGACTCAAATACCATTGAAATTCTTGATTGGAGCTTCATAGAAGGTAACAGATCATTATTTGAAGTCTCCTGAGTTTCCAATGAATCCGACTGCGGCACCTCCATGAGCTTTAAATCTGTTGAATCATGGTTCACAACTTCAGATTTTGTGGTATTTGAAATATCCGGACTGAAAACTGCTCCATTTGACTCGTTGGATAAATACGCCAACTTTTCCATCTCGAGAAAGTCATCCATAAGCTCCAGCTGGCTGCTTGATTTTTCAGCCTTTATGGGACTGTCAACATTCTTTTCCTTCATATGGGAGAGATCAGAGATCAATGCTGTAGCCCAAGACCCAGCATAACTTGCTTCATCATCATTTCCATCTTCAGACATGGAGGTCAAGCTAGGCGGGTTGCTTGCATTTTGACTGAAGGAACCTTCAGTTGGGATCTGAATATTAGATTTTGTTATACTTCTGTGCTGATTATTTGCTTGCAGTTGTGCTTCCAAACTTTGAAGTTTACCAACTGTCTTGGCACAAACACTCCTGGAAGCTTGCAATTCGCTATTACGTTTGGCCAAAGCTTCCTTCAACATCTTTGTTTCTTCTTCCATTGCCAACAGACGTTCAGTGAGTAGCTCATTCTCTTTATGGTACTTCTGTACAGTGTCAGGGGAAAATTCAGTCAGCTGGGACATGTGTGGACTAGTAGGAGGCTTTACAGGAGACCTCCTTAACCGAGTTTCTCCATAATCCCTGCCCAAGTTTTCAACTTCTAGCTTCATTTGAGCTAGTGCAGCTGGACCAGGCAACTTCTTCCGAACAAGAACACGCAATCGTTGGCACTCTGCTTCTAGCTTAGCTATTTTCTTAGCACCTTCCAAATGCTGTTTGTTTGCAACTTCTGCAGATCTCACACTCATGTTCTTTTCCTCATTACGGATCTCTAACTCTTTGGCAACTACATGTAGTTCATATTTTAGTGAATTTATTTCCTTGTCACATGAGTCAATATTGCTCTTCAATAGTTCGATATCCGCTTCAGCTTGTGATTTTTCTTCGCTGATTTTGAACAGCATGTTGGATCGCTCTTGCAAAGACCTTGAAATTGCTGCATTATCAGAAGCAGATCTGAGGAGTTCTTGTTCTAAATTACCTATCCGTGTTTCAAGCTCAAGCTTTATCATGTCACATTGCTTTGTTTTGTTAAGAACAACTTCATGCAGTTTCTGCTCATGTTCTTCCTTCAAATTTCTAATCTGCCGCATGCACTCCTTCAAAGCACCATCTAAATGTGATGATCGATCTTCAGCAGTAAACTTTAACAGAGTAACTGATTCTAAATGATTTTTCAACGCCAAAGCTTCTGCTTCAGCCTTTTCCCAACCTGTTTAATGAAATTTAACAATTTTATAAAATCGTTGCTGCCAAAAGAATAAAAATAAAATAATAGTTCATGAACTAATATATCATAGAGAACCATCACCGTGCCAACACACCTGAAACAGCTTCTTCAGCAACTTTAGCATGCTGTTTTACCAGATTTTCCTTCGTTGTCATTTCTGAATTTGCTGCAGACAGCTTTTCATTCAAGTCATTAACTTCATCTTCTAAAGATTTAACCTGATCCTCATACGAAATGACTTGGTCCTCATATGTCTTAATTTGATCCTCACATGACTTCAACTGATCATCCAACCCAGTTAGATGAGAATATGATTCAACAGAAATTTGGACATACTTTGGTTTTTTGTAGCTATCCTGCTTACCCTGGAAGGTGGGAAAACATTGCCTTAAAGAGAGGGAAATAATTAAATCAACTACAATATAATGCAAAAGAATGTAATAAACATTTATTCTTGGTAAATTATTTGCATCAATAAATCCAATTGAGCTAGAGAAGGTAGGGAAAAAAACTAATGTAAAAAGGAAGGCCAAAATTGCTTGAGCTAAAATTTGATAATGATATTTCATATAGGGAATAATGGTCATACACAGTTGTGTATGTTTTATTTGTGCACAGTCTACCAAAACTACTTTGTTTTGGTCGATTTGTTTTTGATTTTTTATTTGGGAGGAGAGAAGTTTTTTTTTTTTAAAAAACAATCCGCCAAAACTACGTAGTTTTGACAGACTATACACAAATAAAATATACACAGCTGTGAATGTTTCATTTGTGCACAGTCCGCCAAACTCATTTGACAGATTTGTTTTTGATTTCTGATTTGAGAAGAGAGAAGCTATTTTTTTTATAAAAAAAAATCTGCCAAAACGACGTAGTTTTGATAGGCACAAATAAAACATACACAGCTATGTATGGCCATATTGCCCTTTCATATAAATGTAATTTTACCCTGAAATATATTTTCTTTTGTAAATAAATGTTGCACTCTGTTCAAACATTTTCAATTTCCTAAAAGAACTAATTGAGTGCAACTAAAATCATTTCAAAGCTTCACCACTTGATGTGGTTTCACACATAGCAAAAACTGTATAAGCAACTTAAATTCTGCTTGCATACTGTGTTTGATATCATTCAGTAGGTAATAATGCTAAAAGAAGTGGCCATAAGATTTCTAGGTAGGTGCAGAGCTCAAGATTAGCATATACCTCTGCCCTAGTGATAAAGACCCAAGCTATCAGATTTTCCAAGAACATGGTATCTGCAGAAGTTCTCCAATATTCCCAGTAAAATATGTGATGTTCACTCAACAAGTTCAGAGAACCAACGACAGGAGTTGGAGATGATTGTATATTGAATGATATTTGTCAATTGGGAGAAAAATAAATATCCTTCTATGCTGAAGAAGGTGGTCAATGAAATACATCAGCTTAAACTCTTTTATTTGGTGTCATGTAATTGATAATAATAATCATGAACTTTGGGAGAGGAAGCAAAACTGACAGTTGGCTGGTTGGGTCTTATAAGTGGAAGATTCACACAATAAGAGGAAAAAGAAATCTTCCAAATACAGTAAAAGTTAAGGCAAACTAAAACAATCATACAACAAAGTCGAACAACATACTTGATCACCCTGGGATCCAGCTGAAGCTGAAGGAGCACCAGCAGATTCTAATGAGGCAATTACTTTATCGGTGGCTGCCTTATCAGATGATTTTTTCTTCCAGGGCCAGCTCCGTCGGTCCATAATTGACTGTAGACATATACGGGTAGTAGCAGAATATTAGTAGACAATATTACTAATGAATTAATATAACCAACTGATCAACTTAAGTAGACACACGAATATAAACACGAGGACAAGCTTGTGCCTGAATTGCTTTCTACTAATATATCAGATATGTTAGTGAGTGTCACACAGGGACAATGTTCTGGGGAAATTTATAATAATATCAAATTGCAGCTCTAGATCAAAGTGTATGACTTTTTCATTGTTCTTATTTACTAGTTATATATCTAGTTTTTGATCGTAAAAGAGGTTTCATAATTTAATAATCAATGAAACATTTGAAACTCCCCTCTTCATCTTTGAACTAATTCTGCACGGAGAATTACCTATAATCAGTACGAATGGAAGGCTGCTCCTTCAAAAATTATTTAATATCTACCTGACTAGAGACTTGCATCACATTACACAATTGAATAATCTGATCAGTAAAAATGTAACCAGTAAATTTGATGCATACAGAAAAAATGTAATCTGATCGGTTCAAAAGAAAGGAATCAAAATGTATCTAGAAAGAAATATTGAGAGAGAGAGAGAGGGGAAGAGAGAGAATCTTAGATTTGTATAGAAATTTGGAACCTTGGAATACATAAAGCACTATACTCCGTCTTTTGCTTTTACAGAATTAAGTTTATGATCTTATTGGTAAATTAATTGAAGGACCAATTTAAAAGTTAACTTGATGGTATTTAAGTCTCCATTGATGATGCTTTAGAGAATTTAGCCAATATGAGATGGAAAGGCTTTGAAAAGGAAACCTTTAATGTTGAATCCTTTATTTTCCATCCAAATCTGCAGAAGCAAAACACACAGCTACACTAAAGCTTGAAAAGGATTATTTTTTTGGGTGGTGTTGGGGTGGGGGGTTGAGCAAATGAATCAGCCATAAATTTGACATTCTGAAAATCTAGCCATTTTTTCTGGGGGATAAGAGCAGTTTAATGTAAACTTTAATCATTCACAAAGGCCATCGGTATTTAATTGGTGCAAACAATCAACAGTGAGTTAGAAGGTCCGTAATACTATTGGATGAAAAAAAAGCATTTATTACAGCATATATAAACGGAAAATATGTAATCACAAATGTATGAAAACTGAAGATTCTTGAAACATGTTAACATTCGAAATTAAATAACTAAATGAAGACTCTCGAATGAGATTTACATTCAAAAATCTTCACAATATTAAAAGAGGAATATGGCTAAAACACCTACACAAACTAAATAGTAAACCAGTTCATTCCATATTATAATCTAAAGTTAGAAACTTAAACTTTACGCAGATGAATAGAGGGGGAATTGGTTACTATTTTAAGAAGAATACTGAAGCAAACCAAAAGCTATAAAAATCCGATTCAGTGTGAACAAAATCGAAAAAAATGCTGAATCCAGAAAAAGGAAAAGATCGCGGTGCTGAATAGCACCGACAACACATAGATATCATAATCATCCTATCATACTTAAAAAAAATGGGGACTATTTTTGAGAAAAACAGAAACAAAACAGACGGTGAGTATTAATTAAATTGAAAGTGAAGTTTTGTTAGAATCAGAAGTATGGAGATTCGAGAATCGACATACCAGTGGGCAGTGGCAATGTAGGTGAGAGAGAGAGAATACAGTAGGATTTATTAGGTTTTGCTATCTGTCTTGATTTTATTTTACAGTTTGGTTTTTAGAGAGAGAAACAGAGGGCGAGAGAGTTTTGGAGAGAGAAAGTGTTTGTGTTTTGTGTGAGATTTTAGAGAGAGAGACGGAGGTGGTGGAGATGGTGAAAAGGGCGGTAGTGTGCATAGTTTGGCTAAAAATACTCTGGCAGGCCGATGGGTGTCATTTAAAAAGGCTCCAAAACATATGCTTTTTTACATTTATAATTTTCGAATACATATAATTAAAATTAAGACTGTAAAATACCCAAAAATAAACACTGGTGACTGGACTGGACAGCACTGGATTATTATTTTCGATAGTTACATATTTACCCCCAAAGAATAGAAAACAAACAGATGCTCCTCCATTCCATAGATGTTAATCTGGAGTTGGACCACCGTCACTTGCTAGTCCAGTACAGCTCACAACTTACGTGTCGCGTCCACACCAGGTGTCATGTGCTGCCGCAGCATGGAAACTCCATCATCATCATCCTCTTTTCTTTTTCTTTTTCTCTTTCTCTTCAAAGTTCTACCTTCTTTTCTTCATAACTCGATCACCCATTTTAAAATTCATGAATTTATTTATTAAATTAGGGAAATTTTAAATGTTTGTTATTAAATTGGGACTTACTAGACTCTTTTTTTTTTTTTATGTTGTAATAACAATGTCTAGACTTTAAACAAAAATTTGATTTACCAAATTAAACAATATAAAAATATAAATATAAATATATATAAATCAACTTAACTTAACTTTTGATATATCATTTGTCCCAATTTCAATTCTCATTTGACTTTTTATTTTTATCCCAGTCTAACCTAACGAATTTTATGTATGTATATTTATTTATACTCTTTAAGTAGGGAGGTTTTAAAATAAAATTTCACACGTAGAGAGACAGACAGCCACACTAATTAATTAATGAATTAGGGCCATACGTCACACATGAGACAAAATGATTTGGGGGAACAGAGTCTAGTCTAAGTGAGGTCCACGTACTTATGCATGGCCTGAAATGTGAATATTGATACTACAGAACACACGGACAGAGTGAGGGGTTGAAAATTGATAGTATATAATTAATCCTCATATAATTATATATATATATATATATATATATATATCATACTTATTGATATCAACAAGAACTTAAAAATTAAACTGTACAAATACACTAGTAGTAGTAGTACGTACCGGATTAATTGCAGCTAGGTAGTGTGCGTGCGTGCGTACGTACGTAGGAAAGAGGCGACCAGAAACGGTTCCAAATTCGGTGCCACTCGTACGTATAGTAAAAGATCAGCGGCATGCAGACGGGGTTATCCCTCCCTCCCTCTCTCCTACTCTTCACTGCGCGCGTTCCATAAACTGTTGGCGGGTTGGGTTCACTATTTCACCTATTACTATTATATTACACGTACATTAATTTATAAATCTACTTTAATCAGCCAATTAATATACTATTTCTCAATAATATAACAGTAATCAGACATGTACAGCTTGTTTGAGACAATCTGGTAGGGTTGTTACTGCAAGACTACAGCGCTCAAAGGTTGAGCCACTGGACCCACTAAATTCAATATATATATATATATATTGGAAATGCTTTTGGAAACAGTTTCACAAGAAAGAGGGGAACAATAGAAGCCGGGTACGTACTACTCGTACCCTATATATTTAATTCGAATCTTCAAAAAAGTTAATGAATAAAACATGCATGTCTTGCGACCCAAGAGGAAAAACCACATATATATTGGTGTGCCCCTCTCTTCCTACTTCCTAGCTCCTTCCTTGCTGAAAAGTAGATGTATAATACGTACTCCTCCCAAGTCAGTCCCATCCCAATTTAGTGGCAATTAAGTGCCAACTAAAATAAAGAAAAGTAGTACAGCTGATTAATTATTGGTCATGGGGAATTAATTGGTGATCGATCAATTTATATATGGGATATTGCATGATGCTTAATCTATTGGATTACTCTTCTTTTTTGGGAAATTAAGTCTATTGGATTACTCTTGGCATCTCTATAACAAAAAAAAACAAGCTTTTGCAAATTACCTTAATTTCCTGCATGCGTACGTGCTTTCTAATATAGACATGCCTTTACATGTGAATTATTTAACGTCGTTCAATTTTGATTGAGTTATATATATATATATATATATATATATATATATATATATATATATATATAAGCTTATAGATTTTTATTTGGAGCCTTTAAATTAGTTTGTCATATTGTATAGTGTATTGGATATATAGGAGACAATATATACAAGTCCCACGTACGCTGTCATATAGGACATATATAATATAATATATAGCTAAGTTCGGGAAAATGAGCAATGACTCTCGACTCAACGATGCATTTGAATTACAGTATATATATACATATATAGGTACTAACTACTACACCAGTTTTAATTGATTTCTTTATTAATTATCAACATTCCAAAAATCGATCTGAGGACAATTACTGATCATTGATGTACAAATTCTGGATAAAATTAAGGGCCCAAATTGCACGCATATATGTAATCAAAACATCTACTAGTGAGTTTTGCATGTACAAAAAGTATATACCCCGTTATGATTTAATTTTCTCAAGTTTGTAATTATAATTCTATTATTTTACCACACTAGCGGCTAAACTTTTATTTTATTTTTTAAACATATATGTGCATGGAACAAATATATATTTTTAATATTCACAAAATTTATAAATGACACTTTTTTTTTTAATTTGTAGAAGGAATTAGAAAGTTTTATTAATTACCTTTTTATTTTATAAAAGAGAAATCACAAGTAAAAAGTGATATTAAGATGGTGGGCTGAAAATGATTGCTAAACATCTCTTTTGACAATAATTTCTGTTGATATGCAAAAATTTCAACCTTTGCTTTGTTGGTACGAAACGAAAGCATCTCGATTACGGCCTATGGGCATTGTGGAGCGAGCGAGGAAGATATATAGACAGAAAGAAAGATGGAACACAAATAATTATACCAATTGGTATGGGGCCCTTCAACTATATACTCAATCCGTTCCATAATATATCACGATATTTTAGATGATTTTATATTTTTAAAATTATTTGATATTTTATATAATTTAAGAGAATTAATTACAATACTTTTAAAATTGTCCCTTATGGAAAAATATTATAAATAAAAGTATTAGATAAGTATATATGATAAAAAGTGTTATAGATAATTAATAATATATTTAATATTATATAATTATTTTTTTAATTCTTAAATAAAATTATAAAACGTTACATAATACGGGACGGATGAGTGATGACATCTTTGGTCCTTCTTAAAATTCAATCTCTCTTTTACGTAGGAGTAGGAGGAAGTGGTTTTTGCATTGGATTCCCTTTTTCCCGCCCTCTTTTTTCTTACTATCCCCAACGCAATGGCGATAATTACTTCCTCAGTCTTGCATTAGTTGTAAATGTTTTATTTTGTGAATACGCAGATCATAAATATATATAAAAAGTTGTAATTAATATAAATGCAAAAAAAAAAATATAACATTTAAATATATACTAAAAATATTAAATATACTGTTAGAACATATATTTATGACAAGCGCAAAAAGAATGTCATATTTAGTAGTCCATGAGATAGAGCGAATTAATAAAGAGTACTTAGTTGTTAATCCATCAACATTAACGTTAAGCTATATCTCGTATTTACATAAAGTATGGGATGAAATATATATATATATATATATATATATATATATATATATATATATATATATATATATATATATATATATATATATATACTTGCCCTTTAACTCTTTTGTCATTTACAAATTATTGTCTAATTTTTGTTTATGAAACGTATGTGGTTATGCAACGATTTCTAATTTTTATTTCTCAAATATATTTTTATCTGTTATCCATGTCAAATAGGAGCTCACTAATTTTGTACCTTGTGTATAATAATTAAGGGTAAATTATATTTTATTATTTTATGATTCAAACCAATTTATATTCTGTATTGATGGGCGATAAATATTTAAGGGAAAATAATTTTATATGCTTAACTTAGGATAAGATTGAGATGTATCGCTAAAATTATGAAATTATAATAGCGTAGATTTAATTTTATTTTTATTTTTTAAAAGGCAAATAAACAAACTAAAACTTCTTTGACCTATGTGTTTTTTTTGTTTTTTGTTTTTTGTTTTTTTGCTAATTTTTGACCTCTGTGTTTTAATTAGTCGTTGAACAGGTTACACCTTTATATTATGTTGAAAAATAATTAAAATCCCCCATGTTTGTGAGTTTTTATAGGGAGGAAGGGAAGGCATTTGGAGTTAAAATTAATTTTATTTTTGGCTCAAAACTTCCCCCTCAGATCCGGTTAGCATGAAGTGAACTTCATGGTAAGTTCATTTTATAACCAATACAGTGCTGACACGCAGGCGGAGAGATCACCCTCTGCCTGTGTGTCAGCACTACATTGGGCATAAAGTGAACTTACTATAAAGTTTACTTCATACTAACCACTCCCTTCCCCCTCAAAATGGAAGGATTTGGAGGGATGAGAAAGGATGAGAAAATGAAATATTTTACATTACTAAAGATAACCTTTCAAAATAAATAATATGACAATCATGTCTCTAATTATTATAACTTTTAATTTTTGAAAATATAATTTTTCTCTTTTCCCCAAGACCCACCCTCGCCACGCCACTCCAGCCCACGCATTCCGTCTTATACTGTAATACAAATACTACAAATACTAAATACAACTAGTATTAAGCATTCCGTCTTATACTGTAATACAAATACTACGTATTAATAATGTCATATTGTAATAAGTTTGACGATTGTCATTGCAAATTATACTGTATATAATATTAGGGCTATATGCATGTATGTGTACAACTGTATATTACACAGTTGGACTATGGCGACGGTTCACCCGTCGCCGTAGCTCAGAATAACTATGGCGACGGGTGAAACCGTCACTATAGCATAAAAATCCGTCGCCATAACCAACTATATAATATATAGATGTGCACATACATTTTGTTCATAATATTATTATAATAATAACAATATACGTATATAATAATATTAATAAACTATATACTCATAATAATAAATTAGAGTTAATATATATATATATATATATATATATATATATATATATATATATATATATAAACATAAAAAAAGATTGAACAAAATAATTCAATAGTTAGACAATAACATTAAATCATACATTTATTATATTTATATATAATAGTAATATAGTAATAAAATAATTTAAAAATAAAATAATTTCCCTTTCCCTTTCCCTTTCCCTTTCCCTCTCCCCCCCTCCCCTCCCCTCCCCTTCCCTCCCCTCCCCTCCCCTCCTTCTAAATTCACAAACATGAAACAAGGAAAATATATTAATCAAACCATCCTTTCCATTTTCTTCCTTTCTAAAACTCTAAAACATAAGCATTAATGCTTTTCTTTATTATTTTTGACGTGCCAGCTCTCAGCCCTAATAAAACAAGGACAAGGAGTTGGGGCCAACACTGAAAAGCAATTTTATGGTTTCTAGGCTTCCAAGGCGTACCAACTGATACACATGCAGCCATACCATACGGGTTACGATTTGACTGAAATCAGAAAAATATATATATATCAATTTCAGAGTTTTGAAAATGAAAATTTCCTAAATTATTAAGAAAAAGTAAAAGTAGCAATTATGTATGGACTATTGGGACTTGTGGTTTCAAATATCTTCTAACTGTACTATTATAAGTTGGCTCGTAGGGTTGGGTTATCTCATTGTACTTTGTTTGACTATTAATGAAATCTTTATTTCTACCCAAAATAAAATAAAATTGTACTCCAATTCGTTTTCTAACTGATCCCAATTTATTATCCTAGACTCCTATTATATATATTATTCAATAGTCTTAGTTTCTCTCAACTACTAATTTGTTTTTTCACTCTCTTTTTTTCTCCCTTATTTTTCCGGACAAAATGTGTGTCACATAACTTCCTCCTCCTCCCCCCTTCTCATCACCATAGAGCGGTTGACACAAATTACCAAAATTTATGAAACTCGTATATACGAAAGTAGTTAATATGAAATTAATTTTAGTCAATTGATCAATACAGTGTCAACACGCAAGCGAGAGGTAATCTCTTTTTATGCGTATCAGCACTGTATTGATCAATTGTCCAACTTATTATGAAATTAACTTCATGAATCCCATATAAATTTTATGAATGTACTACTACATTTACACTTTTTACATTTCACTGCAAGGTTGATCAGTAGGAGCAAAATAATTCCTCCAAATAAATAAAATATGGGGGCCTTTATCAATTGCCTTCTAAATATCAATAACAACGATCTTACTCCGATAGAGAGGACTTTTACATTTGCATTCACAATAATTTGCTTAAATATTAGTTCTTAAATATGAAAATAAGAATTTTTATTCGTAAAATTTATGAAAAATATGGACTAGTTCGTATATAAGCAAGCTATTTTAACCCTTTCTTCCTATATATATAAAGAGGTCAGTCGATCTAAAAGTTAAAGTAATGACACATTAATAATCATTTCTTTTTGTTCCGACAGTGACGATGATTTTGTGGAAAATATAATCTAGTACATCTTATGAGTTGATTAAATTATGGTTTTATGCCAATTTGATTGGACATTTGGCCCTAAAAAACTATTTATTCCACACATATCAAAATCAAAACAATTTTACCATGCTTGTAGGGAATAAAATCATATAAAGTGGCCGGCAACTCTACTTGCAGACAAAAGTCTCAAGGAAACTTAACTTGCCTGATCTCTAAGCTACCAATTCCTTGTAAATTACATCTTGTAGATGCCCATGCAAATTTACTTTTATCACCCTACCATGGCAAGAATGTTACTCCATATATAAAGGTAAAGGTTGTGCTTTCTCAAAACAAAAAACAAAAGAAGCAAAAAAAGAAAGATAAAGGCCACTACTGATCCATATATATATATATATATATATATATATATATATATATATATATATATATATACTAGCGATAACCCGTGCCTGAAGGCACGACGAAACGAAAAATCAAATTAAAATTCGAAAAGTAATACATTACCTAAAGACTCTTTACAACTTAAAATAACTTACAATCAAATATAACAATTATCATAATTCACCATACAACCATAATAATTAATACATACTCAATCATTAACACATATTCAACCACCAAAATATCAAGCTAGTTGCAACTAATTTCAATAAATTTCGGCAGAATTTCCTTTAAAAATAGATATCCAAAAAAATCTAAACCTGTCTACAAAACTTACCGTCATCATTCCATACCCACAATCATCATATTCAAGATCATCATTTTCAGGTATACATATTCAAATCACCAAAACAATCATCATTACATACCCAAAATCATCATAACTATGTATAATTAGTTAACTTAACAAAAGACAAAACGCAAAAAATATACACATGTAGAAAATAGAAAAATAACTTCGTATTCTTTACAGCTTACACCAAGTTTCCTTCAATGTATACCTGAAAATATATGAGCATACAACTTACAGAGTTTGATTGATGAAAACTTAGAATGAGAGTGAAAATATAGCAAATGCCAAAAAATTTCCTGACATTTTCAGAAATGTATAAACATGACTTCACCCTAGTGTCAAAGTTACATCAACGAAGTAGTGAATCTAACCTTATCAAGGATAATTTATAGTACAATATGCAAACGAATTAGCATACTTTCACTGTGTGCAACTGTTGCATTCCGTCTCATCCGACCACTGCAACTATGTAATTCTACATAGCAAAATAACAATCAACATATATAATCATATACAATTTAGTTTTTTGTTTTGAACTGCAGAGCAGAGTTTGATGGTTACTGTGATGGGGAGTTAATTAAGGTATACAGTTTGTTATTGTTCTAGCGTTACTTGAGTAACTTGACATTCGTTTGAAGTGAAGTTGTAGAAAGATCAATGTCGAGATTTAGATAAATTTGAGATAGTAGTTTGTGACGCACAACTGGGAAGATATGGACTTGTACAAATTATGTGAAATGACTCGGGAACAAATATATACTTGCCAAAGAAGAAGAGACGTGGCAAAAGATGCTGAATATGATTTCTTTTCTAGAAAATATCCTCACACACACACACACACCACAACCCAGCACATGCACACTTTCTATTTCTCTTCATTTTCCCCACTTTGTTACTATTGGACCCTGGGGGTAGCTCACGTAGTTCGAGGATTTTCTTTTATTTTCTACTTTCTTTTTCTTTTCCTTTTTTGTCAGTACTTCTCCTATACACACTCTACAGGAATTAGCTCTCTCCCTCTCCTGGGGTTGGGTTAGTCCCAAAACTACTTTTCTTCGATTCTCCATAATTTTCTCAATTTCATTTAGAAAATAGTGGTACAGAGTTTTACACATACACGCTTCCTCTGTTATGCTTGCAATTTGTTTTAGCTTTGTCCACCATTGTTGCATAATAGCACGAAATGAGGTTTGTTGGGATGATTTTGATATTCCTTAGCCGGAACAAATTAGGAAATTTTTATCTTTGCCTTTACGTACTTTGGATATAAAAATAATAATAATAATTCGTAAAATAATTTACTCATTTTTACATAGTTATGGGAACATGATTGGGTTCAAAGGTCAAGCTAATCTTTTCTATTTGCAACATACCATCATATGAGATAATAGTTAAAGAGAGCACAGGATAAATAACCGAAGAGTACCATTGATTGTAAAATAACCGAAGAGGGAGAGGGCTGGGATAGAAAATTTTGTTTGGATGCGTAGAAATTTAAAAGAGTTAATTTTTATTACTTGAATACAATATACTCTTTCAAACTGAACCTATTAGATCTAACTGAGTCACGAAGAAGTACAAAATTTGACTCTACTACTTTCCAAACCGTAAACACAATAGACATGATATTACTAAATCCAACTTGATAAAACTAAAGAAACTGAGGTAAAATTTATAAATTTTCAAATTCATACCAATAGACATGATAACATTATATAGTTTATAAACAATCTTTAAAAATATAATCTTAGGAATAAAACACTAAAAAATATTAATAACATTATATAGTTTATAAAATCAAAACAAAACAACTCAAATTCTCGAGTAGGATTGAAAGGTGTGCATATAGACCAACACAACTCAAATTTCTTTAAACTAAATTAATATAAATATTAAAACTTCATTTTAATTTTTTGGGCGAACCACGTAAATCTTGTGTCTTGTGCGATTGTTTTCTTTTAATTTTTTCTTTACTATTGTTTTTCGTTGTGTTATTCTCTAACACGTTTCTCTATCCAAAAATTTGACCATAACCAAAAATATTTAAGCCAATAATAATAGCAGAGTATTATCTAGAATTAACAATTACACTACAAAATTTGTCATTAAAGCTAAATCCCCTGTAATCATTCCACTACAAAATGAAATTTTATCCAATTACTTATCATAAAATATGTTAAGCTGTGTTGCAATCAAATAGACCATAAAATATGTTAAGCTGTGTTACTTATCATAAAATATGTTAAGCTGTATTTAGTAAATGAGATAAGTATTTGGTATGGATATATGTTAGAACTTATGCATAGTACCTAGGTTCTACTATTTGATTTTTTTTTAATACATATGCAGGCTTCTATGATCTTGTTTTATCTTGAGTTGTTTGGTTTTTGTTCGGAAGTTATTTTTCTGGGGCAAAATGTTAAAACAATTAGCTTACAAGATTACTTCAGTGATTTACCCCTGGAATTTTACCTACTTTCCACCTTAACATGAATTTTGAAGTTTAATGAATGCTCCCATTAGCTAGATGATTTTGAAGTCAAGTAAACAAAGTAAAAACTCTTAAAATATAACATGTCCCTCCCACATATCCTTTAACCGCCACCATCATATTAAGAGCTCTAAGTCAAATAGCAATTTAAAAAATTTCATATGTATGGCCTGCCACAAAGAACAGTACTCTTTTTGCAAATAAAAATAAGTAAAAATAATATTTCCACAAGGCTCATCTCACATAAATAATCATGTGAGAGAGATCTTGTGAAAATATCAAATTTTACTTGTAAAAATATCAATTCTTTTTTTTTTTGCAAATAGTACTCTTTTGTGGAACAAATAGAGTACTATTTTATTATATTAATTTATGATCTATCCCTTATCTACCAAAAGTGTGGGCTGGCAGTGTCATAGCCCTTATCTACTAAAAGGTGGTGTTATTTAAAAACAAAACCCACAAACGATATATGCATACCACAAACAAACAGCAAACCACTGTTATTACTACAATGGTAACTTTCAATAACCAAATCAAAGGAATCAAATCTCATCCATTCCATTAGCTTATTATGGTTGCATTTCTCTTATTTATGAACTTGGTATGCCCATTTTATCTATTAGGGAAAGAGGGTATATTATGAATTTTTGAGTGAAATAACATTACACACTAATAATGTCTATTTTAGTTGGAATAATGGGTGCAGAGATATAGATATAGATACCTTGATATTCTTCTCGATTGTGTCAATTAGACCATCTACAGTGGCATTAGACCATCTATAGTCTCACTTATATTGTCATCCCATACCTGTTTGTTTTGCCATCATCACAACAATATTATTTTTTGCCAAGAACACGGAGTAAACATCTTGTTAAAGATCTGGAATGAAAACTATACCAATATTTTCAAAAATGTATCTTTCCCCCATCCAAACAATTAACAACAAACGCCTTAGAATGTTACAAGGGAAAACATAAAATAACACCAAGGTTACTCTCTCCTATAAAAGTATGAAAAGAAATGAAAGGAATTGAGTTGTTTTCTAAAAGGTCATGACTATACATACTCAACCAGATAAACAATTCATCAAAATCAAAAAAATTAGGCAAATCATTTAAAAAAGTAAAAGCAATCTATAATATAAATCAAGCTTGTACATGTATAGAAGAAGAGAAAGGGGAAAGAGAAGTAACCTCACAGCCGGAGTGATGAGAAGAAGAAGCAGAAGAAGAAGGCTTGAACGAACTTTCTCTCTCTATATATATCTACCGCACTCAACTCACATATTCCACTCTCTATATATTCTATTAAAAACTAAAATTGTAAATTTAAAAAATTCAAATGAAAATGTTGAGTACACGGGAAGACTGCGTTCATCTTCTATCTAAATTTTAATCCACATTTCCCTAATTAAGTGCCATATTTCCTTCAACAGCTCATCCATTCAAGACTGTGCAAATGGAATCTTAATACACAAAGGAGTTTTAGTAGCCTAATAGTGGATCAATATTTCATTGACCACTATTTGAAATTGCTGACTATGCTGAGTAATGTTTGACTAATGCAGAATAAAAACAACATTTTGTAAAATGAAGTTTGAACCCTGCATGCATGTAGGTCACTTGTATATCAAGAAGAGAACCCTAACATAATTAACATTAACACTTGCAGCAGATTCAGATTTTAGAATTTTCTTTATTAGGAAAAAATGGATCCAGGTTCTAATAACATGTAAAATAAAATCTAAATTTAACACAAGATAACATACTCCTGCAGTAGGTAGTATTCCTGCTTCAATTGTGCCAACTCCAAAAGAGCTTTGACCTTTTCATTTGTCGCCTAAAACAATAAAAGATTTTTGTTATTCCATCACTGATAGAACTTTTAGAAAACATCTAAGAATGCTATTGTGTTGATTTATATACAACATCAATCATGAAGGAATCTTGATCTGAGTTGACATTTTACATTCTCATAAGTTTCTATCAGAATATTTGTTACAAAATACTGATTTCCTCGTCTATTTTTTGAATTCTTTCGTTAGTTATTTTATACAAATAGATTAGTTTCAAGTTGATAGACTGATGTGATGACAATAACTTGATACATAATCAAGGGTTGCATTCCGTTGCATACGTTACAAAATATATTTTACAGATAAAGGACCCTAAAGTCGCTGATAATTTTTGGACACAATCCTTAATTAATAAAACAATTAGATATGTGAAGACATAAAGGTTGATGTGTTCCATCAGCTTACACTTTGTTTGATGGTAACGATATAATGTCTCTTAACCACCTGATAGATCTACAATGTTAGGCTCTCTGGGTTCTCAATTATCTTAGAGAAGGTCTGGAGGAAGGCAGCCAAATCAGCACCATAGATGACTCGGTGATCAGCTGTAACATTCACCTGAAAAGGATTCACAACCAGGTCAGTCCAAGGTCATCCACACCGTTTTCAAAAATACAAATGTTAAGTACCCCAATCAAGCCAGGTCTTTAAATCTTTTTGCTTCACAAGGATAATGATTGGTGAAAGTAATATTTAAGCACTGAGCAAGTAATCAACTCCCTGATATAATAAGATCCTCTAGCATCAATGTTTTTATATTTAATTGTTTGCAACTCCTCAGTTTCCATGTATAGCACAAAGCTTGCCAACACATTCCGTAAGTTTCCTGGGTAACTTTTAGTATTATGAGTTATGACTTGTAAGCTCTTTCTATTCTTTCTTTTCTTTTCTATTTCTTCAAACACTGGTAATCTTATCAAGAAGAGAATAAACAATAGAAAGTTCAAATCAATGTCAAGACAAGGCCCTCGTCCAAGTAAGACAAGATCATTAATAGGTTTTATTATGTTTCCAGCCCAATATACTTTTCCTAAACAGACCAATTGCAAATGTCAATATAATTAATGAGTAAACATGTAATACTGTTCAACTAAGCCACTTGTTTCTCTATGGAGGTGGGGAGTGGGCTGTTGTGTGGGTTGGACTGTGTGGTATATGGAACAGGAATGCAAGATTATCTATGGAAGCACATTAACACATATTGTGAGTTTCTACTATAATCCATGCTAGAGATTGATATATGAAGTGTGAGCTCAACAAAATAAGAAAGGCTACCCTGGTTTTTTTTAGAAAGATGACAATTATATGCCTACAATGGGGCTTTGGAAAGCAACAAGTTTACACACCTATTATCTTCAAAATCAGCATTAATAAAAATCCACATAAATGAATAAGTGAAAAGGCCAACAAATTTATAAAAGCATGTATTCTATCAAACGATTTCATCAACATAGATTCGTTAACAAGATGGGAAATTTTAACAAGGGAAATATGCAACTTTCAAAAGAATTAAAAGATTAACTTACCAGCATTTTACTTTTAACACTGAAAAATCCCTCAGAATCGACTACAATAGTTGGCTTTGATGCTCCTACAGCCATAATAGCACCCTAGAAGAAGTTCAAATTTTTCATAAAAACATCTTAAAGTTGTAAGTGGAACACAAAGTGAAATGACTGTCTATAAATCTAAATACTAACCTGGCCTGAAGGAAGAATAGCGTCGAACCTGTCCACTCCAAACATACCCAAATAGGACAGGGTGAATGTCCCTGTATCCACATCAATATATGAAAAGGAAAAGAGCTTCAGATGTATCACCCGACACAACAGAGAATGTGTTCGACAAACCAGGAACATCACCTGCAGTATATGAAGAGGGGAAAAGAAGTATTATTAATAGAAGAGATTGAATAAAAAGGAGTAAAGGAGTCCTCCGAGGCTCCAAAGTAATACAAATGTGAAAAAAAATTAATGAAGCACTGTACACAATCTCTATGAACATGTGAAACGACAACTACTCTAAAAGCTCCAATAGTCAAGGATTCCGGTGATAGTAGAAAAGAAACCCTGTCTGAAAGAAGAAAAAAGAGAGAGATCAGTATAACTGAAATTCTAGCAAACAAACACGCTTCCAAAGAATCTTGATTCTGGGCATCCCTTTTTCTCCCAAAACCTTACTCGAAGCAAACTCTGTAAAGTTTAAGAGGACACCCAAACCTCCTAAAAAATCCCAAAAACAAATTCCATAACCATCACACTGTAGTACAATTCAGAAAAAACTAAAAAAGCCACTCCTGACACTCTAAATTAAGCCTGTGCATGACAATATTCTAATGTGGTATACCACAGGGATGGGTAGAGTGACAACAGAGTAATGATACCCAATTCTGAACCGGTTAACAGATTAATCAGATTGGGTCAAATTCAAAATATCACATTATACCCAAATGGAAGAAAACAGGTTAATTTATTGATACCCAATTCTGAACCGCAGAAGTATAACCAAGAAACATAATTGTAAACATTAAACCAATCAAAAGGAACCCTAAAAAAAAGAAAAATTCAAAAAATTCAGATTCAACTAAACTAAACCCTCAGAAAATTTCATACATTTTGTAAGAAACCAAACTGAAATTGAAGAAAAAGAGGGTCAATACATAAAGGAACTAAAATATAGCTGTTGAAAAAGGACTAAGCCTCCACCAATGATAAATGCTTTCAAACTGGGCCCCTGAACCACCTCTGAGAAACTCCCTTCGGATTTCAGCGAAGCAGGAGGAGAGCCTTTTCTTTGTACTCTTGCAGTCAACTTCTTTGATTAGCCCCAAAAGTGAGTTACGTGTGCGACCCATAGCTTCCATCACAATCTTCAACTCTCTATCGGTGTCAATCATCATCGGCGACTCTTTAGCTTCAGAATTAGTCCCAGAAACTTCAGTCAACTTATTTGATTAGCCCCAAAAGTGAGTTACGTGTGCGACCCATGGCTTCCATCATAATCTTCGACTCTCTATCGGTGTCAATCATCATCGGCGACTCTTTAGCTTCAGTCGGAATTGTTACGTGTTTCGTTTTGAATCCATGTCCAACTAAAGTCATACAGGATTGTGGCCTCACAGTAGGTATTTGATGTAGTAAAGATGAGGAATAGAGGTCTGTGTATGAGTTTGAAATTTGAGAGTACAAGAGAGAGAGAGCTGCTGACGTGTACTCAGATGGGACACTTATCTTTTTTTTCTCTCTGCTCTGTTTTATATTATAGATATATATATATATATATATATATATATATATATATATATATATATATAAAATCAGTTTTCACACATTAATCCCATAAAATATAAAAAACTAGAATCAGATTTATTTTATTGTTTTTATTTTTCTTTACTCTTTCAGTTTTTTTGTTATGGGTACTGTTAACGCCCGATTTTGTACGCCTGACGAAATCACCAAAACAGCAGGCCAAAATAGCGCCAACGGTTGATGGAGTAATTGTTGTGAAATCAAACTCACGAAACACACTCACATAAACATAAATAAAGAAACATAAAGTATGAACACAAGATTTACGTGGAAACCCAATTGGGAAAAAACCACGGAGAGAGAGAGAGTAATCCACTATAATAATGTTGGGAGTACAAGTTGTATATTTGTGTTGTATCTCTTGTATCCTTCCTTCAATCCCTTGCATATTGATGTATTTATAGATAGGAGTAGGAGTCCTTTTCAGAATCACTAACTGTAATTAATGGCTAATAGATTTCTTCCCAAATTAAACCTCCTTATCCCACCAAATAAGAAAATACAATCTTATATTAATAAGGACTCTCTCACTATCCAAATAATCACACTCCAACATTGCCCCCAGTCTCTTATTTACAAGGAACTTAAAATAAGAGACTATACAAAAAGTCTGCTCGGAATTTTTATCCTCGGGATTTATATCCGCTGGATTTATATCCGCTGAATTTTTATCCTCGGAATTTTTATCATCCGAATTTTCTTCAGTCTTCTGTGGTTGATGATGAAACCAAAGCTGCCTTTAAAGCACTTCAATGATATAAAAGCTTAAACTTTTATCTTTGCGCTGGCTGAATTCGTTACTGGTGCGGTGACTCAGCACCAATTTATCATCACCTGGACCAAAGTGTTAATGTTTAGATTTTACATACATCATGTGAATATTATCACTACATGCATAATATAAGTTAGAGAATATGTAAAATTGTATCAATAATCAATTACGATCATGCTTCAATTGCTATTGATATAATACATATATACACACGTACACGTATATATTTATTTTAATAAAAAAGAATCACTTATCTCCTTCGGTGAATCGGTGATTTTAAATCGACACTAGAACAAGTGTCTTGTTCCCACAGACGGCGCCAATGTTAACGCCCGATTTTGTACGCCTGACGAAATCACCAAAACAGCAGGCCAAAATAGCGCAAACGGTTGATGGAGTAATTGTTGTGAAATCAAACTCACGAAACACACTCACATAAACATAAATAAAGAAACATAAAGTATGAACACAAGATTTACGTGGAAACCCAATTGGGAAAAAATCACGGAGAGAGAGAGTAATCCACTATAATAATGTTGGGAGTACAAGTTGTATATTTGTGTTGTATCTCTTGTATCCTTCCTTCAATCCCTTGCATATTGATATATTTATAGATAGGAGTAGGAGTCCTTTTCAGAATCACTAACTGTAATTAATGGCTAATAGATTTCTTCCCAAATTAAACCTCCTTATCCCACCAAATAAGAAAATACAATCTTATTTTAATAAGGACTCTCTCACTATCCAAATAATCACACTCCAACAGGTACTTCACAAATTCCCAAGAAGCAAAGTGATATAAGAATTTTGGGAGTTTTCTTTTGTTTTGTTGCTTAGCAGTATATTGACAAAAAATAGGTTTGAGTTAGTTTTGAGTTATATAAAATAGGTTTGGATTAGTTTTGAAACCAAAACTATATTACCTATATTTAATATGGGTTATGTGGTTTAGATTTAAATGGTTATGGGTCGAATTTAGATAGACCTATTTTTCAAATTATGATTTGTTTATTTTTTTTTGGGTGTATACATAATCATTAATCAATATATATATATATATATATATATATATATATATATATATATAATTTAATATTTGCTCTCTCTCTATATATATATTTCTCCTTAATTTTGAGTATTGACATCGTAATTTACAGCTCGTACGTACGTGGGGAATAGAGAGGGAAGAGTTGTATATTAGTTTTATTATATATATACAGTACTAAGTAATGATTATGTACCCTAAATAAAGAGTAAAGAGTAATTATGCAGCATAAAGAGTAAATGATTAATATCTCCTCCCTTAATTAATTTAAATTAGTAGTTTGTTACATTAAAAGTGTTAATTTTATTATAGATTAATTTTATAATTAGTGGAATAGTTTTTATACATAATTAAAAATGTATAAATTATAAAAGTATGCAATATGTATAATGTATGTATTATATAAAAATGTAGTGTAATAATACATACATATTGATGTATTGACTCTACAAAGTGCAGAAAATTATTATAGACTAATATGACTCAAAATTAATTAAATATGTAGTTCCAACCCATAATAATAATATGGGTTCAAAACCAAACCAATCTATAACATAAAAACTAATTAATCAACCCAATAAATTCAAATGATTTTAATTAATTATATAGTTTTTAACCTAAATTGTCAGGCTTACTTAGCAGTAGGGCTAGCCAGCCCTAGGGAACTATCACTCTTTTCTCTTTTATACACGTGCCTTAATTGCTCTAGTCTTTATAAATTAGATAACAGTTTAAGTAATACTCCCTCAATTTAGGATTCTTATTGATTTTTGATAGTAAATTTAAAACAATTTATATAATTTATAATATTTATCATTATATTGACTAAATTAAATAAACTTATATTAATTTAAGATTTTAAAATATTTAAATTGATTTCAAAAAGTCAATAATAACGATCTTACATCCAAATTATTTATAATTAATCTCACAATTAATAATTTTGACATCAATCAAAAAAATCCAAGCGTGGTTACTCCTTACTAGTATGCGGAGAGGTGCATTTACTTAATTGGTGGTGCATTTCTGGCCCAGCCTGGTGCTGGTGCAAAATCTTATCTTGCAGGGTCTGTAGCTAATTAAGTGGTTCACATATGTATGGTCCAAATACTAAGGAAATATATAGTCATAGATGCCCATCACGAATCCATGACCCAGACAGACAGACAGACAGACAGACGTACCTTAATGGTTGCACAATAACCCATCTATAATACCCAAAAACCAGGCTGCTATTTGAGATGCCGATGCCGATGCCGATGCAATGGAATCAATTCAAGCATTTAACTTTTCTGTCCGACTTTCTCTTTTACTGAGTTTTATTTTAAAAGTGTAATTAAGCCCTTTTTTCCCCTACCTTTTTGTTTAGGCAATAATTCTAATCTCTATCTTAAATTCGGGGAGGACTCTTTAATTTTTGTAGACACCTTCTCCTATATAATTTTTTTTTTAAATTCACGCTTAATTGTCTAATTAATAATAATTTTCTCCCTTCTCGTGGAGCTTGTTTTCTCTTTTGTGATATTTATTTAGATGATTGATTTTTTTCTTCTTTTGAGAGTTTCATTATTATCTCTTAATTGTAAAATTTTGATTAATCTGCTTTTGGATGTTGTGAAAATTTTTCTAGTGAGGATAAATTATTCAGATTTGGGTGGGTGTGATATCTTTCATCGCTGGAGACATTGATGAGTAGTTGCGTAACTCATTCCAATCCTATACGGTTCGAAACTACATAATATATTAATTACTGTTTTTGGAATATAATTGTTTTTTGAGTATCTGTGATGTCCATTGTCCACTAACTTTTTACTACAATAGGCCCTTTTATTTAATTATATGTAATTTTGTTTAAAAGGATTATAATATTTTCTTATGTAATCTTTTCATTTTTTATAACATATTAAAATTTAATTTAATATATATCTAGATCTTATAATATCATTATTAACTTTTAAAAATAATCTTTTAAAATATTTTTAAATCAAATTAAATTGATAAACTTCATTTAAAAAATACAAACTAAGGATATACATACATACATACATATATGACTACTTATTATGAAGAGAGGTAGAAGAATATATATATATATATATATATATATATATATAATCCTAAAGCTTGATGGTGTTATTTCAACAAATTAACTTTTAATTGACTCGCAAGAAACACTCCCTAGCTACCACTCGAACTGGTTTTAACTCTTCTTTAGTTTTCAGCATACCATTGATTGCCTTTAGTTGAATCAATATCAACGTCCAGTTATATATATATATATATATATATATATATATATATATATATATATATATATATATATATATATATTAAAAAGATGGAAAATAATCCATAACAAGTATTTACTATGGATAAAAATTGGACAAATAACATCATTACCGTTCATTCCAATAATTAAGGGATGAGATTAAAAATGATACAGCGCCCGTCCGCCAGACGAAATAGCGGACGGTAAAAAATAAAAAAATCATACGCTAGACGAGTTGTATAAAACAAATTTCAATCCCCAAACTAACCCACAAGCTGATGTATTAGACGAACAAGCGGATTGTATAAAATAAATTTCAATCCCCAAACTAACCCACAAGCTGATGTATAAGCTAGTCAACATTCATGCCAATATAAGCCAACAGTATAAGCCCCCAAACTAACCCACAAGCTGATGTATAAGCCGCCAGTCAACATTCATGCCAATATAAGCCAACAATATAAGCCAGCCAACATTCATGCCAATATAAGCCAACAGACAATTTGGAGATGGCGTATTTTTTACGGTCCGCTATTTCGTCTGGCAGACGGGTGTTGTACCATTTTTAATCTCAGCTTTTGATTATTGGAATGAACGATTATAATGTTATTTATTCAATTTTCATTCATAACAAATATTACTTACTATGGATCATTTCCCTAAATAGATACTCCATATATTTGAAGAGAGCTAAAGTGAGTTTTCAGAATTGTTGCGTGTATATGCGTGCATGCGGTGGATCGAAAGTGTATTCTTCATTCCAATTCTCCCAAAGAAGCATGTTGTTGGGCCCAATTTACTTGTACGTATTACACTAATTAACAAATAAATAAATAAATTAAAATCAAAAGTATTTAATTATTTTGGTCAAAGATTGACATATTAGATGTAGGCTTAGGCACTAATTCCCCACATTAATTGGCGGCCTGGTTGGTGGAAAATGGAGTTAAATCTGCTGCTGCTGAGGTCTACGGAGGAGTATCAATTAATTTTAGAGATTAATATAGCCGGCCACTTTAATTAGTACTAGTACTAGTATCATGGGCGGATCCAGGAATTTTATCCAGCGGGTACGGATTTTAACTGATTTTTTTGTTAAAGTTAAATAAAAAAAAATTGAACTAATCATAATATTAACTAATCATAATAATGTTTTCAAATTACAATGGTATCCTCCTAGACCCCACAACAACATTAAGAAGAAACTGCTTAAGCAGGCCAATTTGGTATCAAAGCTACTTAAGCAGATTGCAAAAGCCTGAAATGCAGACAAGGGATATCGATAATCCATGAAACCCCCAATTTAAAAAAACCCCAATTTCGAGTGAGATGAAAAATTAAAAATTAAATCCATCAATCAGTGACCAAAATAGCTCAGATTATAAGTAGATTTAAACCCCTAAAATCCACAAATCTTATCACTAACATTAGAACTTAGAAGTATTAACTATTAACTATTAAGTATAACATATTAACATTAATCTTAGAGAATAAAGTATCATACATTCAAACTCACCGGTGGCACTGTTGCAGACTTGCAGGAGAGAGAAAGATTTATGAAGCTTGTTCACTAGAAATTTATGAAGTCTGTAGTCTGTAGAGAGAGAGAGAAAGATTTATGAAACTTGTTCATTTAAGAAATTTATGAAGCATGTAGTCTGTACTATGTAGAGAGAGAAAGATTTATGAAGCTTGTTCCTTTGGCTGTGGGTTGTGGGGGTGCCGGCTGGCTATTTAAAGTTTTAAGTTTTAACTTCAATTTTTTTATATATTCTGCCCCCAGATTTATGAAATTCTATTTTTGCCCCTATAACTATATAAGGAAGAAAAAAAATTTCCAGCGGAGGCAGATGCCTCCCCTGCCCCCTAAGTACCTCCGCCCCTGACTAGTATTAATATTAGTATTAGTATTAGTCACTATCCAAACTCGATCAATGGTCATTTTCCATCTCCATTACCTTTTTCAGAGAAGTCACTTTAATTAATAGTAGTAATAATTAATAATGTCATTTGTATCATCATCTTCAAATTCAATGGTCGTTCGAGTACAATTAATTGCTCCCTCCATTCCTATACGTAGGTCGTTTTAAAGTTTTTTTTATTATTCTTAATTATTTGTCTTTTTACTACTAAAAAAGGGGTCATTTGTGATAGTCAAAATTCATTACAAAAAGTAGGAAAATCATCACGAAAAGTTTACGTGATAGTTTTAAACATCACAATGGTCGTCTTGTATATACCCATCATAAAAGGTTTTACATGATGGTTTTGACAATCACGCAAACGCTTAGTACTTTTGTGATGATTAATACAATCACATTTGTAACGACCCCAAAATAGGTCCATTCCACCCAACCCATTCTGAGTCGTCAAATACATGGTACAGAAAATAACTACAACTTTATTACAACAATTGTCGTGCAAAATACAACAACACATATGCTGTGAGTTTGGATACAAATATATACCAAATGTGACTCATGTCCCATCAGTGGACATCACCTCACAATAACACCTTACATAAAGGTATAGTCAAAAACTGTTTTAGAAATTAGAATCTTTGGGAAGTGCTCAAGGAAACCTTCGTACATGGGAGGCCACGCGTCTAGGTTATGATAGATATCATATGGCCACAGAATTATCCTTGGTTGACCCAATAGACCCCAAAGAAAAACGAGAAGATTACTATCATATTCTTCCCAATGGTGAGTCTTCTCTTGACTTATCATTATCTCCACTGTCTCTAATTGAGAATTATACTTCAAACAAACACCAAGATTATATAGGTAGTGTCCATAGATATACTCAGCAAATGGATGAGCACAACCATGTCCTATGATGACACGAGGTTGTATGTCATTAGACATCTTGTATGATAGTGACAAAACACCCTTCCAACGTTGGGTTCGCCTCACCCTATTTTCTTCACCAAATATAACTACTAAATGATGACCACCGTTCTATTCCCTTGTTACCCCCGCTCGACCCAGCTACACTCTTATTACCTGAAAGGAATTGTGAAGCAAAAGGGTGAGCACAACTAGCTCAGTAAAGAATATCATGACTAAAGATAATTAAATTATCAATAGCCTTCATCAATAATAAATCAGAGATTTAGAACATATGGTAAATGATAAAAATTTCAACCATAGTTGCAGCGGAACGAGCAATCCATTAGAAGAGTCAAATAGACTATAAAGTCTATTATCTTCTCCATGTTAAAAATCCACCAACAATATTTTATCCCTGAAACATCACTCAACAGTTCCTTTCCACAATCATATGAATAACTCATAATCATAATTGTGACTATAAATTTTTCTTCGCACCCAGGACGAAGAATATTATCATCACCTGTCTTTACCTGAAACGTCAAAGATCACGGTTATACCAAATCACAGTTCATGTTCATAATCATGCTAATAAATCCATCTTCGCACTATGGCCAAAGATATTCATCAATAAACTATCTTTGCACTACGGACCAAAGATATTCAACAACAGTTCATCTTCGCACTACAGGCCAAAGATATTCATCAACAGGCCATCTTTGCACTACATGCCAAAGATATTCATCAACAATTCATATTTGCACTACAGGCCAAATATATTCATATCTCAAAGAAATATATAATCATTTCAGAATTTATATAAACAATAATTATAACCATGTTGATCAATACACCTTTGCACTTAAGCTTAAGATATTCAATTATAAATTCAATGGTCATGATCATACCAGTCACAATTCAACTTTGCACTAAAGGCCAAAGAGAACCCTAGTCATGATCATACCAATAATCTATCCATCTTTACACTCCAGTGAAAGAGAATTTCAACATCAGGGTTATAAAAATGTTATATATGATGATAAAAATAATATGATCAACATATAGTTTTAATCTCAAGAGTAATATTCGTAACTCATGAATAGTAACCCCGACACAAAAGATAGAAATTTTACAATAAAATTCATACCAATATTTCGGTATAATGATATTGAAAGAATAACATTACTTAAATTTATAAACAATTTATTTTAATTGTTTACACTTTACTAATTAATGCATTTAATCATCATAAAATGCCAACTCTTACAATTTCATCATCAATAACCAAAACCCTCATCAAAAATCTGCATATACCTCATATAGGATTCTCAAGCCATAAAATCCTATTTTCCAATTTTCTTTCTTCACAAAACATATTTAATTCATTTTCTCATAACTAGACTATTTTCATGAAAAATACCAAATCCGTTCCAAAAATATTTCTTTTCTGGAATTTAGCATAATATAGTCCCATAGTGAACATATATTTTTCTCAGAATTTTTAAAAGTCATTTACTATTTTTCATATGGCCAAAATAGCCGAATATTTAGACATTTATCAAAAATTGTACTTTTGTCTAAAAATTCTAAAATTTACAGAGTATACTTCTATCATATACATGTACTCCCAATAAAAATTTCATCAATTTTGGAGTTAACCACAAGGAATTATAAGCGGTTACTTTTAAAATAGTCTTTTCTCATAAAATTCATAACTCTCAATCTATACATCCAAAAATTACCATTTTTGGACACAATCAAGAAAACTCATCAAAATATCATTTCAAATTTTTCCAGAATTTTTGAAGATCAGAAAAATTACGAAACTGAAAATCATAACAACCCTTAAAATCCCTTAATATCCCTTACCTCAAAAGAGCAGTACTTCTGACTGGATATCGGATATGATGCTGAAGAAAACTTGCACTGATGAATAGCAACTCACCAAGTATCTAAAAACTCACAAAATATGCTTCATAATATAGAGAGAGAAAGAGAGAAAGCTTATGTATCTGGTGTGATTTTCAATTCTAACTTAGCCCTCTATTTATAGGAAAATTTTGGTAGGTTTGACCTGCAACCTGATGGCTTTACCTGCTACTATTCCCACCCACCACATTTGAAATATAATTCAGCATATTTTTTCACCAACCACAAGTGGGGCCCACCAATTCTAGAATTTTTCACCAAAATGATAAACTCCGAAAATTCAACAATTTCTGAACCAGTCATCTCGTAAAATTCATAATAAATCATACGTTCATTTTTAACGGTTCAAAATTTATGGACATATACTCAACTTATATATGTATAACATATCCAAAAATTACCACGATCCAACGGTCGGATTAAAAATTATAACCCCCGCAAAATATCTCAAAAACCCTGATTTTTAATACCTCCATTCCGACAAAAATACTGATAAAAATCTCAACATTAACTCCTTCATTTTTTAACCACAAAAATATATCCCTCATTTATATCCCCATAAAATAAATATTTTCTTATCATATGAATCAATAATTAATTATTCACAAATAATATTACAGAATCACATTTATGACAACCAGGCCGTTCCCAGGAAAGAGGGGGCTTTCCAATAAGAATTTCTCCTTACTGGCGCGCAATTAGATGACCAAACCTCTCCTTAGACAGAACTTTCTAGACATTGACAATAATGTTATCTAATAATATTATTCAAATAATATGAATTATTGATCTGATAAAGGAAAATACTGTGCAGCAACAATTATTGAAACAACAATAATATAAAATATCAACGCAACAATTATTGAATCAATAAAATAAAATATTGAACAGTAACTACTGTAACAATTATTGAGTAGTGCCTTCTTACGTAAGAATCAATAATTTCAAAAATACTATGCAATAACGTGTGCTACTGTGCAATAACGCGTATTACTGTATTTTAACCACCGGGTATTCCAACAGTGTTAACGGTAACAACTACGTCGTTATTTGTAAAAACTCAAATTTGTCGTTTTCTTCACCCGACAGTTATTCGTTATGGGGCCCACAAATAGCTGCGCCGTCGTACGAATATTCCCCAACAGAAAGAATATTCCACGACCAAACGAATATTCCCCGACAACAATGATTATTTTATAACCACTTGTGTATTTTGAAAAAAAATCATATATCACCCTTAACTTTAACATTTATCAATTTAACCATTTACTGAATAGTAATTATAAGAAAAATTGAATACTTTTATTTCATAAAATTCGGGGTCTTACAACATTAACACATAACCTATTGTAATTGTCAAAGTCATCACAAACAAACAAGACTTTAGGAATTAAATGTAAGAATGTGAATATCTATTTACGTATAATTAATTTCACTGTCTTAATTATATACATATTAATTGTATCAAATGATTCTTGTAGGATTCGAACCCTCTCCCATTTGTAAACTAAATAACGAATATTACCACTACACCAAAGTCCAGATTATGATTATAATTTTAAAATAAAATATAAAAGGAAACATATGTGAGTCGACTTACTAAACAAAACTACTTCCACATAAGATTTGGTGATTGCAATGGCAGTCACAGATACTCTATAATGATGATAAAACTAGTCATCACTAAGGGCCATCATATATTTTATTGTTTTGTGATGACTTGAAAATTTCATCACAAAATACCTTTTTTTTTGTAATTACAAATAGAAGTCGTCACAAAAATATATCTTTTAATGGTCAAGACCGTCATAAAATATTGTTTTGATTATTTCTTACATTAAAATATTAGTGATAGCTTAAATGCAATCACGAAAAGGGTATATCTATAAGTGATGACTTAGTGCGTCATAAAAAGAAAATTTATTTTGTGTGAAAAAATTGGTGTGATTGACATGGCCATCACAATTATAATACATTGGTGGCAAGATTAGTTATCACTAAGAGCCATCATATATACTATTATTTTGTAATCGCTTAAAAAATTCATTACAAATTACTATCTTTTGTGATTGTTTTTAGAAACTGTCACAAAATTTTATCACAAATTCTTATTTTTCTAGTAGTGTTTGTGGTTATATAAGAGATTTGATCACTATTTTTTCTAAATTGTCTCTTATTACTCCACTTAATTTTTTGATCCATATTTATCATTATCCTATACTACTCCTCTACTCTTAAGTCTTTTTCTCCTTTTCCCAATAAAACTATTTCGTTATGAGATAAGTGAGGTGAAGAGTATTATAGACAATTGATAGTATAGTTAATATTATTTTTCAATCATTTTCTTAATTATTATGTATATGTCTAAAACGACCTATATTAAGGAACAGAGGGAGTATTAATGTTAATATTCTTTACTTAATTTCTTGTTGGGGCGGCCTAATTCTCTTATCTTAATTCTCTTCATGTACGTACTAATTAAGTAGTCTAATCAAGATTAGACCGATCCAATGGACCGGAAAATTGGACCGATCCCAATTATTATTATTATTTTGTAATTCTCAAAAAATATATAGTATTTATTTCGATTGAAATTTTTACAGAATATAATGTTTTAGGTATAATTTGGATGCATATATAAGAACAGGGTCGTACAAACTGTATAATTCTGTTTTGTATATGTATTTAAATTATACCTAAAAATAAAATATTCTATAAAATTTAATTATAATAAATATTATACATTTTTTTAAAAGATTACAAAAAAAAATTGAAAATATCCAATAATCTGGTCTCATAGAAGAGGACTCTAAAAAGAAGCACACTTGCTAGCTAGCTAGGACATAGAAATCAGAATACATTCAAAATCTCTAGCCTTTACAGCATGTGCTTTCTGGCTTATATATATAATAGTAGTATAACTTTATATGAACTTATGCAATTAAAGCCTTTATTATTAGCAAGTCAAACGTCCATAACTTGACATTTTATTAATTAATTATTCATTGCAATGCTAGCTTAATCATTAAGCCAAGCCTCTCTAAGGATAGGATTATTTTGCTAATACTCCAAACAGCTAGCTAGCTACCTGAACCAATTTAAAAACAAGGGAAAAACAAAAAACATAAATTAATACATATTGAATACAAACATAATCATTTGACTCAAATTACCATGTTTGACTATTAAATTTAAAATTTAAAATAAAATCAAGAATTATAAAAACCCGCAAAGATGACAATAATAGCATCATTATATATAAGGTTGTAAACGTACATATTCCAATCTAAATACAATGATATCCGTGTTTGTATTTCAAAAAATATTTTATTCTATTCGATATTCGACGAAGTTCTTAGAGTGCCATTTGAATTCGATTTTCGGCAAACTATTCGAATTCAAATATTAATATCTGTTTCTGAATAACTATTTGAATTCATCAACATAATTAATTGAAATTGGTAAATAAATATTTTAAAATTTGCTATTACGTTATTAATATAACATAACTAAAATTTAGAAGAAAAAAAATTAATCACTCTATTTAATAAAATATATACTTTTATGAAAGATATTAAAAAATATTAGAATTTTATAAAAATACTCGTTTTTTGTTCAGGATTATAATACCACATATCTGATTCAACAAATATATTGGCGGATGTATGTTAAACAGATACGAATATACGTGTATCCGTATTCGTATCCATTTATTTGTGAATATTTATAATTAAATACGAATAATATCCGTTTAAAATGAATACAAATAATATCTTATTTAGTGGTTACCATTTATTTATAAGGCGTGTTTGGTTGCAGCAAAACAAGTAGTACTATTTCACGTACCGGTCTAACTATCTATAAAAAATAGTACTAGTAGCAATTGTTTGGAGGTATGTTCTTGGGGGTAGATCGATCTTGCAATTGGGAGAACTTTGCATTTATTATGTTACCTTTTCTTTTTCTAACAATAGAAAATCTACCTACTCAACATCCAACGTTGACCCCCAATTATACCATAAATCAACAATAAATCTAATTAAAAAATACGAAATAGTCAGTTAATTATAAATTCTAATATATGTCCAGCTATCTCTAGTGAATTAGAAAGAACGAACTGATTATAGTGATATATATATATATATATATGTGTGTGTGTGTGTGTGTGTGTGGGTAGTTGAGTGAAATTATTAAACAGCGCGCTGCCTCAATTTTGATATCAATCATTTCTAATTATTCCGTACATATTGGGAGTAATTAACGAATTTTGGTATGAATCGTTCCTAATTTTGAACACGGAAAAAAAAAGGAGAAATTGAGGATGATAAAAAACAAACTAATGTATGTATGTATATAGGTAGCAGCAATAATAATCCAAAAGTGTAGGTAGACATCACATCAACGACGACAACGGATGTAATTGTGATTGTAATTCCACACTAATTAATGTCACTTTAATTTGTTCAGGAGATGTTTAGATGTCACTGACAATACGTTAACACAAACAAAAAAAAAAACAAAAAAAAGAAGAAAAGAATCTCATCGTCAGCCGTCAGCCGTCAGCCGTCAGGTGAAACAGAACAAATTTCACATGGGTTGTTGCGATTATAACTCCCACAACTGCTACCCACGTTACGTACGTACTTCCCCAATTACTAAAAAATCAAGTTCAAATTGTACGTACTATTTATATTTATTGAATAATAATAATAACAATACTTTGCTACTACATGGCCTTGAAAATTATGCCTCTCTCTCTCTCTCTCTAATCGGATTTGACCCGGGACGACTCGGTGGAAACTCGCCCACCTACTTGCCATCTCCATTACCTTTTCCCGACTAAAAAATACTCAAATACAAAACATATTTAATAGCTTCACCAATTGGCATGTAAATACTAGTATAGTACGTAGAATATTGAATCAGTAAACCCTGCTAGCTCTCGGTTCACTCGATCGCATCATATCACTGTGCAGTGCAGTGCAGTGCAGGCGAACCAACTTGGACGACTCAACCCGGGTCAAAATCATATCTCGTTTAATTTAGATCTTAGGTTTACCAAATTGATTTCTCACTGAACCCATTAAGCAGAGGCCGAGGAGACTCCTCCGGCCGGAAATCAAGGTTGCTTCGGACTCCCACGTGGCACTGCCTCTGTAACTCCTCCAGATTCGCGAAGCGGACAGAGTTCTTAGAGTCAGACCAGGCCAAGAATCGGATAATCTCTTCGAAGACCAACTCATCGCACGGAATGGCCAATGGGCCGGAATTGGTGAACCCATATTCCTCTTCGGCCTGGATCAAGAGCTTCTTAAAGACAGGGTGGTTCAGGTACGTCGCTCGAACAACGAATCTTCTATAATTGATCCCCACACAGACTGCCACGTGTCCGTCCGGTACGTCGGTGGGTATGGAGCGGGCGGCCACCGCCGCCTTTTTGCGCCACCGCCGTAGCATTTGGCGGAGCCTCACAATGTGGCGGATTTTGCTGCACGCCGACATTATTATTTTTTTGCTGAAGCAAAATTTAGAGAGTGGGGAAAAATATTGTCCGTTGTTTGGAGTGTTTGGTTGTTTGAGTTGAGGAATGAGTTGAGGGGAGGAAGAGCGGGAGGGGGAGAGGGGGTTTAATTATGGAGAAGGGAGGACTGTTTTATAAGGATAGAAATTATAGAATAGCCTTAGTTTTTAGAGAAAATTACAAGATAGTGTATAAAGCAAATGAATGCTTCTTATTGGACAGTGGCATGTGGTTACTATTTTTTTATTTTTTATTTTTTATTTTTTTAATTCTATTTCCTACTAATTTATATTATGGGTACTGTTGGGCCATAATACTTTAGATATGTTGGGTAGATCTTGAAAGTAGTGGGCCGGTTCATTGGGCCGACCCAATGGGTGGATAATATCTTTATTTGGGGCCTATGGAGTATTGGGCCGGATAGTGGGCTGAACTGTTTGTTGAGTATGGTTCCACTTGGGTTTTGACCGGTGGTGATTATGGGGATAAAACTTTGACTGTCATCTCTGCGTTGTATTTAATGAGGATTGGACAGGGCTTAGTCGGCAGCAAGCCGTGGGTCAGGAGAGGTCAGTGGTATACAAAAGCAAGGAACTCACACAAAGAAATGTAACAACACCTAACCAAATTATTATCTCTCTCTAGACACTAGATATTTTTTCTCCATTGTTAATCTTGTGATCGCCTGTACTAAGTCTCACGCCGGAGCTATCCCCCGACGATCAGGCCGTCAAGCTTTTGGTGTTGACTTGTTGAACTGTGCAGGATCAGGACGTCTTACGTGATTGGGACGTGGTAAAAGATCTTGACGTTAACATTGGCGCTAGAAGGAGGGCTGTGTTCTAGTGTCCTTGATATTTTCAATTACAAATAATAGTTGTTCTACGTCGGAATCCATGGTGAAGAATAGAACAGTTACTTCTGAAGGATAGCTAATGGTTATGACTTCGTCTACACAACGAGTATCTGTCAAGGATTGATTGGGTCTTTCGGAGAGTGCTCCTGGGGGTACTGCTTCAAAGCATATTTCTGAGGGTTCTCGTTCGAGAGCCCCAAGGTGATGCTAGAAGAAGATTATTTTTGCTGCCGGAAGAAGACCTGACCATGGTCGGAAAAGGGTAGAAGGCATACTGCTTAGAACCCTATACCGAGGTGGTCAGACTGACAAACCGATCACGTTAGAAAGAAGCGTACACTTTAAAGACATGTCTCGAGGCCGTCCTCGGGATCGAAGCAGCCCTTTTCCTGATTGGCCGAAGAGGGTTCTCTGCCCTATTGGTTCTCGGGATTATTGTGACGCTCCCAAAATTAGGTATACATCACCCATCTTGGGTCGTCAGATACATGGTACAGAATACAAAAATAACTTACTGATACAACTGTCGTGTACAATACAACAAAATATAACTGTGAGTTTGAATACAATTATTATCTATTAGAGACTATACAAACTCAAAAGGAGTCCTCATTACAATTATTGTCATACTATTTAACAGAATAGTGAGGACTACTAATACGATCATCTGGTCCATCACTCCGTTCCCCGACTTGTCCCAGCTATATTCTCATTTCCTGAAGAGAACAGTGAAAGAAAGGGTGAGCTCAACTAGCCCAGTAAGAAATATTATGACTAAGAAAATGCAGAAAAAATTATCATTAGCCTTCAACAGTGTTAAACTGATAAAATATAACGAACATCAAGTTTAACTGCAGCGGAACAAGCAATCTATTAAAAGAGTCAAGTAGAGAATAAAATCTACTATCTTCTATGATTTAAAAGATTTTTCAACACTGTTATCGCTGGGACTCAGCTTAACAAAATAATCCACATCATCGAATCACCCCTGCACTACGGCCAAGGATATTCTTTAGTATCACGACCACAATTATCCATGCAATACGGCCCAAGAATATTTGTGTATTCATTAATGGTCATGATCATGCCAACAACTGTCCATCAATGCATTACGGGCCAATGAGGACTTTTACCACAATATTTATAATATTACGGTCATGATTATACCGAATGATCCTTGGTCATAATCATACCAAGTCCGTCTATGCACTACAGGCCACAGATGACTTTCAGCATTTTATAAACATGAGGATGATGACAATGATAGAAGAATTCAATCAAGAATTAATTTATCCAAGAATTAACAACGTCCAAATTGTCAACATGATACTGCTTTGTGGAGTAAAATTCAAGAATGCTTAGAACAATATTTTCATGAAAAGATACTGGATGAAACACAATTATCAAGGATATTCTACTAATTTCATGGAGTATAGAAGTTAAAACTTAACCAACTGAGTATAGTAAAGAATGGAATAACAAAAGAAATCACCCGGTATGCGATAAACCGCACAGACAGGTTATTCTAACAAAATAATAAATAATAGAACCAGGTCCGGCGTAAACGCACAGACAGGATATTCCGACATAATAATAAATAATGGAATCAGGTCCGGTGTAAAATACACAGACAGGATGTTTCAACGGAATAATAACAAGACGGAACCAGGTCCGGTGTAAAACACACAGACAGGATGTTCCAACAGAATAATAATAAAAACGGAACCAGGTCCGGTGTAAAACACACAAACAGGATGTTCCAACAGAATAATAGGAGAATGTCACCAAGTATAGGGTAGACCGCGTATACAGGTTATTCCAACAGAATAATAAGAAATGGAATAACAACAGTTCTCTTCATGAATAAGAAAGAATAACACCCCTTACCGTTTTAAAGAAGAGCTGAAGTAAGGAAGTAGTTAAGTAGCAGAATACTCTTCTTCTCTCTCTCTATAGTTTCTCTCTCTCTAGAATTCAGTGAATTTGTAAGAAATAATGAAGGAATGAGCTGCTATTTATAGAAAAATAGAATGCATAGTAACTAATCCATGAACGATCCAGATTGATTAATTTAATCTGACGGTCCATATTTAAAGAAAAATCTTTTAAATAAAATATAATATATTCTATTTATAGAATAACTTTAATAAAGTATTCTGTTTTATATAAAAAGATGTTTCTGTTTTATTACGTTAATAATACGAATAAAACAAAACTTCATTAACGCTAAATAATTCATATTATTAACTGACAATAATTGAATCAAACTGAGTAACTTCTCACATAAATATTAATAATCAATACCGTGTGCTACTATACAACCACACGTATTACTGTACTTTTACTACCGAGTAGTTCAACAGTATCAATGGGAAAACTTCCGCCGTTATTTTTAATAAAATATTTTTGTCATTTTCTCAATCCGACAATAATTTCGTTGTGGGGTCCACCAATGATTGTGCCATTGTACGAATATTTCCTGTTAAAACGAATATTCCCCGACCAATCGAATATTATATAACAACTTGCGTACTTTGTAAAATTTATAAAGTTGTCCATATGTACTCTGAAGGGTACGAGGTCTGCCGAAGTAAATATAAAGCTAAACTTGTAATGGCCAAAGTAAACCCGGCTCTCCTTGACTCTTCGGACAGTGAAGATAATAAGGAAGCTTAAAGATACCATTCCATCCGAAGCTTACCGGGCTAGTTGAGCTCTGTGACAACCCCAAAATAGGTCCATTCCACCCAACCCATTCTGAGTCGTCAAATACATGGTACAGAAAACAACTACAACTTTATTACAACAATTGTCGTGCAAAATACAACAACACATATGCTGTGAGTTTGGATACAAATATATACCAAATGTGACTCATGTTCCAACCGTGGACATCACCTCACAATAACACCTTACATAAAGGTATAGTCAAAAACTGTTTTAGAAATTAGAATCTTTGGGAAGTGCTCAAGGAAACCTTCGTACATGGGAGGCCACGCGTCTAGGTTATGATAGATATCATATGGCCACAGAATTATCCTTGGTTGACCCAATAGACCCCAAAGAAAAACGAGAATATTACTATCATATTCTTCCCAATGGTGAGTCTTCTCTTGACTTATCATTATCTCCACTATCTCTAATTGAGAATTATACTTCAAACAAACACCAAGATTATATAGGTAGTGCCCATAGATATACTCAGCAAATGGATGAGCACAACCATGTCCTATGATGACACGAGGTTGTATGTCATTAGACATCTTGTATGATAGTGACAAAACACCCTTCCAACGTTGGATTCGCCTCACCCTATTTTCTTCACCAAATATAACTACTAAATGATGACCACCGTTCTATTCCCTTGTTACCCCCGCTCGACCCAGTTACACTCTTATTACCTGAAAGGAATTGTGAAGCAAAAGGGTGAGCACAACTAGCTCAGTAAAGAATATCATGACTAAAGATAATTCAATTATCAATAGCCTTCATCAACAATAAATCAGAGATTTAGAACATATGGTAAATGATAAAAATTTCAACCATAGTTGCAGCGGAACGAGCAATCCATTAGAAGAGTCAAATAGACCATAAAGTCTATTATCTTCTCCATGTTAAAAATCCACCAACAATATTTTATCCATGTAACATCACTCAACAGTTCCTTTCCACAATCATATGAATAACTCATAATCATAATTGTGACTATAAATTTTTCTTCGCACCCAGGACGAAGAATATTTTTTATCACCTGTCTTTACCTGAAACATCAAAGATCATGGTTATACCAAATCACAGTTCCTGTTTATAATCATACTAACAAATCCATCTTTGCACTACGGGCCAAAGATATTCATCAACAAACCATCTTTGCACTACGGGCCAAAGATATTCAACAACAGTTCATCTTTGCACTACAGGCCAAAGATATTCATCAACAGGCCATCTTTGCACTACATGCCAAAGATATTCATCAACAATTTATATTTGCACTACAGGCCAAATATATTCATATCTCAAAGAAATATATAATCATTTCAGAATTTATATAAACAATAATTATAACCATGTTGATCAATTCACCTTTGCACTTAAGCTTAAGATATTCAATTATAAATTCAATGGTCATGATCATACCAGTCACAATTCAACTTTGCACTACAGGCCAAAGAGAACCCTAGTCATGATCATACCAATAATCTACCCATCTTTACACTCCAGTAAAAGAGAATTTCAACATCAGGATTATAAAAATGTTATATATGATGATAAAAATAATATGATCAACATATAGTTTTAATCTCAAGAGTAATATTCGTAACTCATGAATAGTAAATCGTGAATAGTAACTCATGAATAGTAACCCCGACACAAAAGATAGAAATTCCACAATAAAATCTATACCAATATTTCGGTATAATGATATTGAAAGAATAACATTACTTAAATTTATAAACAATTTATTTTAATTGTTTACGCTTTACTAATTAATGCATTTAATCATCATAAAATGCCAACTCTTACAATTTCATCATCAATAACCAAAACCCTCATAAAAAATCTGCATATACCTCATATAGGATTCTCAAGTCATAAAATCCTATTTTCCAATTTTCTTACTTCACAAAACATATTTAATTCATTTACTCCTAACTAGACTATTTTCATGAAAAATACCAAATCAGTTCCAAAAATATTTCTTTTCTGAGATTTAGCATAATATTGTCCCATAGTGAACATATATTTTTCTCAGAATTTTTAAAAGTCATTTACTATTTTTTATATGGCCAAAATAGCCGAATATTTAGACATTTATCAAAAATTGTACTTTTGTCTAAAAATTTTGAAATTTACAGAGTATACTTCTATCATATACATGTACTCCCAATAAAAATTTCATCAATTTTGGAGTTAACCACAAGGAATTATAAGCGGTTACTTTTAAAATAGTCTTTTCTCATAAAATTCATAATTCTCAATCTATACATCCAAAAATTACCATTTTTGGACACAATCAATAAAACTCATCAAAATATCATTTCAAATTTTTCCATAATTTTTGAAGTTCAGAAAAATTACGAAACTGAAAATCATAACAACCCTTAAAATCCCTTACTATCCCTTACCTCAAAAGAGCAGTACTTCTGACTGGATATCGGATATGATGCTGAAGGAAACTTGCACTGATGAATAGCAACTCACCAAGTATCTAAAAACTCACAAAATATGCTTCATAATATAGAGAGAGAAAGAGAGAAAGCTTATGTTTCTGGTGTGATTTTCAATTCTAACTTAGCCCTCTATTTATAGGAAAATTTTAGTAGGTTTGACCTGCAACCTGATGGCTTTACCTGCTACTATTCCCACCCACCACATTTAAAATATAATTCAGCACATTTCTTCACCAACCACAAGTGGGGCCCACCAATTCTAGAATTTTCTACCAAAATGATAAACTCCAAAAATTCAATAATTTCTGAACCAGTCATCTCGTAAAATTCATAACAAATCATACGTTCATTTTTAACGGTTCAAAATTTGTGGGCATATACTCAACTTATATATGTATAACATATCCAAAAATTACAACGATCCAACGGTCGGATTAAAAATTATAACCCCCGCAAAATATCTCAAAAACCCTGATTTTTAATACCTCCATTCCGACAAAAATACTGATAAAAACCTCAACATTAACTCCTTTATTTTTAACCACAAAAATATATTCCTCATTTATATCCACATAAAATAAATATTTCCTTATCATATGAATCAATAATTAATTATTCACAAATAATATTACAGAATCACATTTATGACAACCAGGCCGTTCCCAGGAAAGAGGGGGCTTTCCAATAAGAATTTCTCCTTACTGCGCGCAATTAGGTGACCAAACCTCTCCTTAGACAGAACTTTCTAGTCATTGCCAATAATGTTATCTAATAATATTATTCAAATAATATGAATTACTGATCTGATAATGGAAAATACTGTGCAGCAACAATTATTGAAACAACAATAATATAAAATATCAATGCAGCAATTATTGAATCAATAATAAAATATTGAACAGTAATTACTGTAACAATTATTGAGTAGTGCCTTCTTACGTAAGAATCAATAATTTCAAAAATACTGTGCAATACCGTGTGCTACTGTGCAATAACGCGTATTACTGTATTTTAATCACCGGGTATTCCAACAGTGTTAACGATAACAACTACGCAGTTATTTGTAAAAACTCAAATTTGTCGTTTTCTTCACCCGACAGTTATTCGTTATGGGGCCCACAAATAGCTGCTGCCGTCGTACGAATATTCCCCGACAGAAAGAATATTCCACGACCAAACGAATATTCCCCGACAACAATGAATATTTTATAACCACTTGCGTAGTTTGAAAAAATTTCATATATCACCTTTAACTTTAACTTTTATCAATTTAACTATTTACTGAATAGTAACTATAAAAAAATTGAATACTTTTATTTCATAAAATTCGGGGTCTTACAAGCTCACCCTTTATTTCGCTGTCCTCTTCAGGAAATGAGAATATAGCTAGGACGAGTCGGGGAACGGAGTGATGGACCAGATGAAAGTATTAGTAGTCCTCACTATTCTGTTAAATAGTGTGATAATAATTGTAATGAGGACTCCTTTTGAGTTTGTATACTCTCTAGTAGACAATAATTGTATTCAAACTCACAGTTTATTTTGTCGTATTATATACGACAGTTGTATTAGTAAGTTGTATTTGTATTCTGTACCATGTATCTGACGACCCAAGATGGTGATGTATACCTAATTTTGGGGGCGTCACATTAAGGATTCGTACTTTAAACAATCCGAGTTCAAAAATACTTTATAAATAATCATAGCGAAGTAAAATTCAAGGATGATCAAAACATTGATACAATCAAAGCTAGTATCCATAATATATATCTTGGACAAAAACGAAAATTTAATTTTTTGGTGAATAGTACCGTATACGTGAATAGTAACCCGACACAAAAACTTCTAAATTTGATAAAAAAATTCAGATCAATATTTCGCCATAATGATATTGAAAGAAATAATATCATTTATATATAAAAAAAACATCCCTTTCCTCAGAAAAAAATAGTACTTCTAGCTGGAATACTGGATATAGTGCTGAAGGGAACTTGCATCGAATTACAACACTCAAAGTATCAAAATACTCACAAGAATACGCTCGATAATATAGAGAGAGAAAGAGAGAGAAAAACTTTAGTTTCTGTTGTGATTTTCAATTCTAACCTAAGCACCCTATTTATAAAAAAATGCTTAGAATACCAAAGCAAAAAATTTAATAAAATATTAATATTATTTATTTAAATTCTTACGCCCACCTTGACCATCTGAATTCAGCCACCAATAATGACAAAAAAAAAAAAAATGTTTTTGTTATTAAAAATAATTAAAACTTTCAAAAATTAATTATTTCAGAACTACGGAACTTCAATAATTCATAATAAATAGCCCTTTTATTAGAAAAATTCAAACCTTATGTCCTTTTCATAGGAAATTTTATTCTCTACAACTTTGTAGAAGAAAGTTTTTCTAAATTCCAAACAGAAATTGACCGAAATCCACATACGGACGATTTTACAAGCTATAATCAAATTTCATTCAAGAAATGGGCCCACAGACATGTTTAACATGTTTTAAATAACTTTTACAACAAAAATACTCTTCCTCCTCATATATTCATATATCCCATATTCATTATAAAAGTATCACCATTATTATATTATTAAAATATAATAATATATTTAAATAAATTATTTTATCAAAAAAATATATATCAATTTTTCAACAATTGTCACTTTAAAATTTTCTCCATCTATATTCACATAAAATGAATATTTTCCTTATCATATAAATCAATAATTAATTATTCACAAATAATATTACAGAATCACAATATCGATAACCAGACCGTTCCTAGGAAAAATGGGGCTTTCCAATAAGGATTTCTCCTTACTGACGCATTAAGAATTTAGATCTCATTAGATAATATAGACAGTAATAATCCAATGATTGGGAACTATTTTAATTTTAAGCTTTCTAATAATTTAGATCTCATTAGAATGCTCATCATCATTATTCTAAAAGCATTGCTTAAAACTATGAGTTTATCACATATTATAAAACAACATCATTGTAAGACCCCAACTTATTAATAAATGAAATTAAATTTCCTCTATTTATTATTTTGAAATAGAAAGGGTTGATTTGATTAATGTGGTTAGTTATGGGTAAAATGCGCAAATATTTCAAATAAGCAAGTGGTTATAAAATATTCATTTTTGGTCGGTGAATATTCGTTTGGTCGTGGAATATTCTTGCTGTCGGGGAATATTCGTACGACGGCGCAGCCTTGTGTGGGCCTCATAACAAAAAGCGATTTAATGAAGAAAACGACAAGTATAAATTGTTTATAATTAACGGCGTAGTTGTTACCGTTAATACTGTTGGAATACCTGGTGGTTAAAATACAGTAGCACACGGTATTGCACCAATTATTGATTCTTACGAAGGAAGACACTACTCAATAATTGTTACAGTAGTTACTGTTCAATATTTTATTTTATTGATTCAATAATTGCTGTATTGATATTTTATATTATTGTTATTTCAATAATTGTCATTGCACAGTATTTTCCATTATCAGATCAATAATTCATATTATTTGAATAATATTATTAGATAACATTATTGGCAATGTCTAGAAAATTCTGTCTAAGGAGAGGTTTGATCATCTAATTGTGCGCCAGTAAGGAGAAATTCTTATTGGAAAGCCCCCTCTTTCCTGGGAATGGCCTAGTTGTCATAAATGTGATTCTGTAATATTATTTGTGAATAATTAATTATTGATTCATATGATAAGGAAATATTTATTTTATGTGGATATAAATGAGGGATATATTTTTGTGGTTAAAAATGAAGGAGTTAATGTTGAGATTTTTATCAGTATTTTTGTCGGAATGAAGGTATTAAAAATCAGAATTTTTGAGATATTTTGCGGGGGTTATAATTTTTAATCCGACCGTTGGATCGTGGTAATTTTTGGATATGTTATACATATATAAGTTGAGTATATGTCCACAAATGTTGAACCGTTAAAAATGAACGTATGATTTATTATGAATTTTACGAGATGACTGGTTCAGAAATTGTTGAATTTTCGGAGTTTATCATTTTGGTGAAAAATTCTAGAATTGGTGGGCCCCACTCTTGGTTGGTGAAGAAATGTGCTGAGATTTTTATTCAAATGTGGTGGGTGAGAATAGTAGCAGGTAAAGCCATCAGGTTGCAGGTTAAGTCTGCTTCGGCGTGCTAACATTTTCCTATAAATAGAGGGCTAAGTTAGAATTAAAAATCACACCAGAAACAAGTTTTCTCTCTTTCTCTCTTTCTCTCTCTAGATTACTGAGTGTATTTTGTGAGTATTTAGATACTTTGAGAGTTTCTATTCATCAGAGCAAGTTTCTTTCAGCCTTATACCGGTATTCCGACCAGAAGTACTGATATTTTGAGGTAAGGGATATTATTTTCTTCTTAATGATATTATTTTCTTCAATATCATTATGCTGAAATATTGATATGAACTTTTTATCAAATTTAAAACTTTTTGTGTCGGGGTTACTATTCACGTATACGGCACTATTCACGAATACGACACTATTCACCGAAAAATAAAATTTTCTCTTTTTGTCCAATATGTCTATTATGGTTACTATCTTTGATTGTATCTAGACCTGGCAATATAAGTAGTTAACTGTTGGGTCAAACCATATTAACTGGAACCAAATGGGTCGGTTAACCATTTTTATTTATTCAGGTCGGTTATGGTTTGGACCCATATTTATTCAGGTCGGTTATGGTTCTGAACCAGTTAACCATTTTTCGACACATATTTATACAACACTTTTTAATTTAAATTGTGCACTTTATTTCCTAATTTATTTCTCCCGTTGAGTGTTATACTATTATACTGTTATACAATAATACCACCCACTACCCCACCCCCATCCCACCACAACCCATCCCACCCCTACCCCCCCCCACACCCAACCACACCCCCACCCCACCCCAACCCAACCTAACCTCAACCTCACCCCCAACCCCACCCCAACCGCACCCCAACCTCAACCTACCCTCACCCCCACCCCCACCCCCACCTCAACCTCAATCTCACCCTACCTACCCCACTCTACCCACCTACCCTACCCTACCTACCCTACTCTACCTACCTACCCACCCTACCCTACCCTACCCTATCCTACCATACCATACCCACCCCACCCTGCCCACCCACCCTATCCATCCACCTACCCTACCCTACTACCTACCCTACCACCTACCCTATCTACCCACCCCACCTTACCCATCCACCCTACCCACCCTACTCTACCACCCACCCTACCACCATACCACTTACCCTACCTACCCACCCCACCCTACCACCTACCCTACCGACCCACCCTACCTTACCCTACCATCTACCCTACCTACCCACCCCACCCTATCCATCCACCCTACCCTACTCTACCCTACCTTACCCACCCATCTACCCTACCCTACTACCTACCCACCCACCCAACCCACCCACATACCTGCCCTACTCTACCCACCTACCTTATCCACCCACCTACCCTACCCTACCCACCCACCCCACCCTACCCTTCCTCCCTACCCACCCTACCCCTACCCCACCATACCCCACCCACCCATCCACCCTACCCACTCACTCTACCCACCCACCTTACCCCCTCCTCTACCCCCACCCCCACCCCACGCCCACCCCACCCCCTACCCCACCCCCACTAAAAAAATAATATTATGTGATTATGTAAAAAAATAATATTATGTAAAAAATAATAATATTACCCCACCCTACCCCACTCCACCCCCTACCTCACCCACCCGACCCACGAAAAAAAATAATATTTTGTTACTGTTTTCACTCCTCTTTACTTATGATAGATTATATAATAAAATTATCTCAAGCACAAATTATAATTAAATACTATTATATTTTAGTTATTTATTTATGATACAATCACAATATAAAAAATATATAATATTATAACAACTAATACAAATAAATATTTACATGAAACATCTTAAAATGGTTAATATGGTTTTTAACCATAACCATATGGTTCCAACCCACATTATCCATATTAAAAATGGTTAATATGGTTTTAGTTTTTAAATGGTTGGTTAACCATATTTTAAAAATCAAAACCAACCCATAACCATATTTTGCCAGGTCTAATTGTATCCATGTTTTGATCTTTATTTTTGAATTCTGCTTCACAATTGATTATTATGAAGTATTATTGATCTTGGATAAACTGTTATACGAATCCCTACTATTTGTCCTTTTGTCTCACTGGATTCGTTCTCTTTAAGATATTTTTCATCATCTTCAGTCCTAAATGATGATATTTGTGACGCCCCCCAAAATTAGGTATACATCACCCATCTTGGATCGTCAGATACATAGTACAGAATACAAATACAACTTACTAATACAACTGTCGTGTACAATACGACAAAATATAAACTGTGAGTTTGAATACAAATATTATCTTCTAGAGAGTATTCATACTCAAAAGGAGTCCTCATTACATTTATTAACACACCATTACATAGAATAGTGAGGACTACTAACTAATACTATCATTCGGACCATCACTCCGTTCCCCGACTTGCCCCAGCTACGTTCTCATTTCCTGAAGAGAACAGTGAAAGAAAGGGTGAGCTCAACTAGCCCAGTAAGAAATATTATGACTAAGATAATGCAGAATAAATTATCATTAGCCTTCAACAATGTTAAACTGATAAAATATAATAAACATCAAGTTTAACTGTAGCAGAACAAGCAATCCATTAAGAGAGTCAAGAAGAAAATAAACTCTACTATATTTTATGATTTAAAAGATTTTCCAACACTGTGATCGCTGGGACTCAGCTTAATAAAATAATTCACATCATCGAATCACCCCTGCACTACGGCCAAGGATATTCGTATATTCATTAATGGTCATGATCATGCCAACAACTGTCCATCAATGCACTACGAGCCAATGAGGACTTTTACCACATCATTTGTAACATTACGGTCATGATTACACCGAATAATCCCTGGTCATAATCATATCAAGTCCATCTATGCACTACAGGCCACAGATGACTTTCAACAGAATATAAACATGAGGATGATGACAATGATATAAGAATTCAATAAAATAAGTTCAAGAATTAATTTATCCAAGAATTAACAACGTCCAAATTGTCAACATGATACTACTTTGTGGAGTAAAATTCAAGAATGATCAGGAGAATATTTTCATGAAAGATACTAGATGAAGCGCAAATGTCAAGGATATTCCACAAATTTATGGAGTATAGAAGTCAAAACTTAACCAACTGAGTATAATAAAGAATGGAATAACAAAAGAAATCACCATGCATGCGATAGACCGCACAGACAGGTTATTCTTAACAGAATAATAATAATGGAACCAGATCCGGCGTAAACGCACAGACAGGATATTCCGACAGAATAATAATAATGGAACCAGGTCCGGTGTAAAACACACAGACAGGATATTCCGACAGAATAATAATAAAGACGGAACCAGGTCCGTATAAAACACACAGACAGGATGTTCCAACAGAATAATAATAAAAACGGAACCAGGTCCGGTGTAAAACACACAGACAGGATGTTCCAACAGAATAATAATAAAAACGGAACCAGGTCCGGTGTAAAACACACAAACAGGATGTTCCAACAGAATAATAGGAGAATGTCACCAAGTATAGGGTAGACCGCGTATACAGGTTATTCCAACAGAATAATAAGAAATGGAATAACAACAGTTCTCTTCATGAATAAGAAAGAATAACACCCCTTACCGTTTTAAAGAAGAGCTGAAGTAAGGAAGTAGTTAAGTAGCAGAATACTCTTCTTCTCTCTCTCTATAGTTTCTCTCTATAGTTTCTCTCTCTAGAGTTCAGTGAATTCGTAAGAAATAATGAAGGAATGAGCTGCTATTTATAGAAAAATAGAATGCATAGTAACTAATCCATGAACGGTCCAGATTGATTACTTTAATCTGACGGTCCATATTTAAAGAAAAATCTTTTAAATAAAATATAATATATTCTATTTATAGAATAACTTTAATAAAGTATTTTGTTTTATATAAAAAGATGTTTCTGTTTTATTACGTTAATAATACGAATAAAACAAAACGTGATTATCGCTAAATAATTCATATTATTAACTGACAATAATGAATCAAACTGAGTGACTTCTCACATAAGCATTAATAATTAATACCGTGTGCTACTATGCAACCACACGTATTACTGTACTTTTACTACCGAGTAGTTCAACAGTAACAATGGTAAAACTTCCGCCGTTATTTTTAATAAAATATTTTTGTCGTTTTCTCAATCCGACAATAATTCCGTTGTGGGGTCCACCAATGATTGTGTCGTTGTACGAATATTCCCTGTTAAAACGAATATTTCCCGACCAATCGAATATTATATAACAACTTGCGTACTTTGCAAAATTTATAAATATTACCCATAACTATAACATTATATCAAATTAACTCCATAATATTCAAAAATGATATTTATAGAAAATTCACTTTATTTATAAAAATTGGGGTCTTACAACCTCCCCTTCTTATGAAATTTCGCCCTCGAAATTAGGGTACGTACCTGGTATGTCGAAGAGATAAGGATACCTTAATTTCATTTCAGATTCTAACTCCCAAGTCATTTCCTCAACATCGTGGTTTCTCCACAAAACTTTGACTTGAGGTATAACCTTAGAGCGTAGAATATGTTCCTTCTTATCCAAGATTTGAACAGGAACTTCTTCATACGTCAAATCCTCCGCTATTTCGTCCGGTTCTAACTCAATAATGTGGTTCGGGTCTTCCACATATTTGCGTAACATGGATATGTGAAAAACGTTATGAACACGAGACATACTTGGCGGTAAAGCGAGTCTATAAGCCATAGTTCCTACTCGATCGAGGATTAAAAATGGACCGATGAATCGAGGATTGAGCTTTTCTCTCTTTCCAAATCTCGTAACTCCTTTCCATGGAGCAACACGTAAGAACACATGATCTCCTACATCAAATTCCACGTCCTTTCGATGAAGATCAGCATAACTCTTTTGTCGATCTTGTGAGGTTTTTATACGTTGTCGGATCGTTTGAATCTTTTCTGTAGTCATACGTACCAACTCCGGTCCCAACAACGTTGCTTCACCCACCTCATCCCAGCATACTGGAGAACGACATTTTCTTCCATACATTGCTTCGAATGGAGCCATGCTAATACTTGCTTGATAACTGTTGTTGTAGGAAAACTCCACCAATGGCAAGAACTTGTCCCAACTTCCCTTGAAGTCAAAGACACAGAGTCTTAATAAATCTTTTAGAGTTTGAATAGTCCTCTCTGATTGTCCGTCCGTCTGAGGGATGATATGCCGAACTAAATCGTAAATCTGTGCCCATAGCTTTTTATAAACTAACCCAAAATCGTGAAGTGAATCTTGGGTCACGATCAGAAACTATGGATACTGGCATACCATGCAGTCTTACAATCTCGTTTATGTACATACGAGCAAGACGTTCAAGTGTATAAGTTTCTCGTATCGATAAGAAATGAGAAGACTTGGTCAATCTATCAACAATGACCCAAATCGCATCAATACCTTGATAAACCCTAGGAAGACCGGTAACGAAATCCATGGTAATGTGCTCCCACTTCCATTCTGAAATTTCAAGTGGTTGCAATGGACCTTTTGGTACTTGATGCTCCGCTTTGACTCGTTGACAAGTTAGACACCTTGAGATAAACAACGCTATCTCTCTCTTCATATTACTCCATCAAAATGTATGACGAAGATCATGATACATTTTGGTACTTCCAGGATGGATTACAAACGGTGTGTTGTGCGCCTCCATAATGATTTCATACTTTAAATCAGGGTTGTTAGGAACACAAAGTCTGGAGTTGACTCAAAGTATTCCTTCTTCATCGATTCTTGCTTCCGGCATAGTACCTTCTTGCACTTTCTTCCTTATACGCATCAGCTCCAGGTCCGTAGCTTGAGCAGCTTTAACTTTATCGATTAAAGTCGGTTCTACTCGTATATTCGCCATCATCACATGGGTCCCTAGAGTCTTTAACTCTATCTCCATCCTTTGCAAATTACACAAAATGGGCCTTTGTGTTGACAATATCGCACTCGTACTTGCATATGGTCTTCTACTCAATGCGTCAGCTACCACGTTCGCTTTTCCAGGATGGTATTGAATGGTATGATCATAATCTTTCAACAGTTCAAGCCAACGTCGTTGTCGCATGTTGAGTTCCTTTTGAGTGAAGAAATATTTAAGGCTTTTATGATCCGTAAAGATCTCCACCCTCTCCCCATACAAGTAATGCCTCCAAATTTTAAGTGCAAAGACAACAGCTGCCAACTCTAGATCATGAGTAGGATAATTCCTCTCATATTCCTTGAGTTGTCTTGATGCATAGGCTATGACTTTTCCATGTTGCATGAGAACATATCCCAACCCTTTGCTCGAAGCATCACTGTAGATGACAAATCCCTCCGAGCCAGATGGTATTGTTAGAACAGGTGCTGAAATGAGTCTCCTCTTGAGTTCTTGAAAACTCTGCTCACACTCTCTTCGCTCCAACCGAACTTTGTATCTTTCCGAGTAGCTGAGTTAATGGAGTAGCGATTCGAGAAAATCCCTCCACGAATCTCCGATAATAACCAGCTAGACCGAGAAAGCTACGTACTTCGTTACTGATTTAGGTTGCTCCCAGCTTTGAATTGCTTCAATCTTTGCCGGGTTAACAGATATTCCACGACTTGATACTACGTGCCCAAGGAATGCTACCTCTTCCAGCCAGAACTCGCATTTCTTCAACTTGGCATAAAGTTTGTATTCACGAAGCTTTTGGAGTACCATCCTCAAGCGTTGCTCATGATCTTCACGGCTTTTGGAATAAACAAGGATGTCATCGATAAAGACGACTACAAAGTGATCCAAATATTCCTTGAATACCCTGTTCATCATATCCATGAAGGCAGCATGAGCATTAGTCAATCCAAAAGACATAACTAAGAATTCATAATGCCCATACCGAGTTCTGAAGGCAGTCTTTGGGATATCCTCAGTTCTAACCTTCAGCTGATGATATCTAGAACGAAGATCGATCTTTGAAAAGAATTGTGCTCCTTGCAACTGGTCAAACAGGTCATCAATACGTGGCAATGGGTACCTATTTTTGATGGTGACATGATTCAACTCCCGATAATCAATACAAAGTCGCATACTCCCATCTTTCTTCTTCACGAACAGAACAGGAGCACCCCAAGGAGAAGTACTAGGACGAATAAAATCAATGTCTAACAATTCCTGTAGTTGAGTCTTTAACTCTGAAGTTCAATAGGAGCCATTCGATATGGGGCTTTGGAAATGGGTTTTGTACCGGTTCAAGGTCGATACAAAATTCAATTTCACGCTCTGGGGGTAGGCCAGGAAGTTCTTCGGAAATACGTCAGGAAATTTATTAACAACAGAAATATCATTCAAAGCTGACGTATTTTTGTTTAGATCTGTGACATGAGCTAAGAAAGCTTGACATCCGTTTTTCAATAAACGAATAGCTTTATGGCTTGAGATGACAGCGATTGATTTTAATGGTTTGGTTGCTTGAATTCGCATAATAGGTCGATTAGGAATATGAAAGCTAACAACCTTACGAAAATAATCAATTTTTGCATGATGAGTAGTTAACCAATCAATCCCTAGAATCACGTCAAATGCAAGTATTTTTAATGAAATAAGATCGACAGGTAATGTGTGGGTACCAACTTGAACCAAACAAGACTTATAAACCGTGGATGTAATGAAGTTTCTCCCAATGGAGTTTCAACTGCTAAGTCAAAGTCTAATTTTCTCCGAATCAAATTTAATCGATGAGCGCAAGCAGGAGAAATAAAAGAATGGGTAGAACCGTATCAAATAAAGTATAGACTTCGTTAGAGTTTATGATAAGCTTACCCGTGATGACCTCATTCGGTTCCTTGCGTTCTGGGAGGTCACAACAAACGCTCTCCCTTGCACAACCAGTTTTGACTTTTCTGGACGGCCTTTGGGCCTCCATCCTAGCGAATTTGTCTTCGGTAAACGACAAAATCGGCTAAATGACCTTCTCTTCCACAATTATAAATGCTGTGGACGGCATCACGCAGTTTAGACTGATGTGCCCCTCCCCTCCGCATTGGAAACATATGATAGGGTGGTCGTTCTCCTTCCTTAACGACAGGTGCTGGTGCTGACGTCTTTCCATCATTGTTGAATCTCCTCTTCTTGAAATGCCCATTCTTATTGTTTTGGCCCTGATTACCACCGAAGTGGTTACCATTTCTGGCCTGTTGATTCCCTCCACGCTTGTTGTCACCGCTTCGATGGCCGCTCTTGTAACGACCCCAAAATAGGTCCATTCCATCCAACCTATTCTGAGTCGCCAAATACATGGTATAGAAAAAAACTGTAACTTTATTACAACAATTGTCGTGCAAAATACAACAACACATATGCTATAAGTTTGGATATAAATATATACCAAATGTGACTCATGTTCCAACCGTGGACATCACCTCACAATGACACCTTACATAAAGGTATAGTCAAAAACTGTTTTAAAATTAGAATATTTGGAAAGTCTCAAGGAAACCTTCGTACATGGGAGGCCACGCGTCTAGGTTATGATAGATATCATATGGCCACAGAATTATCCTTGGTTGACCCAATAGACCCCAAAGAAAAACGAGAATATTACTATCATATTCTTCCCAATGGTGAGTCTTCTCTTGACTTATCATTATCTCCACTGTCTCTAATTGAGAATTATACTTCAAACAAACACCAAGATTATATAGGTAGTGGCCCATAGATATACTCAGCAAGTGGATGACACAACCCTGTCTTTGATGACACGAGGTTGTATGTCATTAACATCTTGTATGATAGTGACAAAACACCCCCTTCCAACGTGGGTTCGCCTCACCCGAATTTTCTTCACCAAATATAACTACTAAATGATGACCACCGTTCTATTCCCTTGTTATCCCCGCTCGACCCAGCTACACTCTTATTACCTGAAAGGAATTGTGAAGCAAAAGGTGAGCACCCTAGCGCAGTAAAGAATAACATGACTAAAGATATTTATATTATCAATAGCCTTCATCAACAATAAATCAGAGATTTAGAACATATGGTAAATGATAAAAAATTTCAACCATAGTTGCAGCGGAACGAGCAATCCATTAGAAGAGTCAAATAGACTATAAATCTATTATCTTCTCCATGTTAAAAACCACCAACAATGTTTTATCCCTGTAACATCAATCAACAATTCTGGTCCACAATCATATGAACAACTCATAATCATAACTGTAGTTCTAATTCCTCTTCTCATCCAGGACGATGATAATTTTCATCACCTATCTTTACCTGAAACATCAAAGATCATGGTTACACCCAAATCACATTCCTGTTCATAATCAGACTAATAACTTCATCTTTGCACTACGTCCAAAGATATTCAATTGTATCACCAATTGGTCATGTTTATCTCAACATCGTTCATCTTCGCACTAACTGGCCAAAGATATTCAACAACATGTCATCTTTGCACTAACGGGCCAAGATATTCATCAACAATTCATCTTTGCACTACAGGCCAAAGATATTCATCAATATTTCATCTTTGCACTACAGGCCAAAGATATTATTATCTCAAAGAAATATATAATCATTTCAGAATTTATATAAACAATAATTATAACCATGTTGATCAATTCATCTTTGCACTTAAGCTAAAGATATTCACTTATACATTCAATGTCATGATCATACCAGTCACAATTCAACTTTGCACTACAGGCCAAAGAGAACCCTAGTCATGATCATACAATAATCTACCCATCTTTACACTCCAGTGAAAGAGATTTCAACATCAGGGTTATAAAAAATGTTATACATGATGATAAAAATAATATGATCAAACATATATTTAATCTCAAGAGTAATATTCGTAACTCATGAATAGTAAACCCGACACAAAGATAGAAATTCTACAATAAAATTCATACCAATATTTCGTATAATGATATTGAAAAGAATAACATTAACTTAAATTTATGAAACAATTTATTTTAATTGTTTACCACTTTACTATTAATGCATTTTTCATCATAAAATGCCAACTCTTACAATTTCATCATCAATAACCAAAACCCTCATCAAAATTCTGCATATACCTCATATAGGATTCTCAAGCCATAAAATCCTATTTTCCAATTTTCTTTCTTCACAAAACATATTTAATTCATTTACTCATAACTAAACTATTTTCATGAAAAATATCAAATCAGTTCCAAAAATATTTTTTTTTCTGGGATTTAGCATAATATATCCCATAGTGAACATATATTTTTCTCAGAATTTTTAAAAGTCATTTACTATTTTTCATATGGCCAAAATAGCGAATATTTAGACATTTATCAAAAATTGTACTTTTGTCTAAAAATTCTGAAATTTACAGAGTATACTTCTATCATATACATGTACTCCCAATAAAATTTTATCAATTTTGGAGTTAACCACAAGGAATTATAAGCGGTTACTTTTAAAATAGTCTTTTCTCATAAAATTCATAACTCGCAATCTATATCATCCAAAAATCACCATTTTTGGACACAATCAATAAAACTCATCAAAATATAATTTCAAATTTTTTAGAATTTTGAAGTTCAGAAAAATTACGAAACTGAAAATCATAACAACCCTTAAAATCCCTTTACTATCCCTTACCTCAAAAGAGCAGTACTTCTGACTGGATATTGGATATGATGCTGAAGGAAACTTGCACTAATGAATAGCAACTCACCAAGTATCTAAAAACTCATAAAATATGCTTCATAATATAGAGAGAGAAAGAGAAAAAACTTATGTTTCTGCGTGATTTTCAATTCTAACTTACCCTCTATTTATAGGAAAATTTGGTAGTTTGACCTGCAACTGATGGCTTTACCTGCTAATATTCCAACCCACCACATTTGAAATATAATTCAGCACATTTCTTCACCAACCACAAAGGGGCCCACCAATTCTAGAATTTTCTATCAAAATGATAAACTCCGAAAATTCAATAATTTCTGGAACCAGTCATCTTGTAAAATTCATAATAAATCATACGTTCATTTTGAATGGTTCAAAATTTGTGGACATATACTCAACTTATAATGTATAACATATCCAAAAATTACAACGATCCAACGGTCGGATTAAAAATTATAACCCTCGCAAAATATCTCAAAAACCCTGATTTTTAATACCTCCATTCCGACAAAAATACGGATAAAATCTCAACATTAACTCCTTCATTTTTTAACCACAAAATATATCCCTCATTTATATCCACATAAAATAAATATTTTCTTATCATATGAATCAATAATTAATTATTCACAAATAATATTACAAATCACATTTATGCAACCAGGCCGTTTCCCAGGAAAGAGGGGGCTTTCCAATAAGAATTCTCCTTACTGGCGCGCAATTAGATGACCAAACCTCTCCTTAGACAGAACTTTCTAGACATTACCAATAATGCTATCTAATATATTAATTCAAATAATATGAATTATTGATCTGATAATAGAAAATACTGTGCAGCAACAATTATTAAAACAAAATAATATAAAATATCAACGCAGCAATTATTAATCAATAAATAAAATATTGAACAGTAATTACTGTAATAATTATTGAGTAGTGCCTTCTTACGTAAAAATCAATAATTTTAAAAATACTGTGCAATACCGTGTGCTACTGTGCAATAACCGTATTACTGTATTTTAACCAACGTATTCCAACAGTATTAACGGTAACAACTACGCCGTTATTTATAAAAACTCAAATTTGTCGTTTTCTTCACCCGACAGTTATTCGTTATGGGGCCCACAAATAGCTGCGCCGTCGTACGAATATTCCCGACAGAAAGAATATTCCACGACCAAACGATATTCCCCGACAACAATGATTATTTTTATAACCACTTGCTTATTTTGAAAAAAAAAATTCATATTTCACCCATAACTTTAAACTTTTATCAATTTAACCATTACTGAATAGTAATTATAAGAAAAAATTGAATACTTTTATTTCATAAAATTCGGGGTCTTACAATCTCCCCTCCTTATGAAATTTCGTTACCCGAAATTTTACGTACCTGTATTTCGAAGAGTTGAGAATACCTTGCATCCATTTCAGATTCTATCTCTCAGATCATCATGATTTTCTCCTTTGCTCATCTCGCATGATAACTTCATTTGGGTTCCTCATTTGTTGGAAGTCATGACAACCGCCATCCCTCGAACTACTCGGCTTTGACTTGTCTGGAGCAGCATTTGGCGTCATCATTACCGTTGGAATATACCTTTCAAAGGACATATTCCTCCCTCAACTGCCTCTTCGTACTACCTCATTCATGATCTGAATCATCAATCTTCGATCCATATCGGATTCAGGTTGACCGCTATGTACAGGGTAATTCAAAACTCGATGTTGGTTCTCCCAATTGCTTTCCAAAAAAGAAATTCATATCATCTATTTTAGCCTTCTTAGATCGAACATCTCTTTCCACAATATCCACGTGTCGTGCGGCTTTTGCCCATGCATCACTTATTCTCACTCGTTCAGTTTTTCTCTTCTCAATCAGATTCTATTTTATCATCTTATACTCTGCCAAAGAATGCTTCTGTTCAAGCATCACATATCGGGTAACACAAGCTTGAATTGTTGCATCTTTTTGTTCCACGACCGCCTGTCGTTCTTCTGCCTGCTCTTCTAACTCATGAATACGATTTTGAAATTCTACATTTTGATCATATAATACTCTAATAAACTTTCATCTGGTACTTCTCTTCTCTTCTTCCTCAGTCTCAGCTGTTACCTCTGCGACTATCTCGGTGTAACTATCAATTCTTCACTCACCACATGGATATCTCTAATTCCTTCTTCGTCTGACATCACATTATCACGGTTAGTGATTAGAGGTATCCCCACACTCTCATTCACTCCATTGTTAGCATTCTCAGCTGCCATTCTCAAATACTGCCATAAAACAAGGGTTAATTAAACAAATTAACATATCACATAATATCCCAATATTATGACTGACCAACAAATAAGCTTAGTAGGACACACTAGCAAAGGATTTACTCATCTCTCCCCTCCTAGTTGTATTTCCCCGATCTCCCCCAGAGATCATATCCCTAAGCTTCTGATACCAAATGTAACGACCCCAAAATAGGTCCATTCCATCCAACCTATTCTGAGTCGCCAAATACATGGTATAGAAAAAAACTGTAACTTTATTACAACAATTGTCGTGCAAAATACAACAACACATATGCTATAAGTTTGGATACAAATATATACCAATGTGACTCATGTTCTAACGTGGACATCACCTCACAATGACACCTTACATAAAGGTATAGTCAAAAACTGTTTTAGAAATTAGAATCTTGGGAAGTGCTCAAGAAACCTTCGTACATGGAGGGCCACGCGTCTAGGTTATGATAGATATCATATGGCCACAGAATTATCCTTGGTTGACCCAATAGACCCCAAAGAAAAACGAGAAGATTACTATCATATTCTTCCCAATGGTGAGTCTTCTCTTGACTTATCATTATCTCCACTGTCTCTAATTGAAATTATACTTCAAACAAACACCAAGATTATATAGGTAGTGCCCATAGATATACTCAGCAAGTGGATGAGCACAACCCTGTCTTATGATGACACGAGGTTGTATGTCATTAGACATCTCTTATGATAGTGACAAAACACCCTTCCAACGTTGGGTTCGCCTCACCCTATTTTCTTCATCAAATATAACTACTAAATGATGACCACCGTTCTATTCCCTTGTTATCCCCGCTCGACCCAGCTACACTCTTATTACCTGAAAGGAATTGTGAAGCAAAAGGGTGAGCACACCTAGCTCAGTAAAGAATAACATGACTAAAGATAATTATATTATCAATAGCCTTCATCAACAATAAATCAGAGATTTAGAACATATGGTAAATGATAAAAATTTCAACCATAGTTGCAGCGGAACGAGCAATCCATTAGAAGAGTCAAATAACTATAAAGTCTATATCTTCTCCATGTTAAAAATCCACCAACAATGTTTTATCCCTGTAACATCAATCAACAATTCTGGTCCACAATCATATGAACAACTCATAATCATAACTGTAGTTCTAAATTCCTCTTCTCATCCAGGACGATGATAATTTTCCATCACCTATCTTTACCTGAAACATCAAAGATCATGGTTACACCAAATCACATTTCCTGTTCATAATCATACTAATAACTTCATCTTTGCACTACGTCCAAAGATATTCATTTGTATCACCAGTTGGTCATGTTATCTCAACATCTGTTCATCTTCGCACTACTGGCCAAAGATATTCAACAACATGTCATCTTTGCACTACGGGCCAAAGATATTCATCAACAATTCATCTTTGCACTACATGCCAAAGATATTCATCAATATTTCATCTTTGCACTACAGGCCAAATATTAATATCTCAAAGAAATATATAATCATTTCAGAATTTATATAAACAATAATTATAACCATGTTGATCAATTCATCTTTGCACTTAAGCTAAAAGATATTCACTTATAAATTCAATGGTCATGATCATACCAGTCACAATTCAACTTTGCACTACAGGCCAAAGAGAACCCTAGTCATGATCATACCAATAATCTACCCATCTTTACACTCCAGTGAAAGAGAATTTCAACATCAAGTTTTAAAAATATTATATATGATGAAACAATAATATGATCAACATGTAGTTTTAATCTCAAGAGTAATATTCGTAACTCATGAATAGTAACTCCGACACAAAAGATAGAAATTCTACAATAAAATTCATACCAATATTTCGGTAATATGATATTGAAAGAATAACATTACTTAAATTTATATACAATTTTATTTAATTGTTTACACTTTACTAAATTAATGCATTTAATCATCATAAAATGCCAACTCTTACAATTTCATCATCAATAACCAAAACCCTCATCAAAAATCTGCATATACTTCATATAGATTCTCAAGCCATAAAATCCTATTTTCCAATTTTCTTTCTTCACAAAACATATTTAAATTCATTTACTCATAACTAAACTATTTTCATGAAAAATACCAAATCAATTCCAAAAATAATTTTTTTTCTGGGATTTAGCATAATATAGTCCCATAGTGAACATATATTTTCTCAGAATTTTTAAAAGTCATTTACTATTTTTCATATGGCCAAAATAGCCGAATATTTAGACATTTATCAAAAATTGTACTTTTGTCTAAAAATTCTGAAATTTACAGAGTATACTTCTATCATATAAATGTACTCCCAATAAAAATTTCATCAATTTTGGAGTTAAACCACAAGGAATTATAAGCGGTTACTTTTAAAATAGTCTTTTCTCATAAATTCATAACTCTCAATCATACATCCAAAAATCACCATTTTTGGACACAATCAATAAACTCATCAAAATATAATTTCAAATTTTTCCAGAATTTTTGAAGTTCAAAAAATTACGAAACTGAAAATCATAACAACCCTTAAAATCCCTTACTATCCCTTACCTCAAAAGAGCAGTACTTCTGACTGGATATCGGATATGATGCTAAGGAAACTTGCACTAATGAATCAACTCACCAAGTATCTAAAAACTCATAAAATATGCTTCATAATATAGAGAGAGAAAGAGAAAAAACTTATGTTCTGGTGTGATGTTTTAATTCAACTTAGCCCTCTATTTATAGGAAAATTTTGGTAGGTGGACCTGCAACGATGCTAAACCTGTTCTATTCCCACCCACCACATTTGAAATATAATTCAGCATATTTCTTCACCAACCACAAGTGGGCCCACCAATTCTAGAATTTCCACCAAAAATGATAAACCTCCAAAAATTCAACAATTTCGGACCAGTCATCTCGTAATAATCATAATAAATCATACGTTCATTTTAACGGTTCAAAATTTGTGGACATATACTCAACTTATAATGTATAACATATCCAAAAATTACACGATCCAACGGTCGGATTAAAAATTATAACCCCCTAAAATATCTCAAAAACCCTGATTTTTAATACCTCCATTCCGACAAAAATACGATAAAAATCTCAACATTAACTCCTTCATTTTTTAACCACAAAAATATATTCTCATTTATATCCACATAAAATAAATATTTTCTTATCATATGAAGCAATAATTAATTATTCACAAATAATATTACAGAAAACATTTATGACAACCACCGTTCCCAGGAAAGAGGGGCTTTCCAATAAGATTTCTCCTTACTGGCGCGCAATTAGATGACCAAACCTCTCCTTAGACAAACTTTCTAGACATTGCCAAAATGCATCTAATAATATTATTCAAATAATATGAATTATTGATCTGATAATAGAAAATACTGTGCAGCAACAATTATTGAAACAAAAATAATATAAAATATCAACGCAGCAATTATTGAATCAATAAAGTAAAATATTGAACATAATAACTTAACAATTATTGAGTAGTGCCTTCTTACGTAAAATCAATAATTTAAAAATACTGTGCAATACCGTGTGCTACTGTGCAATAACGCGTATTACTGTATTTTAAACCAACAGGTATTTCAACAGTGTTAACGTAACAACTACGCCGTTATTTGTAAAAACTCAAATTTGTCATTTTCTTCACCCACAGTTATTCGTTATGGGGCCCACAAATAGCTGCGCCGTCGTACGAATATTCCCCGACAGAAAGAATATTCCACGACCAAACGAATATTCCCCGACAACAATGATTATTTTATAACCACTTGCTTATTTTAAAAAAAAAATTCATATTTCACCCATAACTTTAAAACTTTTATCAATTTAACCATTTACTGAATAGTAATTATAAGAAAAATTGAATACTTTTATTTCATAAAATTCGGGGTCTTACAGCTCTCACTGGTATTATCATTTTGCCGGCTGCTCTCTTTTGGTTGCGTTGTCTCGTTATCGCGCTCCACCAACTGAGCCCTATTTGCAACATCTGAATACAAACACAGTTTATAAGAAACAAGATGTTGACGTATCTCCGGTTCAAACCTCTTAAAAACATCCGCGCATTTTTTCTTCATTATCCACCAGGTGGGACGCAAACCGGGATAACTCCGCAAATTTTGCCTCGTACTGGCGACACGGTCATATTATTCTGCTCCAATTTGATGAACTCCACCTCCTTCATGACGAATACTTCGGGAAAGTATTTGTCGTTAAACACCTCTTGAACTTCTCCCAAGACATCTTCAGTGCGGCAGGTTGAGTACGCTTTATCGATTCCCCATAATCTGCCTTTCTTTTCTCGCAACATAAAGGCGGCAAAGGAACCTTTTGCTCCTCGGAGCAACCAAGACATCAAATATCTTGGTGATCTGCTTTATCCATGTTTCAGCTACAAGTGTTTGGGTCTCCCTTAAACTCCGTGGTCCCAGCTCCTTAAACTGTTTAGCGGTGACCGCCTGAGAGTTTCCATATTTCCACCTACGTTGTGGACAGGAGCCGCTTTCACATGTTGTTGCATGAATTGCATAAAACCTCTAATATTCTATCATTCATCATCTGGTCAGTGTTTGTTGTTTGCATGAGGATTGTCACCTTCCTGATGAACATTATCCTGATTATTAATATGTGGTGAATCAATAATCACCTTGCTCCATTGCTATTCTCAACATTCTCATATGCCATTTTCAGATTACTGCCACAAAATAAAAGTTAATTGATAGGCATATATTATCCTTATATTATGACCGACCAATTAAATACCATGCAAATAAACTTAGGTAGTATACTTGCGAAGGAATTCCCCGTCTCTCCCCTCCTAGTTCTATTCTTACATCTTAGCCAGGGATCATATCCCAAGCTCTGATACCAACTGTGACGCCCCCCAAAATTAGTATACATCACCCATTTTGGGTCGTCAGATACATAGTACAGAATACAAATACAACTTACTAATACAACTGTCGTGTACAATACGACAAAACATAAACTGTGAGTTTGAATACAAATATTATCTTCTAGAGTAGTCATACTCAAAAGAGTCCTTGTTACATTTATTAACATACCATTACATAGAATAATGAGGACTACTAACTAATACTATCATTCGGACCATCACTGGTTCCCCCCGACTTGCCCCACTACGTTCTCATTTCCTAAAGAGAACAGTGAAGAAAGGTGAGCTCAACTAGCCCAGTAAGAAATATTAACTAAGATAATGCAGAATAAATATCATTAGCCTTCAACAATGTTAAACTGATAAAATAAATAGACATCAAGTTTAACTGTAGCGAACAAGCAATCCATTAAGAGAGTCAAGTAGAAAATAAACTCTATTATCTTTTATGATTTAAAAGATTTTCCAACACTGTGATCGCTGGGACTCAGCATAATAAAATAATCCACATCATCGAATCACCCCTGCACTACGGCCAAGGATATTCGTATATTCATTAATGGTCATGATCATGCCAACAACTGTCCCATCAATGCACTACGGGCCAATGAGACTTTTTACCACATCATTTGTAACATTACGGTCATGATTACACCGAATAATCCCTGTCATAATCATACCAAGTCCATCTATGCACTACAGGCCACAGATGACTTTCAACAGAATATATACATGAGGATGATGACAATGATATAAGAATTCAATAAAACAAGTTCAAGAATTAATTATCCAAGAATAACAACGTCCAAATTGTCAACATGATACTACTTTATGGAGTAAAATTCAAGAATGATCAGAGAATATTTTTATGAATAGATACTAGATGAAGCGCAAATGTCGAGATATCCACAAATTTTATGGAGTATAAGAAGTCAAAACTTAACCAACTGAGTATAATAAAGAATGGAATAACAAAAAAAAATCACCATGCATGCGATAAGACCGCACAGACATGTTATTCTTAACAGAAAATAATAATGGAACCAGGTCCGCGTAAACGCACAGACAGGATATTCCGACAGAATAATAATAATAATGGAACCAGGTCCGGTGTAAAACACACAGACAGATATTCTGACAGAATAATAATAAAGACGGAACCAGGTCCGTGTAAAACACACAGACGGGATGTTCCAACAGAATAATAATAAAAACGAACCAGGTCCGGTGTAAAACACACAGACAGGATGTTCCAACAGAATATAATAAAAACGGAACCAGGTCCGTGTAAAACACACAGACAGGATGTTCCAACAGAATAATAGGAGAATGTCACCAAGTATAGGGTAGACCGCGTATACAGGTTATTCCAACAGAATAATAAGAAATGGAATAATTAACAGTTCTCTCATGAATAAGAAAGAATAACACCCCTTACCGTTTAAAGAAGAGCTGAAGTAAGAAGTAGTTAAGTAGCAGAATACTCTTCTTCTCTCTCTCTATAAGTTTTTCTTCTCTCTCTAGAGTTCAGTGAATTTGTAAGAAATAAGAAGGAATGCGCTGCTATTTTATAAAAAATAGAATGCATAGTAACTAATCCATGAACGGTCCAGATTGATTACTTTTATCTGACGGTCCATATTTAAAGAAAAATCTTTTAAATAAAATATAATATATTCTATTTATAGAATAACTTTAATAAAGTATTTTGTTTTATATAAAAAGATGTTTCTGTTTTATTACGTTAATAATACGAATAAAAACAAAACTGTGATTATTCGCTAAATAATTCATATTATTAACCTATAATAATGGAATCAAACTGAGTGACTTCTCACATAAGCATTAATAATTAATACCGTTGCTACTATGCAACCACAACGTAATTACTGTACTTTTACTACCGAGTAGTTCAACATAACAATGTAAAACTTCCGCCGTTATTTTAAATAAAAATTTTTGTCGTTTTCTCAATCCGACAATAATTCCGTTTGGGGGTCCACCAATGATTGTGTCGTTGTACGAATATTCCCTGTTAAAACAATATTTCCGACCAATCGAATATTATATAACAACTTGCGTACTTTGGAAATTTATAAATATTACCCACAACTATAACATTATATCAATTAACTCCATATATTCAAAAATGATATTTATAGAAAATTTCATCTTTATTTATAAAAATTGGGTCTTACATGACCCCCCAAAATTAGGTTACATCACCCATCTTAGGTCGTCAGATACAAAGTACAGAATATAAATACAACGTACTAATACAACTGTTGTGTACAATACGACAAAACATAAACTGCGAGTTTGAATACAAATATTATTTTCTAGAGAGTATTCATACTCAAAAGGAGTCCTCATTACATTTATTAACACACTATTACATAGATAGTGAGGACTACTAACTAATACTATCATTCGAACCCATCACTCCGTGTTTTCGACTTCCCCAGCTACGTTCTCATTTCCTGAAGAGAACAGTGAAAGAAAGGGTGAGCTCAACAAGCTCAGTAAGAAAATATTATTACTAAGATAATGCAGAATAAATTATCATTAGCTTTCAATAATGTTAAACTGATAAATATATAATAGACATCAAGTTTAACTGCAGCGGAATAATCAATCCATTAAAAAGTCAATAGAAAATAAACTCTACTATCTTTTATGATTTAAAAGGTTTTTCAACACTATTATCGCTGGACTCGCTTAATAAAATAATCCACATCATCGAATCACCCCTGCACTACGGCCAAG